>JAEBUS010000107.1:103447-157187 GCA_023014475.1 Amanita pallidorosea | reverse complement strand
TCGGAAGTTTTAAGCCTATACGTTACTGGTCCTAAGACTTGTTCGATGGGGAAGGGTCCTTCTCGTTCCGGTGCTAGCTTCCTGGACTGATATGGGATGTTAAGATTTCTGTTTTCAAGCCAAACTTTGTCTCCTTTTTCGAATTTGACTGATTTGTCTCTAATTCGTCCTAGCCACCATTTGCCTGGCTAGTTCATGTGCCGCAAGTGCCTCTTCCCTGGCTTTCGTAGCAACTGTAGTCGTTCTTTGCTGCTGTGGTGTCGTCATTTTCTGCGCCGCAGTGGTAGTGCAACAGGGTTTGTTCCATACATGAGCTGAAAAGGCGATGCTTTAACTGAGTCATGATGGCGATTGTTATGGCAAATTCGGCAATTGGTAATAATTGTTTCCAAGTATGGCTTCGTTTGCGCAGAATATTCGAAGATATACTTCTAGTTCCTGATTAACTCGTTCCGTTTCTCCATCGGTTTGTGGATGATACGCGGTGCTCATCCTAATGATCGATTCCTAATGTTTTCTGATTTCTTGGAACTTTGGCTGAGAATTGCGGTCCTCGATCTGAAATAAGTACATCTGGTAAACCAAAGCGCTTGAATATTTCGGAAATGTAGAGGTCTGCCGTCCCTATGCGTCGATGGTTTTCTTGCAAGGAGTAAGAATTACCCCCTTCGTAAGACCATGGTCCACCGTGACCAAAATTGAGTCAAATCCGTCGAAATGGAAGATCGGTTAATAAAATCCAGAGTCACTTGCTGAAATGGTCGAGTCGCTTTTGATCCGATTGGTAGGAGGGCCGGGGTATTGGGGTGAGTGTTCACCTCATTTGCTGACAGGTGGCGCATCCAGTGATCCATTCCTTGACGTGTTTATACATTCCTGGCCACCAGTATCCTCGCTGTAACAATTCTAACGTTTTCAAGCGTCCGGGATGCCCAGAAGTGGCGATTCATGGAGCCGTTTGATAATACTGGTGCGGAGTGTTCCAAGATCAGGGATATATGCTCTGTCGAGTATCGAATGATTCCGTCAACCAATGCCAATCCTGTAATTTAGATTTAATAGGCGAGCGCGTTGCGTTTCTATGACTTCGATATGGTTTTTCCAAAGTTGTCAAGTGACGTAGCATCTCGGATTTTCTGAGCAAGGTCTGTAGCGTAAGGCGAATAACTTGTTGTGGGTAACATGATAACATCGTCCAGTATATCGTCATCTTTCATATGATCGGGACGGCGGGATATGCATCTGCTTCAAAATTTTCGTCCTGGTACGTGACAATGGCGCATTCATCCAGTCTTCACACGTCACTCCTTATGCATATAGGAGACTGAAACGCATGGACCAAATTACACAGCCCACCTCCTGATCTCGTAAACGGACAAGAAGAGTTTGAAGTCGAAGCGGTTCTTGCACACCGAAAACGTGGAGCAGGATATCAGTATTTGGTTAAATGGAAAAACTACAGTCGAATGACAATTCCTGGGAACCTGAACGCAATTTAGGCAATGCTGCGGATATTCTACAAGCATATAAACAGAGAAGACAACTGTAAAACAACTATGTCTCGCTACCGTAACCGCCGAATCCTTAAACAAAACATCCGATATACAAAGAAATATTGTTCTACTCGACGATAATTCCCCAAAACTCTATGAAAAATTCCAAGGACGAATCATTACATTCCCTATATATCGCCCTCCAACCTCTCCATTAGGATTACCACGATTAACAAAATCATCCGAACTCAGGCAGCTCGACAGATCGCACCTAGAGTCTCAAGACTGGAACCACCGGACATTTGACACACCCACAAGGACATGTGGAATTCCCATTCAACGCTCGTCTCACTATCTTCCAAAAATATCTAGATCTTACGTTCGATCCAGAAGAATTACCATATTATCCGGACGCCAGATCACCATATCTTCCATCGCCTAACAGACCTTTAAATCACACATATAATGTTATACCAAAGCAGCCTTCGTCGAGAGGATTCCTATTACCTACGCTTTCGTTCAGAGTCTGAAGCGCGCCGGCAAGGAAATTGAAATTATCGATGGATTAACACCGACATGTTCAAACGCAATCGTCAACTTCAACAATGCATTGGAAAGTTTAGACTTCCTAGATGCGTTTGACAATGCAAACGGACCTACCATACCCATTCACCTGATCAGATCACCTCGTCCCGCAATTCCTCGGACATAATCTCGAACAAGGGAACGAGGTTTCCACCGTTACCAGGGATGAATTAAAGTGAATCAGAAGAATCTGATGAGGAACTTGAATATGTTCCCACCATCGGAGCGCCCATGTCATCTTACCAATTTTCGGAAGAAGAACTCCGGACTGTCAATTATGATGACGAGGTGTTCAATTGAACATAAAAGGACACTTTGAAGTGCATCGGATTCCTCAACCTATCTGTCATAATCATGCCTGCTTTATTCATTACCATCGCCTACCTCATTGCCTTCGCCTTTGCCCTCCTGGTCACAGCATGTGGCCATTGTTACGTCGAACCCGCCGCCGTCCTCTCGCCCTTCCTCGCCGCTGCTCATGACCTCCCCCTCGAGGTCTTTGTCAACACCACCATCACCATCGACGACTTCGAATTTGCCGATCTCCCCGAGCTCCACGAACATCCGGCAGAACTCGCTGACACCGTAACTGTCCCCATTATACCCGTTCCGCCCACCGTCACTCGCCCCCGCAATGCCATGCTCGACAATGTCAGCGACAACCTTGCCACCTTGGTCACCTATTTCAACTTGTTTTCCGAGCCCCTCGATTTTATCACCGCCCTCACCCTCACTACCGACCCGCACACCCTTACTTATGAAGAACGGGATGCAATGCTCGCGCAAGCAAAACAGTTACAGCGAGCAATTCAGAGCTTACAGTGGCGAGTGGAAACTGCCGACAAGGACGTCGGAAATATTATCAGTTGGCTGGAATCTCGGCAGGACCACGGCTGGACGAACTCATGGTAGAAGTCGGCGACTTCTCGCATACGAAGGGGGTAATGTTACAGTTTCTTTTCGTTTCGTCTCCGTGTCTCAGTAAACCGTTTCATCATCATCGCTATCTGCTCAGTGTACAGCATGGACGCTATCTCCTTTTGTAACTACTTTCATATTTCCTTTCTTGAGTAGCTACAGCTTTGTTCCTTTTACGGTTTCTTTTGTTCTCCAATTATATATAAACCCCATGTATCCTAGAGTAACCTCAGTTCCAACTTAGACGAGTTTTTGCTCTCAACCTCGCTTGAACTCGACGCTCTTCTTCTTCATCGTTCTCAGGACCTTCGTCATCGTTTGACTTAGTGTCTAGACTCTTTGTCCAGTGACTGGGAGCGGACCGAGACTCTGCTTGTCGCTGTTGACTTAGAACGAACCATGACGAGGGCATCATCCGTAACACCGGCCTCCTCTAGTGCTCGATCGTTCTCCGCATACCTCCTTTTGAATTCCGCCGGGTCCATAATCGGCAGCTTACCCTTGGGACCAGTGTCCGCACCAGCTTCCGTTTTTATGGTTACTTGCGTGGGGGCCGCCGTGTCGTCCGCCGCCGAATCCTCCCCTTCAGCTTGGTCCTCGCTCTCGTCGCCGCTCTCGTCCGATGCGTAGCCCTCGATCGTAGGCAGTCGAATGATGGGCCTCGAACCCACGACCGCTTGAAGACGTTCGTTCGGCGAGGCAGAGACCGGTGGTGCATCGTCGGTGCCAGTCGGGCGGTCAGTCATGTGTTTCGAGCGGTGTGAAGTCCCCTGCCCCTGTAGTTGATCGGTCAGTTAAAGAAGTCGGCAACGAAAGCTCGACGTACCGCTTCGGAATTCTCGGATTATGGCCATCGCTTTCGTTTTCCCGAGGCCCTGGAACCCCCGTTGGCTCGGTAGTTCTTCCGCGCGCCGACAGAGCCGCACGGCCACCTCGAGTGCAGGGGCCTCCATCTCGCAAATGTCACAGTTCTCCTGCGTTTTTGTTAGGGCGGCCCATCCAGAAAGTCGCAGACTGGCTTACCACGACCGCCGCCAGCTGCTTTAGCCAGTCTCTCCAGGTGTCGAACGAGGACGCCTCGCCGACAGCCCCTGCAAGTCACTCGAGCAATGCAGAAGAACCGCCGGCTGTAGCAGGCGCAGCGGCGCCAATTTTTACGGGAGAAGCGGCCTTCGAGACAGTCGCAGGGATTGGAATATTACTCGACATCGCTGCGCAGACAAGAGAGATGGTTAGAGAAATGGGTAGCCTGGACGGCGACTCACGACGGTCTTTTGCAAATTGCGGCGTGTTTGGCGATATTTGCGAGACGGCGTCTTGGACTTCTGGGCCGCGCTTTGTTCGCTACGTGTCACACCGGTCACGCACGACCGTTTTGGGCAGTACAATACCTCCAATTGACTGAGGACAGTCAAGATTTCAGTAAAGGGTGGATGATACGCCTGGAACGTGTCAGTACCTGCGCTAGCCCTATTCAGCTCCTGAGGAAGCCATTCGAGCCGAGTCGAAGCATCCTGTTCACAAATCGAAGTCCGTAGTGCCAGCAGTGCCCCGCCGAACGAATCGAAGCTCGAGATCAGACAAAGTCTTCGATCCGGCCTCCTCGGTCTTAGCGGATATCCGAAACATCTCTCAGTCTCTAGACAGTCCCTGTCCCGCGCTACCCGGCCACATTGCGACGACCTCAGTTCAGTCACCAGGGCCCCACCACATTGCAAATTCAGCAAAATGGGTGCCTGGTGCCTCGCCGACATAAGGACAGAATGATCTCCACCCCCTCCATAGCCCCAGACTCGTGCACGTCAAACCAGCCGAAGCTTCTATGACTCGACCGATGCAGAGTGGAACGCCCTCGACCATACAGTCACTGACCCTACTCGAACGACTCGCGGCGCCAGCCCGTTCGTCGCTTGCGTCAAGGATATCCGATCGCGCCGAACCTCCGACAATAGATCTGGACTCTTCCATGATAGACGTACCTCCCAGCCCAGTCGAATCGCCAACGCACAACAACTTCGTTTCGTTCACCCCAGGGGCAGCCTTCTTGCGGCTACCAGTATCCGAGCGAGCCAGTATATCCATCTCGGACTCGATAGGAATACAATTCGGAGACTCGAGGACGGTGACGGAGGAGAGACAAACCATGTTGACGTGTCAGATCAGTGCTCGAGGAGGCTTAGAGCCGATGTTCCATGACCCGGACGAGGCATCTGCCTTGCGTACACCCAGGGACCCATACAGTCGAAGTCGGTTCCACCTCGAACTAATCAACAGCTCGGTTCGATTAGAAGAGCTCGCCTCCGCAGGAAGCGCCACGTTCATCATCGGTCAAGTCGTATGGAGGATCATCACAGTCACAGTGCAGGAGGGCTACCGAAGGGAGATAGCATCCGGAGGACCACTAATTATTGTCGGACGAACCCTCGGACGATATGCAGTCATCAATCAAGAAGGCGTGCTGCATTCGAGGCTCGTTCCAGCGCACCAGCTGATGCCATATTATTCAACCTGGCACGTAGCGCGACTTCCAGCGGAATTGACACACCATCCCCAGCTCGAGGACCTACTCTGTCACGAATACGAAGCCTAGAAACCACGAAGGCATTGCAACGTAGGCTGTGCGTCGCTATCCAGTTACAGGCAGCTTCGACCGAGGTACCCGAGGATCTGTGGAGTGCCTGTTGGGTGTTGTGAACGTCGGCGATGTCGGCGGAGAAGTATTCCCGGTTTGTGCCTGGTGCACATGCTCGTTTCTGTTGTCATGGACCTATTCCCATCGTCGTGCTTCGATTGGACTTCGAGAAAATGGTAGCAAGTGGACTTTTACTATATTGCTGATGCTGGACACTGTTCCGAATTACCCCTTTTTGATACTTTGTTTTATATATATATATGTACCTGTCTTAGACGAATGATAGAGAAGTCCTGACCTTTCTTCCCTCCCTCCGAGTTCACGGTTCAAACTTGGGCCGTCTCCGAGTCTTGCCAAGGTCCCCAGCGTTGTCTCGTCTCAGTCTGTGCTTGCCTTGTCTCGACCTTTGCCCCAGTATCTTGCGTAGCCTTCGACGCGATTCCTCACCAGCCACACTCGTCCTCATTGCCTCACCCGTCAAGATTCGATCAGTCTTCGATCCTCGTTGCCCCCTTCGAAGTAACTCAGTACCACTTGTACTTCATTTATCACATAACCAGGTGCCTGCGCGCCTCGTACCTTCAGCCAAGTCTGAGAACCTCCTAGGACTCGCCCCCCTGTCGTACGTGTTGCGTGCCAATCTCCCCTTCGTTACCTCCTATTCGTTTCGAACGCCGCCTCGGTCGATCACTGAAGGTGTGCTCGAGCACCGAGAAATTGGGTTTCTTTTGGGTTTTGCCCGCCACACAGCGCATCACCGATCATCCGATCACATGGAAAGAATATCTCCTTTGGCAGAATTTGCACACAATCAGCGCCCACACCAATCCACAAAAATGGCACCGTTTGAAATCATGTTTGGAACCGAACCAATGGCCATACCAACTGCATTTCCACGCATAAATGTTCCAACAGCAGAAGAGTGTTTCAGATTAATCAATCAAATCAGAGATGAAGCGCTAGCAGCACATGAATTATCAAGACAGCTCATGATGCAGCGTGTCAAAGGCAAGACACACCACTTCAAAGAAGGAGACCAGGTTTGGTTAGATTCTAGGAACCTTAAAACCAATCAGCCTCGGAAATTTGCTCCTAGGAGAGAAGGACCTTTCACAATAGAAAAGGCACTCAGACCGGTGACATATAAGCTTCACCTACCCCAAAGATGGAAGATTCACCCAGTGTTTCATGTGTCGCTTCTCACACCCTTTCAGGAAAACGATATCCACGGACCCAATTATCCTAGACCACTTCCAGATCTAGTAGACAACAAAGAAGAGTTCGAAATAGAGACCATTGTCTCACACCGAAGGAAAGGTAGCAAATGGCAATATCTCATTAAATGGAAAGGCTATCCAACGTCTGACAACTCATGGGAAGACGAAGATAATTTAGAACACTCTGAAGAGACGCTTTTGGAATATAAGGAGAGACATTGATTACCCAGACTCCCAACCTCGAGTTCTAGCATTCGCCCATGTCGAAAGCAACGCTCTACATCTTAAACAATGTCTCACACCACCTCCAATGCCTCTCAAACCTCTACCCCTCGTCACACACCTCCTAACACCATTCCCGATGCGCCCACCACGCCATCGCCTCAGATCAGCAGCCCTCCATCGCCTGCACCATTGCCAGTACCTCCCAGTATGTTACCACCTCCCTACGACGCTCTCAGCACCGCCAAATTAGTTCCTATTACACGAGGACTAACACAGTTATTGGCAGGAAGCGAATCGGTCTTAGGAGACCTCAGGCATGCAGTCCGAACTGCTAGAGAAGTTGGACGCATGATTCAACGCAATGGGGCTGCAATTGACGACGTCTATGTGGAGTTATTGGCTCATCAAACCACTCGTCCAGGAGATGACCTCCATCCCAACAATGTCGCCAACATTTCTGTCCAAAATATTATTCAGCCCACTGTCACTACTGTTCACAATCGTCCGGACCCTCTCACCAGCACCACCTTCATTTCGGATATTCAGAGAGGTGCCCCCATCACTCACAATGCAGGAGAAGAAGACTTACCTCCCAATCGCTTCATGCATAATTACGAGGACAATTACAACCTCCCTCTTTTCGACCTAGTCATCGTCGAAAATATCCTCAAGCACTATCAGATCCCAGGATACCTAGACCTCAAAGCACGATCTAGAATCATTCGCTTATGGGTCTTATTCACAAACTGGAGCTTTTGCAATAGTCTATGCCACATATTGGAACGAGAAGTTTGTTTGGAACTAGCAGCATTTGTTTCAACCCTTGTCAACTTCATGCATCGATTCCCAGTTCCACATGAGGATTGCTTCGTCACCCTTCACATATGGGACACTATCCAAGCACTTGTACTTCTTGGAGTTGAATCTTATGTTGAAGAAGCAGTTAGACAAACCACAGCAGGACACAGAGACGTTTATTTTAATCCAAATCGCTATCGAGTCGCCAAAACCGGCATGATCACACTCCAGCAGAACCCTAAAGTGGAAGCCATTAATTTACTTGGAACAGTCGACACTGTTGTACATCTAGCATCACGAATGAACCCTACCAGGGAAGCGACAGGCTTCAACCTCAACCACCTTCGGACACTTCGACAGAAGGTTACGGTTCTCAGCATGCTATATGACCAGAGACTCCCACAACTCAACTGGAAATATCAAAACGCAGCGATGACACAACTATATGTAGGCTATAACATCGAAGGAGTCGACATTCCCACTACCCCTTTCACTAATCCTCGACGATCAAGGGTAGTTACTTTACCAAATGACGAAAGAGAAGCACCAGATGGCGCACCAACCGTTCAAACTTGGGAACCGGTTAATTATAGATACCCAGGAGAAGACAGGGACACTTTAAGAGGATGCTATATCTGTGGAGACACTGATCACTATACGACGCACCACCCGCAGACAGGAAGGATACCAAATGAACACCCAGAAGACGTCAATTCTTTCACTCAACCAGAGCAAGGGCTAAGAAGACCCTTTCACATGACGTTCCTCGAAGAATTCTCATATCCTCGACCAACCGCACCACAACCCCCTCCTACCTATGCATCAACCATCGCCTCAGCTTCAAACACATCTTCAGCGAACCCCAGATGACGAAATAATCAGCGCATACCTCCTCCGACGCAAGCACGACAAATGGAAGTGAACTACCATCATTCGCCCTCGCCCACCACCTATTCAGACATCCAGGACGAAATGGCAGATCAAATACCGCCCAATACTCATCAACAAGCACGCCGAAACGCCCGTCCACAATGCCAGACACTGTTTGCCACTCAGGGACTTCGTCCACCTACCAGGAACGCCCCTCCTCGTTTCTCCTCTGCAAACAATACACCACTTGGACGCCCACCTCGTCACAGCAATTGCTCTCGTCATAATCACCCAGGACAGGATCCACACATTGAGTATACCTATGATGAAGATGCCATGCATAATATGAGCACGTAGAAAAGGACTATTATTGAGTTTTCATACCGATTTTTATGTTTTGTTATTGATTTTATCTTTGGAAAAGATAGACTTTTAATTTAGAACGGAGGCTATGTTACAATCATGCCTCAAGTATGCTTATGTAAAACCCCTATCCCTATGCAGTACATTTTTCTCATCATTATGCTCTTCTTACTTCGTTGAATATGCCAGAGTTCCTTTTATCACATGCCTATCGCTTTTATCACATGTAACATTCCTTTAACACATGCCAGCGTTTATTATCACATGCATACCTTTATTATCACATGTCTATGCACTCCTGTACATGTATATAAACCTTGCAATCCATAGACTGGACCTCCAGTCTAGTTTTAACAGTCAAACCGTTCGACTGAACTGTTAGCTCGTCTCAGCACACTCTCACTCTCCAGTCTTACACTCGTGTAGTAGCTTGGCTGTTCCTTGAGAAGGCCTTGCTCTCGTCGTCCTTGAGATTGACGATCTAAACACGTTATAGGTGTAACAGACCCAGTGTTGGAACATTTTGATGGGTAGCTGGACCCTGTGGCAGACATCTTCCACTTGCTGCCACTGCTAACTGAGCTTGCCTGCTCCAGCAGTAATGAATGGGATGATGGTGAGTGTGACTGAGAAAGTGAGCATGACTGAGAAAGCAATTGTGATGAAGGAGGGGCCAGCTTATGTGGCACATGTCATGACCTGTTCTCAACGGTCAAAATCTCTAAGACATTTTTATTCTTTTTCTTGTATTTTACAATAGCTGTAGCCAAACATCTTAGTCAGGTTGGCGTCTATCTTATCTAGTCAGCGCTAAGATTAGATTAGATTACGATTAGATTAGATTACGGACTACCGGACTGATGACTCATGGACTATGACTCAGGCTTACCAATGTGCAGCAACGGGGGCCGATTATGTTATCTCTTTTACTCATACTTACTCAGCATAGCTACTATTATTAGAGTGGTGCACAGACCACCCTTGTAGTATATAAACTGAGCAAGTAGCACCCAGAGTCCTCAGTCAAGTTCTCTCGGGTTTCCACTCTACCCTCACTCCTCTCCTCTTAAGTCTGCTGTTGGGGCCCTAAGACGTCACGTCAAGGGGTAGTCCTGATAGTAGAACTCGACTGATCACATCTCTTATCGCCCCAACGCTTGATAACTAGAGCATCACGCTCGAACCCGGATCCCAGGGTTAAGGGAACTTCTTGATATCTGGGGCATCACAGTCTTCTGCAGACTATAAAGCGTTATTTGTTGTTGGACAATAAAACCGTCACCCCTGGTTCTGTGAGACATCCATAAAAGTCTTACCTTACGTTCCCGGTCTACGCAAACCGAAGAACCTAACCCGGTTGATAGGGTTACCTGTGCACAGGATACCAGTGCCGGAGTAGTGACACGTTACGTCACTCGCATCGTAGGACCAGCCTCACCAGCCCCTGCGCACGTTAAATTGCCCTGGTCTAGGCCTCTGAAGGCTATACACGTACATACTTAATTACATCGTTTCGTAATCCTTGGAAGTAGCCGTCGCTTGACCACGCACTTCTGAGAAAGGCCGTACCTATTAGGGGTATAGTGCTAACTGGACAACCGTTCGGATCCAGTTTAGTATAATCAATTTATCAAAAAGTTAAAAACCGTACTATACCATTTACGTATTAGCACTGCAGGAAGGGTTGTGGACCCTGAGTGCATCCCCAAATAAGTGACAGGCTAAGACCTCCCTCACTTTTGCGTAACGGAGAACTACGAAGTACAAGATCTTCTTAGATTGCACAGACTTACAGATTGGGAAATCGATAACTTCTGGATAGAGGTATTCGGTGTACCACTGGATGGTCTAGAAGACTTTGATATTGATTACGACCCTTTTGGGCCAGATCCATTTGACGATAACGATCCAGTCTCGGATGTTCCCGCACTTCACACACCAACCGAGTCAACCGACTCCACACCCTCGATCACCGAGGTACAACATCAGTGGGAACCTGCACCATTCCAAATCCTCGTCCCTAACCCCGCAACCCTTAATATCCAAAGTTTATTCCACTCCGACGCTCAATACATCGGAGAAGTAGCGCCACCGTTCTCACCACCACCACCAGCATTCAGATCTCCATCGGTATCACAACCGTCGAGATCTCTTTCCCCATTTACACCACCGCCCCTCTATATCCTGATGTCCGATCAAGGAGAAGAGGATCTTACATCAGCGCAACTGTTGCAGTTGCTGAATAATCAAAATCAAACCATTCAGCAACTCCAGGAGCAGCTGTTGCTACTACAAACAAACAATGCTGCTGCGGCACAACAAGCAGCACTGCCACCGGCCGTCCCGGCCCCAGTAATCAATATACCGGAAGGAACGGTATTTAACATCCCTGCACCCACAGGAAATGGCTCATCAAAAATAGATGTGGCCAAACCCCCGGTGTTCTCCGGCAAAATGTCGGAAGTCACCAATTTCATTAATAGTTGTCGGCTATACATACAGCTGAAGATGATCAGTGCCGAAGAAGAAGAGAAGATTCTCCTGGTACTATCATATATGTCGGAAGGTTTCGCAGTAGATTGGAGGGACAATCTGCTGGAAATGATAGCAGATGATGACACGGATGTACCGACATCCGTAGAACAATTATATAGGGACATCAGGGCAGATTTTGGTGATACTGATGAACAATCATCAAAGATCTCAGAATTGCGCACCATGACGCAGGGCGCACACACGTGTGAAGAACACGTGCAGAAATTCAAAAAAGTCGCACGAGGAACAGGGTACCAGGGAAGGGCCCTAGTTGAAGAATTCAAAAGGAGTCTAAATGCAGGGCTCCGAAAAAGGATTATGGAAGCCGATGAAGTACCGGCTAATATTGACGAATGGTATCGGAGGTCGGTCTGACTTGATTGACAATGGAGACAGGCGAAGAACGAGGAAAAATATTATTCCTTGCGGAACAGTAACTCCGCCAATAGGAGTGAAGGGACCAAAGGCCCGGATACGTCAAAGACGGTAGGAACTGGCCAGCCTAAACCCTGCTGGAACTTCAACCGAACCGCGGGATCAGCGAGTCAGAACCAATCGGGAGCTGGGCCCTCCGCGGGAAATAATACCACTGGATCAAGACCCACAGATCCAAACGCCATGGACATTGACAGAACACAGCGCCCGCCAATGCGTTGCTTCAAATGTGGAAGAATCGGTCACATCGCAAGAAATTGCAGATCAGGTTTGGACATCCGAACCATGTCCTTCGAAGAGATGAAGGAATATTTCGCAAAAGGCGAAAATTTAAAAGAAGACGAGAGTCAGTAAGTCCCGTACTGAACTCTCTAAATAGGTATTCTGTATTAGGTAAGGAAGACAGACTGGTAGGTACGGAGGACTCGGAGACTTCAACAGTCTCTGAGACCACCCCGCAGGAAGCGGTCTCTAGTGCCAAAGCACAGGAGCGCGGCAGGGCAGATAAACCTGTGCTTGATTCTTCCTTATCAGGTAAACGAATACTTAAAAAGGGACAAAAAGAGTTTCTCGTTTGTTCTATTGGTCAAAAGGACGAGATACTAATGGAAATAGGTCTAGAAACTCTAGACACACATGACCAAACAACAGAAACAGCGTTGCTCAATTCAGGAGCAACAGGTTTGTTTATGAACGCTAAATTCGCTAATGAAAAAGGCTACAAACTAATTCCTTTAGATCGACCTATTCAAGTTAGAAATGTAGATGGATCTAACAATGAAGGCAGTATGATCACTCATGAAGTAGATCTGTTCATGAGCTATAAGGGACATCAAGAACGAGCCACATTCGAAATATGCGAATTAGGCAAAACCAACGTAATCATAGGATCTACATGGTTACGGCGACACAATCCGGATGTCAACTGGATCACCGGTAAAATAGAGTTGACAAGATGCCCACGATCATGTGGACATAAACAAAGGGAGTGGACAAAGGAGAGACAGAAGCGGACGAAACAGGCGGAACATTGGGAAACCAATATGTACGTCTGGGAAAAAGAGAGGGAATTGGACTTTGCCTACTGGCTAGAGCAAAAGGAGAAAGAAGAACAGAATTTGGATTTCCTGGATCAATGGAAACACCCGAAATTCTATAGGGAAGGAGAAAAATACGAATTTCTCCCGTCTGGAATCAAATCAGATGATCCAAAATGGATTAGGGAGTTGAAAAAACAGGAACCAAAAGATCTGGTACCACCGCAGTATCACAAGTATTTACACTTGTTTGAAAAAACTGCATCAGAAAGAATGCCGGTTAGGAAACCATGGGATCATGCTATTGATCTCAAACAAGGTTACCAACCCAGAAAAGGAAAGGTGTATCCGTTATCACAGACGAGCTTGGAGAAGTCCGAGATTTTGTCGATGATCAATTAAGAAAGGGGTACATCAGACCTTCGAAATCACCGCAAACATCGCCGGTGTTCTTTGTAAAGAAAAAAGATGGGAAAAAGAGAATGGTACAGGATTACCGTTACCTAAATGAATGGACAGTTAAAAATAACTATCCACTACCATTGATATCGGAGCTCGTAGATCGAGCAGGACAAGCCAAACACTTCACCAGGTTGGACCTTAGGTGGGGTTATAATAACGTACGAATCAAGGAAGGAGACAAATGGAAGGCCGCCTTTACTACACCAGAAGGTTCTTTTGAACCAGTAGTAATGTACTTTGGTCTCACCAATTCTCCGGCAACCTTCCAAGCCATGATGAATGATATCTTTCAGGATATGATAAATGAAGGAAAGGTCATTGTCTACATAGATGACATCCTTATTTATACAAAAACCGAAAAGGAGCACAAAGATATAGTGCTCAAAGTTCTCCGGCGCTTGGAAGAAAATGATTTGTTTGTCAAACCAGAAAAATGTGTATGGAATGTGCAGGAGGTAGAATTCCTAGGAGTCATCATTGGACCCAACGGAATTAAAATGGATCCGAAGAAAGTTGATGCTATCCTGAACTGGCAAACACCTGGCAGTGTAAAGGACATTCAACGCTTTCTAGGATTGGCAAATTACTATTGACAATTTGTCAAGGACTTTGCCAAAATAGCATGACCATTACATAATTTGGTCAGAAAAGATAAAACATGGGAATGGAAAGAAGGAGAAGAAAAAGCTTTTAAAACATTAAAAAAAACTTTTACGGAACAACCCCTTCTTGTCGCTCCAGACTCTGACAAGAAATTCAGAATAGAGTCTGATGCCTTGGATTACGCAACGGGAGGAGTGTTATCAATGGAATGTGATGATAACAAATGGAGACCAGTAGCTTATCTCTCCAAATCTCTCAATGAAACCGAGAGGAATTACAATGTCCACGATAAAGAAATGTTGGGCATTATTAGGTGTCTTGAAGCCTGGAGACATTATCTAGAAGGAGCAAGGCAAGAATTCGAGATATGGACGGACCATAAAAATCTCGAATACTTTATGAATGCTAAAAAGTTAAACCGAAGACAAGCACGCTGGGCATTATACCTCAGCAGGTTTAATTTTAAATTAATTCATAAAGCTGGAGCAACTATGGGAAAGGCCGATTCTCTGTCCAGGAGGCCAGACCATAAAAAGGGGTAGAAGATGATAACAAGGAAGTCACCTTGTTAAAACCGGAATTTTTCCGAATTGCAGCACTTCAACAAGGACATGTGCTAGTCAATACGTCGGAAAAAGAAATTTTAAACAAAATTAGAAAATCAGAAGTAAACAATGAAGAAGTAGTAAAAGCAGTGGAAGCCATGAAAAAGGCAGGAGTCAGGAGACTTAATGCAGGAGAATGGCAGATGGAACAAGGATTAATCCTCTGGCAAGGAAAAGTTTACGTTCCTAAAGATGAAAAATTACGAATGGAGATAGTCAGACTCCATCACAATACACCCATTGCTGGACATGGAGGACAATGGAAGATGGTCAAACTCGTCACAAGAAATTACTGGTGGCCAGGTGTCACCAAATTTGTTAAAAAATACGTTGCTGGATGTGATAAGTGCCAAAGAAGCAAAAACTTCCCAGAACCACCAGCGGGAAAGTTGATGCCTAATTCAGCACCGTTAAAGCCATGGACTCATATCACTGCAGACTTTATTACAAAGTTACCAGAATCGCATGGTCATAACGCAATTCTAGTGGTCTGTGATAGAATGTCCAAAATGGCGCATTTTATTCCAACTTCGGAAGAAACGTCAGCCCAAGGACTGGCAACATTGTTCAGAGACCATATATGGAAACTCCATGGTCTCCCCAAGTCAATAATCTCGGACCGCGGACCTCAATTCGCTGCTCAAATGATGAAGGAATTGAATCAGATGCTAGGCATTTCTACAGATTTGTCTACAGCTTTCCATCCACAAACGGATGGACAAACAGAAAAGAATGAATCAGGATCTAGAACAGTCCTGAGGATTTTTGTAGATCACTGACAAGAAAATGGTCGGGATGGCTCGCAATTGCTGAATTTAGCTACAATAATAAAATTCAAGCATCAACAAAACATACACCGTTTTTCGTAAATTACGGAAAACACCCAAAATGGGTATTGAACCTAGAAAGAAGGAAGTCATCCAGCTGCGGCTGACTTTGCGCAAAAAATGAAAGAAATTCATGAAGAAGCGCAGGCTGCATTAAAGAAATCACAAGATGACATGAAACTCTACGCAGATAGACAACGTTCTGAAGTACCAGAATACAAAGTAGGAGATCGAGTTTGGTTTGTCAACCAAAGATCTTCAACTTTCTGGACGACCAACTAGGAAGTTGGCAGAAAGATGGATAGGTCCCTATCCAATTAAAAGGATCATTTCGTCAAATGCGGTAGAAATAAATCTGCCCTTCTCACAACAAATTCATCCTGTTGTGAATGTTTCAAGAATACGTCCCTATGTTAAACCACTCAGGGGACAACGCATTGCACCGCCACCACCAGTAGAAATTGATGGTGAAAAGGAATACGAGGTAGAAGAAATCCTCGATGTACGATTAAAGAGAAACAAGATGGAATATCTTGTTAAATGGAAAGGATATACGGCTGAACACAATTTGTGGGAGCCAAAAGAGAATTTAGGAAATGCAAAGAAGAAAATTAAGCATTTCTATGATAAAAAACCCGGAGCAATACGAATCATTGACAAAAGTGTCTTTGATAAGTTAAACTTCAAAAAATATGAAAATCTTACTGAAAGTCCAGGAACTGCCATATCCAGGATCGACATAAATGCAGTAGCAGACACTGCATCATGGGAGAAAAATTGGCAAAAATGGAAGGGACAACAGCTCCTAAAGCAGTTAAATGAATCATCTGATCATGATGGTCCATGCGATTGCAATGGATGCTTAAAAAATTAAAAGGATTGGCCCTGGAGTAGGGCCTTAAACTGCTTCATTTTGTTGTAGGAAGGCCTTATTCTGGGCCCGGTTATTCAAAAACACATATACGCATTTGTATATCGTCTATCTTACCATCATGGGTAAGAACCGCTGTAACAACAAAAAATCTCAATCAACAATCCTTACCATTGGTGGCTATTCAAACGTGGGCCACTGTTGTGAACAATCATCATGTTGTCCTTTCCCGGAACCAATAAAAAAGCCGAAACTCACTCCCCGTCCTCGCATCACAATGGACCGTGATGTGTACCGCTGGATAGAAAAAGCCGACCAAGGCGCAGATCCTTGGACTTTCCCGCCCAAAGCATTTTGGGCATGGCAATTATGCATGAGATGGCGAAAGGAGAAGAAAGGTGGACACATATCCTTTGAAGATTTTTAGTTTGTCTAGGAAGCCGAAGCCTAAAAAGGGGGTACTGTCATGACCTGTTCTCAACGGTCAAAATCTCTAAGACATTTTTATTCTTTTTCTTGTATTTTACAATAGCTGTAGCCAAACATCTTAGTCAGGTTGGCGTCTATCTTATCTAGTCAGCGCTAAGATTAGATTAGATTAGATAACGATTAGATTAGATTACGGACTACCGGACTGATGACTCATGGACTATGACTCAGGCTTACCAATGCGCAGCAACGGGGGCCGATTATGTTATCTCTTTTACTCATACTTACTCAGCGTAGCTACTATTATTAGAGTGGTGCACAGACCACCCTTGTAGTATATAAACTGAGCAAGTAGCACCCAGAGTCCTCAGTCAAGTTCTCTCGGGTTTCCACTCTACCCTCACTCCTCTCCTCTTAAGTCTGCTGTTGGGGCCCTAAGACGTCACGTCAAGGGGTAGTCCTGATACACATGAGATAGTGACACAGAGGGTGATGGTGCTGGTGATGACATGGACATACTAGTACTAGCAGGATGTGACATAGATGATGGCAGTAAAATGGGATCAATGGGAACAGCAAGAGATGGAGGGATTGAACTGAGAGACATTGCTGTGGAGCTTGACAGTGCTGGCGCCAATTCATTTGGAATTGTTGTGTTCACTACATGCAGATCAGAGGGAGTTGAAATCAATGGGATCCTAGAATGTACTAGGAGCATCAATCTTGTCATTGTAAGAGCTGTCTGAGATCAGGGCATTGGAAAGTCCAGGATGGAAAGTGTACTTGCCACATGCAGTTGTTCCTGGTTGAATGATATCTGATAGGAGTTTGTATAGCACCCAGCTGTTATTCTTGAACAGGCTAATTCCTCTGACCTGACAAAAGATCAGACATGCATGGCAGAATAAGGTTAATGTACCACTTACCATAGAAGTTTTCATATAGTCTGCAAAAACTGTCTCTTCCACTGGTGTCTGAATATTTGCCCCAGTTGCTTCATTCCAGGCCAATCCAGAGGCAGTGCAATGATTGGAAACCACACTAAAAGAGTTTTTAACTATTAAAAGATTCAGTGGTAATTGTAAAAAATACTACAGAAAACCTACTGCCCTCCACTTTGTTGCTACCATTTTTCCTGTTTTCATGGGGCCCTTTTCAAGAAGAGGCACAATATGGTGAGCAGCTGGTGTATATCTTGAATCCTTGAATCCTGGTCCTTCACTACAGTGCTAGTGGAGATATTGAATGAGTGCAAGGGTTTCCTGATCAGTCCAATAGGCATGGCCTTGAGAACTGGACTGAATTTCAGGCATGATGAAATGGGAGATAGCAAGACACTGCAATGTAGACAAGAGCAAACACAGAGAGTTGATGAATGGTTCTGTGCTTATTGATCTCTGTCTGACTTGTCTGTTGGTTCATGTGAAGGTATTAGGTTCAAGCTCCACCCTGTTCCAGGGTGGCAGAATGCCCTCACAGCATGGGAGAACCCTGTGCAGGTCCTGTATAACAGTGGCCAAACACCACCTCAGAATGCTGGTTGTTGGCACAAAAGGCAATCCAGATAGATATGTAAATGTGGAGTGCTCTTTGATACCATGCGTCCAATCATTCTGCAGAATTTAATACCATCCCTTGCTGCTGCTAAAGCATCATCATGGCTATTTCCCTTCAAGGTGTCACTGCTTGTGTTACAATTACACCTCAACTATGCCTTATGTAAAACCCCTATCCCTATGCAGTATGTTTTTCTCATCATTATGCCTTTCTTAATTCATTGTTTATGTGAGAGTCCCCTTAATCACATGCTTATTGCTTTTACCATATGTTACATTCCTTTTATCAGGACTCTCTCAGTGTGACACCTTAAGACCCCAACAATAGACTAGAAGAGAGGAGATGGGAGAGAGGAGTGGAAACCCAAGAGAACTTGACTGAGGACTCTGGGTGATAATTGCTCAGTTTATATACTACAAAGGTGGTCTGTGCACCACTCTAATAATAGTATCTATGCTGAGTAAGTCTGACTGAAAAGAATAGCATAAGCGGCCCCCATTGCTGTGCATTGGTAAGCCTGAGTCATAATCCATGAGTCATCAGTCTGGTAGTCCATAATCTAATCTAATCTAATCTAATCTAATCTAATCTAATCTAATCTTAGCGCTGACTAGATAAGATAGATGCCAACCTGACTAAGATGTTTGGCTACAGCTATAGTAAAATACAAGAAAAGAACAAAAATGTCTTAGAGAATTTGAGCATTGAGAACAAGTCATGACACCTTTAACACATGCCAGCATTCTTTATCACATTCCAATTACTTTATCACATGCCTACCTACTCCTGTACTTGTATATAAGTCCTGCAATCCATAGACTGGACCTCCAGTCTAGTTTTAACAGTCAATTCTTGTCTTCTTGAGATTGATGATCTAAAGATGTTATAGGTGTAACAGCTTGCCCTATTCTCAAGTAGTAAATATGCCTACCTGAACCCAGCTTGCAACATTACTCACATGCTTGGTACTATGTTCATCAGATTAAGCAACCCAAGAACTTCAAACCAAAATAGCATTCTCTCATTCAAAAGAAATTCTGATATTTGTATTGCTAAACTTTCTTGATATGGTGTCAATGCAGCCCAGAAATGCCATGCATATGACAAGTATGGTTTGATATGCTTATCAATCTATTGTCCCAAGTCAGTGACCTCTGAGTTGCAAAAAAATGAGCTCTCCAGTTTACAGCATAGTGTTATGAGCTCATGCCCCACAACCACAACCCTATATCCCCCTAAGGGGCCCACAAGCCTCATCACTGGCCAGAGGATAGAAAGGAGACAAAAACAAGATAGATTGGACAAGAGGGAAACTATCTGAAGTCTGGGGAGACTCCAGCTACAAGTTACTACTCTATGAGGACCCCTTGCAACTCCTTGACCCATCAGCACTCCCTCACTCTGACTCACTCTTATTGTTCTTGTGAGTGCATGGTTGGGTGCTGCTGCAGTTGCTGCAGTTGCTGCACATATGGCACAGCCACTATGATTCCACTCATAGACCTTGTCTGGATTGCTCTAGATCCCTGTCCATAAGGGGCTATGCCTCAATGCTTCATGCATTGCCTTACAATCCTTTATAGATATTGTTATGAGCTCATGCCCCATGAACACAACCCTAATATCCCCCTAAGGGGCCCACAGGCCTTGTCACTGGCCAGAGAGTAGAAAGGAGACAAATCAAGATAGATTGGGGCAGAGAGAAACTATCTGAAGTCTGGGGAGACTCCAGCTACAAGTTACCTACTTATATTCTACTCTATGAGGACCCCTTGCAACTCCTTGACCCATCAGCACTCCCCCACTCTGACTCACTCTTATTGTTCTTGTGAGCACATGGTTGGGTGCTGCTGCAGTTGCTGCACGAAGCAGGTCAATCTCCCACTTCAATGCCTCAGTAACCACCCTTGCTGTTATGAGCTCACACCCCATAAACACAACCCTAACATCCCCCTGGGGGGCCCACAGGCCTCATCACTGGCCAGAGAGTGGAAAGGAGACAATACAAGATAGAATTGGGGCAGAGATAAACTATCTGAAGTCTGGGGAGACTCCAGCTACAGTGTACCTACTTATATACTACTCTATGAGGATGTTATGAGCTCACGCCCCTAACCACAACCTTACAATCCCCTAAGGGGCCCACAGGCCTTGTCACTGGCCAGAGAGTAGAAAGGAGACAAATCAAGATAGATTGGGGCAGAGAGAAACTATCTGAAGTCGGGGGGAGACTCCAGCTACAAGTTACCTACTTATATTCTACTCTATGAGGACCCCTTGCAACTCCTTGACCCATCAGCACTCCCCCACTCTGACTCACTCTTATTGTTCTTGTGAGCACATGGTTGGGTGCTGCTGCAGTTGCTGCACATATGGGCACAGCCACTATGACTCCACTCATAGACCTTGTCTGGATTGCTCTAGATCCCTGTCCATAAGGGGCTATGCCTCAATGCTTCATGCATTGCCTTGCAATTGTTTATAGATATGCGCACTATCCTGCATCTTGTCTGATGTGTGATGGCTTTGATCCACTGATTCTCCTGATCCACTGATGCCAAGTATGATGCCATCAAGGTGGCAATCCACCTTCCTAGTCTGGCTGTCCTTCCATATATAGTGTTGGCTGGCTTGTCCAACCATCATCTCATCCTCTGGTGAGCGCTCCCATGCACTGACTCAACCATTGGTGTCCTCTTGTATCCTATAAGGCCCCTGGCCTGTCATAAAGCATGTAGCAGTCATCCCAGATGACCATAGAGTAAAACTGAAATTGAGGGGCTAGGATTGCAATCCTAACAGATATGTGCCCTATCCCACATCTCGTCTGCTTCCTAGTCTGGCTGTCCTTCCATATATAGTGTTGGCTGGCTTGTCCAACCATTGTCTCATCCTCTGGTGAGCACCTCCATGCGCTGACTCAACCATTATAAGGCCCCTGTCCTATTATAAAGCATATAGCAGTCATTTCAGATGACTGTAGAGTAAAACCAAAATTGAGGGGCTAGGATTGCAATCCTAACACATAGATGCTGCAGCATTATTTGAAAGCAGGCATGTCCCATGTCATGAGCTCATGCCCTATAACCACAACCCTATAATCCCCCACAGGCCTTGTCACTGGCCAGAGAGAGGAAGGGAGATGAACAGATAGAATTGGGGTGTAAGAGAAACTACATATCTTAAGTCTGGGGAGACTCAAGCTACAAGTGACCTACTTATATACTACTCTACTAGGACCCTAAAATGTTGAGTGAAGGACACAGATAGGCATGGGCTGGTCACTGATAAGTGTTCCAAAATGTTGCAAAACTGTTGCTATCCCAAATTGTTTCTCCACATACTTATGCAAGACATCCAAAGATTCCATTGGAAGTGGCTCTCATGCTGATAGTACCAACCACAGGACAGAGTGGAAGCAGTTGAGGACAAGCTTATTTGGATATTTTCCCATGATACTCTGCAGAATGACCCTGTACAAGTAATCAAGAACCTCACCAGCAAGCACAAGTTGCTCAAACTGTTCCCTCCTTGTCAAGAAGCCACAGGTATACCTAATGTACTCGCAAACAAGTCGAGCCCACTCAAACAACCCATCTGCTTTTTCAGTAGGTTGGATAAACATTTGGTCATCAAAGTCATGGCTGATATCTTGCAATTGATGGGAAATGTGGAATTGAATGTCACGTTCCATTGACAGCCTAGATATTTGATCCATAGACTCATGCTGAATGCCACTTGCACCACAGAATACTTCAGTGATGTCATGAAGGGGCCTAGATGTGACAAGGATGTGGAAATTGGATGGCAAATTCACCATGTCCTTCTTAAGGATGGAAAGGATATACCGACGTGAGAGTGCGTCACCAGTTTCATCCAGAGCATCAATTACGAATAGAACAGGTCCAATTATGCTATCCACATAGGAAGTAACAGGTGTTTCAATCAGCATACACCACTGCTGATATACGAGTGCTGGCTCAGTCACAGTAAGATTGATCAAATATTACTTCAACCAGGGCATGCGACCTGCCAAGTCACGCGCAATGGTGCCAAACAACTTTTGATGATGATTGACAACCTGTCGGTTGAAACAGAAGCATGATCCAATACCCTTCCTATCAGTTATCCGCCGGCGGGCGACAGTGTGGGCAATTGCAGATTTTCCGGTACCAGCAGGGCCTGAAATCAAGAGTACGCGTGGGATTGATGCGTCAGTGGCGGTGAGCCAGCCCTCAACTTTGGCCAGAATATCAGTTCTCGTGCCATCCAAACAGGCCTTTGTCATATCAATGCCAGCTCCGTCGGCATATGGGATCATGCTAAGTGATCGATCTGATGATAATATATGATGTCAAGTCGCGTACGAACGCCAGCAGAGAAATCTCACCTTCGAAATAGCTTGCGACAACTTTATTGATATTGATATCTCTCCCTGCCGAATTGATTTGCGTGTCTTTGATCTCGAGCTTATGTGGATTTTCGAACAAGTGAAGTTCGGATACCACTTGCTACCCAGGCACCGTTATTTCATGCAATAACTTTGATTATGACTTGACATACCATGACAATGCCTTCTACTACAGCCTTTTCCCTGCCAGCGAAGTCAAGACTATTCTTCACCGATTCCTTATCGACGGTAAGAGCTCGAACAGGATTCAGCATAGCTAATAACTAACGTACTTTCATGAACGCAGAAGTCACGCTAGGATCACTCGACGTGTGCATGCAGCAAGCTGAGTTTTATGATACCTCGTGATTAGCCTGTCGCAACATTTGATATGAAATGGAAACGCACTTCTGTTGTAACCATCAACTCCTCTATGCCAAGACATATACCATAGGCATTTCCTTGCTGTTCTTCAAATGTGAGAGGTGCCCCATGCATAGGGCCCACATTCTGAACCACGCATAAGACAATGACGAGACACGGCTTAGGTTTATATCTCACCGAGTCATTGAAGAATCCGCACGACGAGGGACGGGACTCTCGGGGAGAGTGGTTCCTTTATCGAGCAAGTGTCGGGCCCTGTTGAACGGGCGCTGAGTGGGGGATTGAGATTCGTCGACCTAGTGATAAGTAGACAATTAGCTGAAAATCAACTTTAACCATGGGATTTATCTATATAGAAGGGCACAACGCGTGGGAAAGGTACCGATGAGTCAGCGCTGACAAATTCTGACTAAGGCTGACAAATGCTGACAAATGCTGACCTAATTCTGACTAATAATTAGCTAAGCAAGTGCAGCCTGACTAAGAGTTTTGTCAGCATGTCAGCATTTGTAAGCAACCTGCCAGTCACAAGTCACACTATTGTCCCACAGGTCACACACCTGTCACAACATTCTCATAAGTCACACCCCAGTCACACAGTGCCCAGGACTCATCAGGGAGTGACTCACAAGTCACACAATCACACCCCAGTCACACCCCAGTCACAGGGCACTCACAAGGCACATCCCAGTCACAATCACAAGATTCTCACAAGTCACACCCCAGTCACAAGGCCCAGAACTGCACTCCCCCCAGTCACAGGATTCTCACAAGTCACACCCCTGTCACATGGAGCCCATCAACCACACCTCAGTCACAATGTCACATCCCATTGAGAGGGTTCCCACCTCAGTCACAATGTCAACCCCCATCACATGGTGACCACCCAGGGAGTGACTCACCACCACTTGGAATTCACATGGTCCATCACATGGCTGTTCACATGGTCCATCACATGGCATTTCACATGCATTTCACATGGCACTTCACATGCCACATGACATAGTGCTTCAATGTGACATGGTGTTTCACACACCACGTGACATGGCTTTTCACATGCCACGTGACATGGTGTTTCACACGCCACGTGACATGGCTTTTCACATGCCACGTGACATGGCTTTTCACACACCACGTGATATGGCTGTTCACACGCCATGTGACAAGGCACTTCACATGCCCTGTGACATGGCACTTCACACGCCCTGTGACATGGTGCTTCACAAGCCATATGACATGGCACTTCACACATCACATGACATGGCATTTCATGCACCATGTGACATGGCTGTTCACATACCACGTGACATGGCTTTTCACACACCATGTGACATGGCTGTTCACATGCCACGTGACATGGTTTTTCACACACCACATGACATGGTGTTTCACACGCCACGTGACATGGCTTTTCACACCCCAAGTGATATGGCTGTTCACACGCCATGTGACATGGCTGTTCACATGCCATGTGACATGGCACTTCACACACCACCTTACATGGTGCTTCACAAGCCATGTGACATGGCACTTCACATGTCACATGACATGGCATTTCATGCACCATGTGACATGGCTGTTCACATACCACGTGACATGGCTTTTCACATGCCACGTGACATGGCTTTTCACATGCCATGTGACATGGTGTTTCACAAGCCATGTGACATGGCACTTCACATGTCACATGACATGGCATTTCATGCACCATGTGACATGGCTTTTCACACGCCACGTGACATGGCAGTTCACACACCACATGACATGGCTTTTCATGCACCACCTGACATGGTGCTTCACAAGCCATGTGACATGGCATTTCATGCACCATGTGACATGGCTGTTCACATACCACGTGACATGGCACTTCACTCACCACATGACATGGTGCTTCACAAGCCACATGACATGTCAGTTCACACGCCACGTGACATGGCACTTCACACACCACCTGACATGGTGCTTCACAAGCCATGTGACATGGCTGTTCACACACCATGTGACATGGCATTTCATGCACCACATGACATGGCTGTTCACACACCACATGACACATGACACTTCACATGCTACATGACATGGTGCTTCATGTGACATGGCTATTCACATGGTCCACCACATAGTGTTTCACACACCACATGACATGGCACTTCACACACCACCTGACATGGCACTTCACATGGTCCATCAGATGGGATTTCACACACCACCTCATGACACTTCATTGGGATAAAGCATAAAACTGTACAGTGGGATAAAGCATGTCATGCAGAAGTGGGATTTGCGGGGGTCTGGGGGCGCGCCCCCAGCAAGCTGAAGGGGCGAGACGGCGGCGCAGTTCAAGCAACGCGAGGACGCGCCATAGGCGGGGCCCCTGAAGCTTGTCTATAAAGAAGGGCACAACGCGTGAGAAAGGTACCGATGAGTCAGCGCTGACAAATTCTGACTAAGGCTGACAAATGCTGACAAATGCTGACCTAATTCTGACTAATAATTAGCTAAGCCAGCTCACAAGTCACACCCCAGTCACATTTTCGTCACACACTCTTTCTGCCTTTCCCCCCCAACACACACATAGCTTAAAAATCAAATAAATTCAGAAAAATGTAGGAATAATTATAGATGATGTTTTGACACTTATATAATGCTCTTGGCACAGTACTTCAGTGACAGGTATGACAAATCTACAGATAAGGCTTATGATTGAGCTGATAAGGCCTTAGCTTGCCATTCAAGGTGTTTAAAAATTGTGAAAAATCAGAAGAAATGTGAGTAAACTGTTACATGCCTTGGGGAACCCTGATCTAATCATCCTTGGCATAGTAATTGCATATTTTGGCTCCATGTATGGTTAATTTGAAGTTTTCATAGCAGATGGAACTGATAAGCTTTAGTTAACATACTGGGTTGATTTAACTCAGCTTTGATATTATTCTTGAAGTCAAAATTTCTTCCCTGACTGAGAAAGTGAGTCATTCTCATGACAATAAATCCAGATCATTGATAAATCTCCTTTTGACCCTCCAGTCTCAACCTTGACATTATTCTTAAAGTCAAGCAAGTGAGTCATTATCACAAAAATTAATCCAAATCATTGACAATCTCTTTTGACACTCCAGTCACTTATTTTATAACTATGTAAGAGCTTTCTTTGCATTTACTCTGCTTAATATTGTGTTGCTGTATAGGTCTAGGCCTACTACTCCTGAAGATGAGCGTCAAAACACAAGGGCTGCATCTAGGATGCACCAAATTGAGAATATGACTGATCCAGATGATCGTAGAAGGCAGGCTAGGCTTCACAGACAACCAGTTTTACCTCAGGGCATTGAGCAGCCCAATTTTGGATTGGTTTTAGCTGCACAGATTCCACAAGTCCAGATACCTGACTATATCAATGCTCCTAGACAATTTCCTATGCCTGTGATGGGAAGCTCTGGATTATTTGGAAGTGTGGCTGCTGGAGCAGCTCCTGATGAGAATATTCCTGGGATTCAAAGTAGACCCATACTTGGGTGGAGAGACATGGCTGTTAACTTGCCTCCCATTCCTGAGCCAGCTAGAAGAGGCAGAGGGAGAAGCAGAGCTGCACCAAGATTAATTTTGTCTGGGCCTCAGGCCAATCCAAATCTAAATAATGTCAACAGAGGACAAATTGCTCATAGAGAGCATGTGGAAAACCACAGACAGGCTGTTTTAGATGCTCAGCTGCAAGAGAGGCTCAGAGTCCAGGCTTTACAGGCTGAGCAGGCTAGACAAAGGCAGGCTGCACTTTGGCAACAATTGCAGGAGCAAAGAGAGAGAGAGAGGGAAAATAGGCTGGCTATGTTTCATAATGAGCAAAGACAGAGAGAGTTGGCTGAGGTGGAGAGACTGGCTGAAATTCAAAGGCAATTGGACTTGGAAGCCCAAAGAGATGTTGAAGCTGAACAGCAACAGCTTTTGCAATTGCATGAGGCTCAGGAACAGCACAGACAGAGAGAGTTGGCTGAGTTAGAGAGACTGGCTGAAATTCAAAGGCAATTGGATCTGGAAGCCCAAAGGAATATGGATGCTGAGCTGCAAAGGCAGAGAGATTTGGCAGGGCTGCAAAGACAAGCAGAAATTGAAAGGCAAATAGCTTTGGAAGCCCAAAGACAACTGGAGCAGGAGGAGCTATTTCGTGATGCTCTGGGTTTGGAATACTTTGATGAGGTTGCTGATGCTGATAATGCTCAAAGAAGAAACCTCATTCAGAATCAATGGAGACAAGAGCATGACAGAGAGCTGGATCCTGATCCAAATGATGGCTTTGACTTTGAAGACTTGGATCCTGAGGAGTGGGAAAGATTGGATGAAGCTGTGAATCAGGCATTGGATTTGCCTGTCAATGAGCAAGAACAACAAGTACCTAGAGATTATACAGAGAATGGGAGAGATGAGGAGGATGTTGGGAGAGACCAAGAGGGTCAAAACCAGCAAGATATTGACATTCCTGATGCTCCTCAAAGAGATCCCAGGATCTTCCTAGAGGTAGAAGACCCTATGTTGACCTTCAGCCAAATGAAATCCATGGTCTGGGTGCCATGAATATTGTCTGTCTCACTGTAATGCCCTACATTGGGACTTTGAAAAGCTATCATCTTCAACAGCCAGAAATATCAAGTTTGGCATGTGCTGTTTGCAAGGGCAAATTCAGTTGCCTCCACTGAGAGAGGCTCCAAGAGTTCTTAGAGACATGCTGTGTGGGATTTCACCTCATTCAAAAGCATTCAGGAAAGACATTAGAAATTACAATGCTGCTTTTGCATTTACATCTCTTGGTGTTAAAATTGATCATGCTGTCACCAATGCTCCTGGGCCATACTCATTTCGCATTCAGGGTGAATTGCATCACCATTCAGGTGCCTTACTTCCAGAGGGAAACCAGCCAGAGCGCTATGCTCAAATCTACATTCATGACAATGCTGAGATGCAAGTCAATATGAGGATGGCAAATAATCCTCATTTGAATGTTGTCATCATGGCTGAGCTGCAGGCAATGATCCTTCAAACACATCCCTATATTGCTCTGTACAAATCAGCTCATCAAATTATGGCTGAAACACCTGCCAATGAGAGACGCAATATTCAAGTGCTGTTGCGCATGGAGAGGACTCAGGATAGAAGGAGATACAATCTGCCAGCTGCTGATGAAATAGCTGCAGTTATTCCAGGGGATGGTTCTGAAGAGGTCTCTGAGCACAGAGACATTGTTTTACGCCTTCAAGGTGGTGGTTTGAGGCGCATTAGCCATTTGAATCCAGGCTATTCACCATTGCATTATGTTTTGTTATTTCCACATGGTGAAGATGGCTGGCACATCAACATTCCTACTCAGGCCAGACAAGATAGAAGAGTAGAGGTCCCAAAGTCAGCCAGAGGTGCTATTATGCATACAGGCTCCATGTCAGACCAGGAGACCAGACTCCACTTTTCAGAGCTGGAAGGCTCTTCCAGCAGTATATTGTGGATGCATGGGCTTCCACTGAACAAAGTAGTTTGAACTGGGCAAGGACTCATCAAAGAGAGCTGAGAGCTGATGTATATCAGGGGCTGAGAGATGCAGCTGCAGGTGATGGAGATGGAAACACTACCATGGAAAATATGGGTCAAAGGGTAATATTGCCCTCAACACACATTGGAAGTGAAAGGCACATGCTTCAACTGTTTCAAGATTCCATGGCCATTTGCAGAGAGTTCCAAAAGCCTGATCTTTTCATTACCATGACAGCTAATCCCAATTGGCCAGAAGTCAAAGAAGCACTTTTCAATGAAGAAGGGCCCCATGGCAGCCCTCAGACTGCTACAGATAGACCTGACATTATGTCCAGGGTCTTTGAGGGGAAAAGAGCAGCCCTTTACAATGAGATACAAAAAGGGCTTTTGGCAAAGCAGTAGCAATGGTTTACACCATTGAATTCCAGAAGAGGGGCCTTCCTCACATGCACCTATTGGTCTTTCTCAGTGCCAATGACAAGATAAGAAATGCTACTGATGTGGACACCATTGTCTGTGCCCAAATACCTGATCAACTGACTCAACCTGTTCTGTATGAAGTCATTACCAAGAACATGGTTCATGGTCCATGTGGAGCTGAGAAGCCTAATGCCAAGTGCATGATTAATGGGAGATGTTCAAAGGGGTTCCCCAAGGAATTTCGTCCTACCACCCATTTTGGTGAAGATGGATATCCCAAGTATGCTAGGCCTGACAATGGGCATTCTTTGAGAAGCATGGCAACAGGTATGACAACAGGGATGTTGTTCCCTACAATCCCTATTTGTCTGCAAAGTACAATTGTCATATCAATGTGGAAGTTTGTGCTTCTGTGCAAGCAGTCAAATACATCCACAAGTATATTTACAAGGGACATGACAGAACCACTCTGGAGATTGGTGAAGGTCAGAACAGGAATGAGATAAAGGAGTATCTGGATTCAAGATACATCTCTGCTGCAGAGTCCTGTTGGCACATGTTTGAGTTCAACATGCATAAGGAGTTTCCATCTGTGATGAGATTGGCTGTCCATGAGAAGGATCAGCAATTGATATATTTCAATGCAGATGACAGACTGGATGAGGTTGTTGCAAGTGGTGGAGAAAAGCACACACCTTTGACTGCTTGGTTCCAGAAGAATAGAGCAGATCCACAAGCAAGAACAGTGCTGTACCAAGACTTTCCCAAGAAGTATTGGTATGTCAAGAAGACTCATGAATGGAAGCTCAGGACTAGGAATGCTCCTGCCATTGGCAGGATGTACTTTGCCTCTCCATCTCAGGGAGAAAGGTTTTACCTGAGAATGCTTCTGACTGTGGTTGCTGGGGCACAGTCCTTTGATGACTTGAAGAAGTTTAATGGGATTGTTCATCCCACATACAAGGGTGCCTGTCTTGCCAGAGGATTGCTTGAAGATGACAGGAGTGGGATCAATGCCTTAGAGAGGCATCTAGAATGCAGACTGGGTCTGCTTTGAGATCACTATTTGCAGTGATTCTGCTGAGTTGTTTTCCATTATCTCCTGAAACTCTGTGGGATAAATACAAGCAACACATATGTGATGACTTGAGAAGAAAACTTGAGAGGCTACCTCAATTCCAAGGCCATCAGTTTGAGGATGACAAGATCTATGACTATGGCCTACATCTTCTCAACAAGATTGTCATGAGGTCTGGAAAACTCTGGGTGACTTTCCACCTATGCCATTGCCTCAAGGACCCATGGAGGGTCAAAGCTGGGAGGTCATGCTGGGGAATTTCATGTTGGCTCAGTATTGGACTATAATCCAGTGCAACAAGGTGAATTGGTGACTCTGAATGTAGCAGGTTCAATGAAGAGCAGAGGAATGCTTATAATGCTGTCATGGACTCTGTCAACAACAACAGAGCAAGCTTTTGTTTGTTCACAGTGCTGGAGGGTGTGGTAAAACTTTTGTGTGCAACACCATTGCTGCTGCAGTCAGATCTCAGAATCAAGTAGCCCTGTGTGTGGCCTCTTCTGGATTGCTTCTCTCTTGCTGCAAGGTGGAAGAACAGCTCATTCCACCTTCAAGATTCCATTCCCATTACAGAGACATCTGTAGCAGGAGTCAAAAGAAACTCCCACATGCATCAGGTAAGCAACATCTACTACAGTTGGATTTAAACATGAGTTGATCATGGATCAGGTGTTTGAGCATACCAAGATTATTATATGGGATGAAGTGCCTATGCAACACAAGAGTGCTGTTGCCTCTGTGGATCGGCTTCTGAGGGACCTTCTGAATAGAAGAGAGATACCATTTGCTGGAATCACAGTGATATTTGGAGGTGATTTTCGTCAAACTTTGCCTGTGGTACCCAAAGCATTGCGTCAAGAGATTGTGGGTGCATGCCTTGCCAGGAGCAACCTTTGGAGATATGTGGAAGTAATGTATTTAACTCATAATATGCGGTTGGACAGGAGTCCAGAAAGTGAAGCTCATGCAGCTTGGCTGTTGGAGATTGGTGCAGGCACCAACTTGGATGAAGCTGGCAAAGTACAAATTCCAGAGAACATGTGCTGCAATCCAAATAGCATGGACACTCTGATAGGATATGCCTATCCTGATATCCACCTAGGCAACAAACCAAATCAATATTATTTGGACAGGACCATTTTGTGTTGCAAAAATGATGATGTGGATGAGATCAACAAAATGATTCTGGATATGATGCCAGGGATGGAGAAAGTGCTCAACAGTGCAGATTCTGTTGACATGGAGAACCAGGCTCAGGATGAATATCAGCCATATCCTGTGGAATATTTGAATTCCCTGAATGCAAGTGGATTGCCATTGTCCAAACTGTCATTGAAGATAGGATGTCCAGTGATGCTTCTGAGGAATCTTGATGCATCCAGAGGACTGTGCAATGGGACCAGGATGATTGTCAGAGGGATCAGAGACAGAGTTGTGAAATGTGAGATCATTTCTGGGGATGAAAGGTTTTCTGGGAAGATAGCATTGATTCCAAGGATCACACTTCAGCCTTCAGCAGAGAATCTGCCCATACCTATGAAAAGAAGACAATTCCCTATAAGGTTGGCATTTGCAATGACTATCAACAAGTCTCAAGGGCAATCAGTGAAGTATGTGGGATTAAACCTGCAAACAGAAGTGTTTTCACATGGGCAGATGTATGTTGCATTGTCAAGATGCACTTCTGGAGGGAGGATAAAAGTATTGTTGCCAGAGGGAAATGAAAGCAAAAAAGTACCTAACATAGTGTATAATGAGGTTTTACAGGGATTAAATTTGTAATTAGATATAGTATGTATAGCTATATAGTAAGAAGATAGATAGCAAGTTTGAATAAGAAAGAGATGAAACAAAGTTGTGGATTGAAAGTCAGCATACAACTGTGAACTGGGATAAAGCATGAATGAAACTTTGGAATTGGAGGACCAGGGGGAGGAGCTCCGAAGGAGCTCCTCCCCTGGTCTGGTACACAACATACAACTTTGAACTGGGATGAAACTCTGGAATTGGAGGACCAGGGGGAGGAGCTCCTTCGGAGCTCCTCCCCCTGGTCTGGTACACAACATACAACTTTGAACTGGGATAAAGCATGAAACTTTGGAATTGGAGGACCAGGGGGAGGAGCTCCGAAGGAGCTCCTCACCCTGGTCTGGTACAAAACATACAACTCTGAGCTGGGATAAAGCATGCAAGTCTGACATGGGATAAAGCATAAAACTCTGAGCTGGGATAAAGCATGCAAGTCTGAAATGGGATAGAGCATACAACTCTGAAGTGGGATAGAGCATGCAACTCTGAAGTGGGATTTGCGGGGGTCTGGGGGCGCGCCCCAGCAAGCTGAAGGGGCGAGACGACGGTGCAGTTCGAGCAACGCGAGGACGCGCCATAGGCGGGGCCCCTGAAGCTTGTCTATAAAGAAGGGGACAAATGGTGGGAAAGGCACGGATGACAAAGCGCTGACCAATTCTTAGCTAAGCCTGACTAATAATTCATGTCAGCATTAGATAAGCAAAATGCGTGCGAGACAAAGCTCCCCATCAGATTTTGATCAATCCCCCCCCTCTGTCCTTCCCTCCACACCATTTGCACCACATAAAATTCAAATAAAATCGGAAAAATGTAGGGAAAATCCTGGACATCTTTATGACTGTTATTAAATGCTTTTTGCACAGTGCTTTTGTGTCATGTATGACAATTGTCCAGATAATGCTTATGATTGAGCTGATAAGCCTTAAACCAGCTATTCACAGTGTTTAAAATTCAGGAAAATTTCAGAAAAAGGTATGTAATAATTTAGATGCATTGGGCAACAGTCATCTAATGTTCTTGGCTCAGTGATTGCATATTTTGGAGCCATTTATGGCCCTTGGTGTTTTTCTTAACTGATGGTGCTGATATCAGGCTTTAATCAACTTTTACATTGGTTCTTGAAGTGAAATTCATTTCCTGATTGGACAGGTGAGTAATTATTATAAAATAAACCCAAATCATTCATAAATTTCTTTTGCACTTCCAGTCTCTTACTTTGCTGCTATGTAAGACTTTCAACAACCAAGTTGCATAACAGAGATGTCATATCAAGTGTTTTACAGTTAACTTTGCAATTATTGGAGTCATTTGTCCCCTATCCTTGAGTCTTGAAGTCAAATTTGTGAGTAACTATCATGAAATGAATCCAAATGATTGATAAGTCTCTTTTGCTCTTCCAGCCTCTTATTTATTATCTGCTACCATGTAAGACTTTCAACAACCATGTTATCCATTAATTGACATGTGTTTTACAGGTCTAGGCCTGCTACTCCTGAAGATGAGCGTCAAAACACACGTGCTGCATCAAGAATGTATCAAATTGAGAACATGACTGATCCAGATGATCGTCGAAGGCAGGCTAGGCTTCTCAGACAGCCTGTTTTAAATGAGATCATTGAACAGCCTAACTTTGGACAGGCTCTAGCTGCTCAAATTCCACAAGTGCAGATACCTGACCACATCACTGCTCCTAGGCAATTTGTCATGCCTATTATTCCTCCTATGCCTAGAGGAAATCCTGTTCATGCTCCTGCATTATTTGGAGCCTTGACTGCATTAAATCAGACTGGAGGTGCTCCAGTTAATATCAATGATAGTTTTACTGCTGGGAATCAAAATAGACCTATAGTTGGATGGAGAGAAATGGCTGCCAACTTGCCTCCTATCCCTGCTCAGCCACCTAGAAGAGGCAGAGGCAGACCAAGATCTGTTTTGTCTGGGCCTCAGGCTGCTGTGGATCTAAATAATGTCCACAGAGGACAAATTGCACATAGAGACCATGCTCAGAATCATAGACAGAGGGTTGTTGATGCCCAGGAGCAAGAGAGGCTGAGAGTCCAGGCTTTGGAAGCTTCACAGGCTAGAGAAAGACAGGAAGTGCTTTTGCAACAGGCTCAGGAGCAAAGGGAGAGGGAACAGAGACAAGTACAAGATATGTTGCATGAAGAGCAAAGACAAGCAGAGGCTGAAAGGCAATTGGCTTTGGAAGCCCAAAGACTACAGGAGCAGGAGGAGCTATTTCATGAAGCACTGGGTTTGGAATACATAGATGAGGTTGTAGATGCAGATGGTGCTCAAAGAAGAAACCTCATTCAGAATCAATGGAGACAAGAGCTTGAGAGAGAGCTGGATCCTGATGTGGATGATTTGGATTTGGATGAGTTGGATGCTGAGGACTGGCAAAGGCTGGATGAGGCTATTGCTCAGGCACTGGCTTTGCCTGCCAATGAGCAACAACTACAGCAAGAAGCTGATATTTATGAACAGATCAGGGCATATGAGGATGAAATCAGGAGAGAAATGCAACCCCCACAGGATTATATTCCTGATGATCCCCCAAGAAATCCCAGAGATCTACCAAGAGGCAGGAGACCCTATGTAGACCTTCAGCCTAATGAAATCCATGGCTTGGGTCCAATGAATATCACTTGCTCTCACTGCAATGCTTTGCATTGGGATTTTGAGAAACTGTCATCTTCAACTGCAAGGAATCTCAAGTTTGGCATGTGCTGTTTGCAAGGCCAAATTCAGTTGCCTCCATTGAGAGAGCCCCCAATAATTCTCAGAGACCTGCTATGTGGCCTCTCTCCCCATTCCAAGAATTTCAAAAAGGATATCAGGCAGTACAATGCTGCCTTTGCTTTCACTTCTTTGGGTGTCAAGATTGACCATGCTGTCACCAATGCCCCTGGGCCTTATTCATTTCGCATTCAAGGTGAATTGCATCACCATTCAGGTGCCTTGCTGCCTGCAGAAAATCAGCCAGAGCGCTATGCCCAGATATATATTCATGATGATGCTGAAACACAGATCAATATGAGGATGGCCAATAATCCACACCTGCATCCTGCCATCATGTCTGAGTTGCAAGCCATGATTCTGCAAACTCACCCTTATGTTGCTCTCTACAAATCAGCCCACCAATCATGGCTGAAACTCCTGCTAATCAGAGGCAAAATATTCAAGTGCTGTTGCGCATGGAGAGGAATCAGGATGGAAGGAGATATAATCTGCCAACTGCTGATGAGATTGCAGCAGTCATTCCAGGAGATGGCTCTGAGGAGATCTCTGAACACAGAGACATTGTGTTGCGCCTTCAAGGTGGTGGTGGCCTGCGTCGGATAAGTCATTTGAATCCAGCCTACTCCCCATTGCACTATGTGTTGCTATTTCCACATGGTGAAGATGGGTGGCATATCAACATCCCAACTCAGCCTAGACCTAATGGTAGAGCTAGAGCAGCCAAGGTGACTCAGAGGTGCTATTATGCCTACAGGCTCCATGTCAGACCTGGGGATTTGGAACAGCCTCCCCTATTCAGAGGTGGAAGATTGTTCCAACAATACATTGTGGATGGATGGGCTTCTGTTGAGCAGAGTGCTTTGAATTGGGCCAGAACTCATCAAAGGGAGCTCAGAGCTGATGTGTACCAGGGACTTAGAGATGCTGCACAGGTGACCAAGGTGGTAATCCCACCATGCAAAATGTGGGTCAAAGGGTGATCTTGCCTTCAACTCACATTGGAAGTGAAAGGCATATGCTGCAATTGTTTCAAGATTCCATGGCTATTTGCAGAGAGTTCCAAAAGCCAGATCTATTTATCACAATGACAGCCAACCCTAATTGGCCAGAAGTGAAGGAGGCACTTTTGAAAGAAGCTGGGCCTCATGGCAGTCCTCAGACTGCAGGAGATAGACCTGACATCATGTCAAGGGTGTTTGAGGGGAAAAGGACAGCCCTCTACAAAGAGATTCAAAAGGGGCTTTTTGGCAAAACTGTGGCCATGCTTTACACCATTGAGTTTCAGAAGAGAGGCCTTCCTCATATGCACCTTTTGGTGTTTCTTCATGCTGAGCATAGGATCAGAAATGCAGCTGATGTGGATTCCATTGTCTCTGCTCAGATTCCAAATCAGGCCACTCAGCCTGTTCTTTATGATGTGATTACCAGGAACATGGTTCATGGTCCATGTGGTGCTGAGAAACCTCATGCCAAGTGCATGGTGAATGGGAGATGTTCAAAGCAATTCCCAAAGGAATTTCGTCCAACCACCCATTTTGGTGATGATGGGTATCCCAAATATGCCAGACCTGACAATGGGGTATTTTTTGAGAAGCATGGGAACAGATATGACAACAGGAATGTGGTTCCTTACAACCCATATCTATCTGCAAAGTACAACTGCCACATCAATGTGGAAGTGTGTGCTTCTGTGCATGCAGTCAAGTACATCCACAAGTACATTTACAAAGGGCATGACAGGACCACTCTGGAGATTGGCAGAGGTCAGGAGAGGAATGAGATCAAAGAGTATCTTGATTCAAGATACATCTCTGCTGCAGAGTCATGTTGGCATATCTTTGAGTTCAACATGCACAAGGAGCTTCCATCTGTGATGAGGTTGGCTGTCCATGACAAGGATCAACAGATGGTCTACTTTAATGAGGCTGACAATCTTGATGAGGTTGTTGAGAGGAATGCTGAAAAGCACACAACTCTGACTGCTTGGTTCAAGAAGAACAGAGTTGATCCTGCTGCAAGAACTGTGCTCTATCAAGACTTCCCAAAAAAGTATTGGTATGTCAAGAAGGATCATGAATGGAGACTTAGGGCTGGCAGACATCCTCCAGCAATTGGAAGGATGTACTTTGCCTCTCCATCTCAAGGAGACAGATTTTACCTGAGAATGCTTCTGACAGTGGTGGTTGGAGCACAATCCTTTGAAGATTTGAGGAAGTTTAATGGGATTGTTCATCCCACTTACAAGGATGCCTGTCTTGCTAGAGGATTACTTGAGGATGACAGGGAATGGGATCAGTGTCTCAGAGAGGCAGCACATATGCAAACTGGATCTGCTTTGAGGTCCCTTTTTGCTCTGATTCTTCTCAGTTGTTTTCCAGTCTCTCCTGAAGTTCTCTGGGACAGATACAAGGAGCACATCTGTGATGACTTGAGACGAAGGCTTCAGAGACTCCCTCAATATCAAGATCATCAATTTGAGGATGACAAGATCCATGACTATGGGTTACACCTTCTGAACAAGATCCTTATGAGGTCTGGAAAGACACTGACAGACTTTCCACCCATGCCATTGCCTCAAGGACCCTTTGATGGTCAAGCCTGGGAGGACATCATGAACAATTTCCTGTTGGCACAGCAGTTGGATTATGACCCAGGACAGCAAGCTGAGTTGGTGACACTGAATGAAGGCAGGTTCAATGAGGAGCAGAGAAATGTGTTTAATGTTGTCATGGACTCTGTCAACCACAACAGAGGAAAGCTTCTGTTTGTCCACAGTGCTGGAGGGTGTGGCAAGACATTTGTGTGCAACACCATTGCTGCAGCTGTCAGATCTCAGAATCAAATAGCCCTGTGTGTGGCATCATCTGGAATTGCATCTCTGTTGCTGCAAGGAGGAAGGACAGCTCATTCCACATTTAAAATTCCCATTCCTGTCACAGAAGCTTCTATAGCAGGAGTCAAAAGAAACTCCAAGATGCATCAGGTATGAAAGGTTTCTATATAATCTACAGTATGAAATGTGAACTCTGACATGGGTTTGGCAGGTATTGGAACACACCAAAATCATTATTTGGGATGAGGTGCCTATGCAGCACAAATATGCTATTGCCTCTGTTGATAGGCTTCTGAGGGATCTCCTTAACCAGAGAGATGTGCCATTTGCAGGAATACTGTCATGTTTGGAGGGGATTTTCGTCAGACTTTGCCAGTGGTGCCAAGAGCCTTGAGACAGGAGATTGTAGGAGCATCTATTGCAAGAAGTGGAATTTGGAGACATGTGGAGGTACATTATTTGACTCAAAATATGAGATTGGAGAGAACTCCTGAAAGTGGAGCACATGCAGCTTGGCTGTTGCAGATTGGTGCAGGGACTAACTTGGATGAAGTTGGAAAAGTGCAGATTCCAGAAAACATGTGCTGCCATCCAAGCACCATGGACAAGTTGATTGAACATGCCTATCCTGACATTCATCTGGGCCATAAACCAAATCAATACTTTTTGGACAGAACTATTTTGTGCTGCAAGAATGATGATGTGGATGAGATCAACAAAATGATCCTTGACATGATGCCAGGAAGAGAAAAACTCCTGAACAGTGCAGATTCTGTTGATTTGGAAAATGAGGCTCAGGATGGATATCAGCCATATCCTGTGGAGTACCTGAACTCCCTCAATACCACTGGATTGCCATTGTCAAAGTTGGCATTGAAAATAGGATGTCCAGTCATGCTTCTGAGGAATCTTGACCCAGCTAGGGGACTGTGCAATGGGACCAGAATGATTGTTAGAGACATCAAAAACAGAGTTGTCAAGTGTGAAATCATTTCTGGAGATCACAGGTTTTCTGGGAAGATTGCCTTGATCCCAAGGATTACCCTTCAGCCATCAGCAGAGAATTTGCCCATCCCTTTGAAAAGAAGACAATTTCCTATCAGGCTGGCCTTTGCTATGACCATCAACAAGTCTCAAGGCCAATCTGTAAAGTTTGTAGGATTAAACCTGCACACAGATGTCTTTTCACATGGGCAGTTGTATGTTGCATTGTCAAGGTGCACTTCTGGAGGGAGGATAAAAGTATTATTGCCAGAGCAAAATGAAACCAAAAAAGTACCTAATGTAGTGTATAATGAGATTTTACAGGGATTAAATTTGTAATTGGTAGATACATAATAATTGGCAGAGCAAAATGAAACCAAAAAAATGCTAACAACCTGAAATCAAGCACTGTTCTAAGTGAACCATTGAAGAGAGTCCCAATCTTGATTAACATCACCTGTGCCCCAATCTTGATTAACATACCTGTGCCCCAATCTTGATTAACATCACCTGTGCCCCAATCTTGATTAACATCACCTGTGCCCCAATCTTGATTAACATACCTGTGCCCCAATCTTGATTAACATCACCTGTGCCCCAATCTTGATTAACAACCTGTGCCCCAATCTTGATTAACATCACCTGTGCCCCAATCTTGATTAACATCACCTGTGCCCCAATCTTGATTAACTTAACCTGAGCCCCAATCTTGACCACCCAAACAATTCTGTTGGCTCTATCCCATCTTCATATTCATATATATATGACTGTTTGAGAAATTCCACCAAGTGATTTTGTTAAGTCTCCATTCAATCACCAAAAAAGAAAAAGAATGGCATTCAGCATACCTTACCTATAACATGATTAATGATTGTTTACAAGGAACACTGATTGCATAGAATCTCTGTCTTCATCCATGCATGATTAATTGATTAATGATTGTTTACAAGGAACACTGATTGCATAGAATCTCTGTCTTCATCCACATGTTTAATTGATAATGATTGTTTACAAGGAACACTGATTGCATAGAATCTCTGTCTTCATCCACACATGTTTAATTGATCAATGATTGTTTACAAGGAATACTGATTGCATAGAATCTCTGTCTTCATCCACACACATGTTTAATTGATCAATGATTGTTTACAAGGAACACTGATTGCATAGAATCTCTGTCTTCATCCATCATGCATGATTAATTGATTAATGATTGTTTACAAGGAACACTGATTGCATAGAATCTCTGTCTTCATCCACATGTTTAATTGATTATGATTGTTTACAAGGAACACTGATTGCATAGAATCTCTGTCTTCATCCATGCATGATTAATTGATTAGTGATTGTTTACAAGGAACACTGATTGCATAGAATCTCTGTTTCATCCCACATGTTTAATTGATTATGATTGTTTACAAGGAACATGACCCTGCCACTTATTATGTATGAGTACATCAAGACAGATCATGTGCTGATATATTGCTGCCACTGTGCAGGTTTAACACAACTGACTTTTGTGCTACCATTCAGATTGTCCAGCAGAGTTGAGTCCCAGAATATCTGTCATGTATCAGACAGTTGCTGGAGCCTTGCTGTGTTTGGTTACTCAACCTCTGATGTTTGTTGACCTCTTATGATAATAGTACTAAGAAATGGGGAGAAGGGATATATACTAAGAAATAGGGACATGATATAATACTAAGAAGTAGGGATCATGAAACTGTGAGGTAGGATGAAGCATAAAACTCTGACTGAGACTCCAGTGACTTGGAAATCAACATCACTTGAAAACTATGAAGTGGGATAGAAGATGCAACTCTGAAGTGGGATTTGCGGGGTCCGGGGCTGCGCCCCCGGCAAGCTGAAGGGGCGAGACGACGGTGCAGTTCGAGCAACGCGAGACGCGCCAAAGGCGGGGCCCCTGAAGCTTGTACTTGCCAAGGCGAGAGTCTTTTGTGTTTCGTACTACCTTCAGCTAATTGTTCACATCATTACATAACAGTAATGTCGGAGCTTGAACAGAGTCCGTAGCCTTTCTGATAGCGGAATAAAAAAAGCGCTGAACATGCAGCCTCGGGCCTGCATAACGCTCGCTTCAGCTAGCAGGGATGCCAGACGTCTGACATAGCCGCCTCTCAGCCTGTCAGCGGGAGTCCCATGAAGGAGCAATCCATCCTCGGAGACACCCTTTTGTCAGAAAAATTACATCCTGTTGCGGTTTTTACCTAAGATGCAGTTCGGTGCGTTTGGCCAAGAAGACCTCATTTGGAAAGATAATCCAAGCAAAATCAGGGTAAGCATTTTAGCTCTTCATTTGAGGCCCAGTAATTCGTCGGAACAGAGTCGGACATTGTTGGGAAAAGGCGTGTTCGAAGCTGATTGTGGGCATATGTTAGTTACAACTTTCTGGCACTGGATGCAGAAAAAGTGGCGGACGGAGGGAGCTCCAAGGTTAGCTTCGTTATAAAGTGAACGGCGAGGACAAAGCTCTCGTTGGGGCAACATCCCCATCTGTCATGAAAAAAGTTGGTGAGTTACTACCGCCGCGCGGTATCGAGTTGACGTAGGCTCGCCGTCAATCTTTGATGCCGAAAATTCTTGCAAAGGTGGGTACACTATTTTTGTCACCTACAGCGCTGGTGTGGAAGAAATACATATATGCTACATTATATTTGGGTCTAAGACGAATGGAATGGCTCTACAAGTTGGTACAGGATCTTCATTGTATTGGGATAGTCCATGAAGACGGAATATCGGGAAGCGGCGTGAAGGCGGGTTTTGCCTCTGATACATATCTACAAGGATCAAGGTATGGTATATGGCCACCTTCACTCTCTTGGCTGCCAAGCTTCATCCCGAAAACAGATGTGTTCCGAACTACAATCATTGCGAAACTGCTTGTGGAAACGACAGCTCTGATAGAGTTTTCGAAAAGAATTTGGATATACTCGCGCTGCTATCGTAGTTGTTGTTCATAAACCGACACTCCGAAACGCGCTCCAAAATGTCGAACGTATTCGACCTGTTGACCTGTGAGCCTGGCCTCTTCCATGAACGCTCTTGTCAATTAATATGCCATAATTCTATAGTATACATATGATGTTACATCTGAAATGCGTCTAGTTTCTGGTGGCAAAAGGGTAATCAACATATCCCTTCTTGCCCGCTTCAGTGTCACCCGGTAGGTAGAAGGTCTTTCGGTCATATCTATTCAATGGTATATTGTTCCTCAATCGAATGGGTAGGTCGGGCTGCGAAGAGTGAGTCGATGAATGAACTCAAAGCTAACGTAATTTGACATACATTTGATAGGAAATGTCTGCCAAAAGTGATTAGAGTGTTCGTTCCTTCCGCAGCAGCAAGTGCGGACTCTCTATCGTAGCCACCGGCAGCAATATATGGAAACGGGCTCCAAATAGCACGGAGGAAATCGTTAGATTCGTGGCTAGATAGTGGAGTGGTTCGATCGGCGTTCCCGACGATCCTCGGTTCGACGACATGCAGGTATGCGAGATTAGGGTGCCGCAGCTTGAGTTCCGACACAAAGTGTGCGAATTGAGGTATCGGGTTCTTCATCCCCATGCCTGACAAGATGAGCGTGAGTGAGCACTGCACCGTTGTTTTTTTTCGCGCGATAGAAAGAAAACCAACCTTGGTAAGTGCTCCAAGGGCTGAGCCGGACACCTACACGTTCCGCACCGACGGCTTCAGCCACAGCATCAACGACCTCAAGGCAGAATCGGCTACGATTCGCTATGCTGCCGCCGTACTGGTCCGTTCGTGTTGGACTTGTCCTGCAAAAATTGATCGAAAAGATATCCATTTGCTCCGTGGATCTCGACTCCGTCGAAACTGGCTTTGAAAACGGCGTTCTTCGCGGCTTGGACATACAATTGGATGACATCTTTGATTTCCTCAGTGGTTAGCTCCCGCGGAGGTTCACCGTCGTCGTGAAACGGCGTCGGAGAAGGTGCAGTATAGGGAACGTCATTTTCTTTGAGGATCTCGGGCTTGGCAACACGACCAAGAGCCCATAGTTGACTGAATATGAAGGATCCATTTTCGTGCACGACGGAAGTCACCTTTAAACCGAATTTAGACCGTTGCCTGCTAGTAGGAATGTATCGACGGTAACTAACCTCCTTCCATGATTCTATTTGCTCGTCGGTCCAGATACCTGGGACGTTGTAAAACCCGCCGACTTTCTCGTGGATTAGCGTGCCTTCAGTGAGAATGAAAGTCCCTGGTGTGCTCGACCTCTGAGCATAATACTCTTTCACCATCGGTTGGATTTCGACGTGGCCGCGCATCGTGGCTTTGAAGCGTGTCAGAGGAGCATGGACAACGCGATGTTGAAGACCGAGTTTTCCGAGCTTGAAAGGTTGGAAAAGCTTAGGAGTCGACATTGTCTCACTGAGATTGATTTTGAAAAGTATGTGAGGTCTGCGCTCATGGTTTTATACAAAAGCCCGTCGTTCGTCCGATGAGTAATGTCCATTCTTCAGTATCAACCAGGGTGGGTGGCATGCGTAATCAGCGCGGGAAGCTCTGTAAGCACATTTCCAAATCAGGTGGCCGGTCCTTTTAGGTCGGTAAGCCGAGGCGCGGATATGGCCAATGAGAATCTCGCCAAAGTACCCAAGCGTTCGGCAGACGCCCATCCGATCCCATAGGATGATCCGATATTTGGCGTCGCATGAGTAATTGCTCCCTCGATCTTCGAAGCACTGACGGTTCCTGCCAGTCTATTATTTGGATTCCTCGGGGTGCGTACTAACCAGGTGACAACTGCTGAGTGCTCACTAATCCCCAAATTCAAGCGCTCATGCCGGTACACGTGGGAAACATCTATTGGATATCATCCTACGTACATATCCACTACCCACACAGTTTTACATCGCTATCCAAATTCGATTCTAGCCAAACGGATATGCCTTTGCATTTACTGGTACGTGACCGTGACGCCACTGGAGCTCTCGGACACGGAAGTAAGGACTTGGCCGTTCTGCTCAATATCGATTTCCGGGGCTCCATTGGGACTAGTCTGCGAGCCGGACGACGTGGTGGCAAAGGCATTGGTAAATTGCACGCTGCCAAAGTCGCAAAAGGGCACAAGACCTCCACCCTCTTCGAAATCCTCGACGATCCACTCGGCATCCTGTTCGCAAAGCGATGAAGACGAGAGCTGCTGCGTGACTGTCTGCCCGTTGGACAGGTTTTGAATTTCGGCCACGCCACTCGTGGTGGACGTAGCGGTGACCGTGAATTTGACGACATCACCGGCGCTGATGGTAATGCCGCTAAAGTCGTAAGCGAAATCGGGGTACCATTCGTACCAAGCTGTCAAAAAAAAAAAAAACATTGATGAGAATGCTGGACAGACAGTTGCAAGTATCAAGCACTATCCAAAACTTACCGTCGTATGAGACAGCGCCGTTGTTCAACGTCATGTCAATACCAGTCTGAAGGATAGCGTTTTGGCAAGAGTCTCCGTCGATCCCGACCCATGCCGACGCAGAGCCGTCAGAACTGCAAGTGGGAACGGTGATAGTACCCGTTACGGACTTGAAAGTTCCCTACAGAAACGCAATGTGAGCAGCAGCTCGCACACCAAGATAAAAAAAATACGGACGGCGGCCTCGCTCCAGACGGCGCCAGCCCAGTTATCACTGTACTGCACGTTGGCAGTGCCGTTGCCAGACGACTGGAGTCGCTCCAAGGGCCGAGTCCTGCGGCGGGAGCGCGCAGAAGAGGGAGCTGCGAGAACAGAGGCAGCGAGCAAAACGCTGGTGAGCAAGGAGATAAGAACCATGGTGAACAAGAGAATTTGATGACTTTGACGGGCAGGATATCCTGCACTTTTATATCTGCAGCGATTCGTTCTTCCACGAGTCCAGCGTATCTGGCACCATGCGGCTCTCCTCTCACGACATCATCTGCAGACCGAGGTTCCTAACGACAGTTGTTGACTGGACGGGCCGCCAGCCACAACTGGATCAAAAAAAGATTTGAGAAGTAGTGAGATGCCAAATGCGGTGGAAAGTTGCGAACACGAAAATACAGGCCAATCGGATTGCGCGATAGGTATGTCAGATCCAAAGTCCCGTCATGTTTCATGATCCTGGTAGCCGCGCACCTGACATTCGCATTGTGTCAAGACTTGATCAGATGGCTTCTGCAAATGTCCTGACAAAGCGTCCAACAACCAGGGGCTTTGGAGCCTGCCATAGTTGAACATAAATGCTATGGGTCCAGGAAAGTGGCTCGCGTGAATTGAAGGAAATTGGCGCAAATTGTAGTGAGGTCGTGACTTGTAACAGTTATACAATAGAATGTCATTATGAAGGTGTATTTGTATACGTTGTCACTGATGCTTTCAAAGTCTCGAAAGAATTGGGTGGAGCGTGGTTTATGCTATCACCGAACTATTCATGCCAACATGTGAGCGAAGAAACAAATGTATGTTTTTGATACGACACTATCCACAGCTCACATGATTTATATCTGAACTGACATACGGCAAGGCGAATACATCAGCGGCAGTCATAACCTCGACAGCAGGTTGATAAAGCGATGGTTACTAGAATTTTGGAGCGGATTGCTCAGCAACCCATATTTGCAATTACCTGTGACAACTTCAAGGCGCAAGAAAATGTCGATGACGTCGCATATTGTTTGCACGTCGTCGCCAGCAGCATTGAGGATGAGTAATTTCAATCTCAAGTGACTGTGTCCGAGTCATAGTTCGAACATATTTACGTTTGTTTGTCACAGCAAGTCGGCCGTGACAGTCACGCTCATTTTAACACCCAACTCTTGTACAGTATACAAAAAAAAAGACATATACAGTGACACAGCATCAATTCACTCCTCAACATCTATTAGTTGAGTCACCCCAGTTGGTCCCATCTTCGTCGCTGACCAGGCATTCTTGGGCATCCATCCGAGACGTTCTTCCGCACATGCTTGGAATAACTTATCCGATGCTCTCGCATACTTGCGTAGAGTATATTCGCCTTCTCCGTACCCCTTGGCGCAAAGCGCCGCCCAAGTCACATTTCGCGCTAAGAGACTATGGTCGCGATTAGGAACCGTGTCCAGAATGACAAAGTATTTCACCGGGAACGTCTTGAATGAAAAGAACACCCTTTCAAGTTTCTAGCCAACGACGTGAGATAACCTGGGATCTCCCGATCTGATCCACCCAATCCGTACAGGATGTCATTCGCACTCCTTGCGATCATCCATTCTCCATGACCCCGAGGAGGGTTCGAAATAGGTGCAGGCGGTGCTTCGAAATTCCGGGCTCTCATACTCGGCAATAAATCTTCTCCGGTCCCGCACCGAAAGCTTCGACGACCTGTCCAGGATCCGTATCGGACCGAGTCATTACTTGAAACAGCTCAGGCCTTGCACGGAGCTCTCGTATGAAAGCTCTAGTGAACTCATCGTCCTCGTTCTTAATGGCCCCAAACAAATAAGCCCTGGACTCTATTTCTGCCCAAACGACGCAACCCTGTCGTTTGGCCTTTCTCGTGGTTTGGATTGGATTCGGCATGGGGAACGCGTGAGTGGATACCATGTCCGCGACAATGACACCACAGAGGGAAAGGTGACCACGCGAGAGCCCAGCGTTCATAAGGCTGGAAGGATTGTTATTGCAGAAGCTAGGCGCCGGGTAAAGACCTAGTGCACCGAAGGAAAGGAAACCGATAATGTCATCAAAGTTGTTGCAAAGACGAACGAGACGATTCTCAACGTCCACAGGGGGGGGAATCACTTTGAGGAGATACTGATTCGAACATCGTCTCAGATGGAGATGGTCGGATGACAGTCAACTGGCAGAGAAGACGCACCCACCAGGCTTCATTTGGGATCGTCTTGGAATGGGGTCGATCGAAAATCCATCCGCCAAGTATCTGGAAACGATCCTCTGAACAACGCGTCAGATAAACTCGGTAAGGCTAAACAAACAAATCAACTCACTAACAGAACCCACGTTGGCAGCAGTCCCGTGACGGGAAATGGCAAGCGCGTCTATTACTGCATCTTTACACCATTTCAACCCGATAGCCAGCATATCCATGAACAACTCGATGAACCTGACCGCGTCTTCAACAGTGAAATCGTCACTGATGATGAGGTCTTTCAAGGACACCTTGTCGAGAGATTTCATAAAGAGGGTCGGTTCATAAAAGATGATGCGCCGAGCATACTGCTGATAGACAAGATAGATCTTGTTCAGGACGTCCTTCGTACTTTCGTTGTTTGGGAGTGACAAGTTCTCTTTTAGCATTTTGCATTCGGGTCCAAAAAAAGTTCAAAAGTGGCCAAGAGTGCGTTTTTCCTCCTAGGAAGAATAGGACGTTTCGTGATTCAGGTAAATGTCTAAATAAAAGGCTTACTCGCGCAATTCGATATCAATAAGATCCTCATCGCCTACTGCGGGTGGAGGCGGAGGGCCAATGAGCTTCCTTCCTTCGGTTTTCGACAGATTCCTCAACTGATCGGTTGATTGAGTCACCTGGATGAGACTTTCTGCAGGCCGTGATTTGTGGGGCGTCGAACGGATACCGCCCGATTTTGAGAGCATTTCACTCGCAGCAGGGTTGTTCAGCGCGTACAGCTCGTATGCACGGCCCTGCAGCTTGTCAAGAGTCTCCACGGCTTTCACCATCTCCTTTTGCAGCAATTTGAGGCGCATCTTGTGTCCGTCATCCACTGCAGATCAAGGGTTCAAAATATCGAATGGTGAGTGGGAAACCTTGCACGCAATCACAAGACTTGCCTTTCAAAAAGAATCGTTTCGAATGCAGTTCACGACCTGCCCTTTCCACCCGAATGGACTCGAGGTACTTGCGTACCCAACGCGCCTTTTCCAGTGGGAGATGCCAATCCGTGTAGCGACTAATCTGCTCATCTGTAGGAAGCTCCTGTCCATGCTTGACTCCGTCCACTTCCTTGGATGCATCCTTGTACTTTTTGTACATGATCAGGTATTGGCCATGGTGGACTTTGCAACGAGATGGGGTGGGATATCCCTCCACGGCGGGCTGCCCACAGCGAGTGATCTCGTCTTCCTCCATGGTAAGGCATTTAGCAGCCTCGGGGTTTTCGGTGCCGCCTGGCGGACTCTGACCGCTGTTCTGCTTGTTGCTCTGCTTGGCCTTCCCTCGGCTCTTCCCTTTGTTCCCTGGGCCAGGCATACTGTAAGTAGGGCGGTGAAGGAAACAAGCGCTCAGGGCTGAGGACACGTAAGTTGACAGAACCTTAAACTTTAAGCAAGCAGACTTTGGATGATCTACATCGACGATACCCTGTTCTGCATCTCGTACGAATTAGGAGTTCCGAATCTATCCCTTCTCGCCATCTTCCAGGAACAATACACCATTGAATAAATACGACCCCCAGATCGTCAATAGATGAACTATACCACTTACTTGTGAAAGTGGAGGATTGAAGTTGTTTGATTCATAGCCATGACTTCGGAAGGTCCATTCGAAGATGCCGCATTCTGAGCTCTGAAGCAAAGTGCGCAAATTGGATTATCGGGTCCTTCATAGTCATGCGGCATAAGTACAACCATTCTTGGCGCAAGGATAGAAATGAACCTTGGAATCAGAAACAAGTTGAAGGCTGAATCTGCTCGTCACGTCACCCATATGCTTGCTTTGTAGATCTCAAAAGTTGGCTGTCTGCACTCGTGGTCGTCAAATCTTTAACGGTCTGTGCAACAAGCAGCAATGTGATTTAGATTAGCAGCAACTAAGTTCGGCCGCGCCACTGACATATAGATTTTTTTTTACCACTATCGTTATGCAATCCCTGAAGAACGTACCGTACATAGGCTCACGGACCACCCCCCAGACTTCCAGCCCCACACATTCAAACGCAATTGCACCCGCCTTGTCTGGGCCAGGCGAGCACAACGGCTCATTCCCAAACGTAACACAACGGGCAGACGTCCCGTCCAACAGCGTCTCGTCCAAATACAGCCCGTACCGGCCGTCCCTGCACTTCCGCATCAGCACCCCACACGCAAAGAAACACAAAAAAAAAAAGGCACTCACCCGCCTCCAAACGAAACATACTCGGGCTCGCAGAGGGCCACGTACTTGTTTATACCCGTCCACTTGAATACGCTTACCCTGCTGCTCTCCTCGCCCGCATCCGCACGGTAGCGCCACATGAAGGAGTCTCCGGTGCCATAATACCCTTTTCCGCGGCTCTGCTTGATCCCTTCTTCCAACCACACGCCAAACAGCGTGTCCCCCGCATCCTTGAGCACCAGCACCATCCCTGGGCGGCCCATTCCCACGGTACTAATTGTAGCAGCAGCAGAACCGGATCCGGCCGCGGACGCATGGCCGCGGAAACTCGTGCCGAGCCTCGCCTGCGCCTGGACGCGGGCCTGCGTATGCGTCTCGCACCGCGCGTAGAGGGTGTTGAGCGATATCCCGTGCTGGTCAAGCGAATAGACGAGGTGCCACGTTCGCGGTAGACGGTCGAGCGGGGGGAGATGGGGCCGGAGCTGTACGCCCACGCCCACGTTAGCTTTTGGGGGGAAACTGTGTGTGTGAGAGAGATAGAGGGACCGTACTCACCATATCAGCCAAACGAACGTCCAGCACGGGGACCGTACCCTCCTTCCGCCCCTCCAGCGTCACGCTCCCGCTCCTCTTCTCCATAAACTCGCCCACACCAACACCAACACCAACACCAACACCCCTGCCCACGCCCTCATTCTCCTTGTCTTGATCCCTCCTGCTACTCACACTCCTCGCCCTCTTGGCTGCTCCACCCCCCATCTTCTCCTCAATCTTGCTTCTAATGCGCCTCACCACCGAATCAGCACGCCTCCCTTTCCTTTCCTCGTCCTCGTTCTCTCTTCTCCCTCTCCCATTCCCACTCCATAACACGACGACGGGGAGGAGTACTTCTTCCACCACCACCACCACCCGCCTCGCGAATTTGAACTCCTTCCATCTCCCTCATCAACTCGTTCGAAAACCCTCTGTCCCAATCGTACCTCTCGGCCATAAACGCAGGCGCACCACTGATCGGAGCGGGAAACAGGTGCGATGCAAATGGGGTGTCGTGGGTGATGCTGATAGTGCTAGTGGTGGTAGTGGTGGTGGCGGTGGTGCTAGTCGTAGTAGCAGTAGTAGCAGCAGCAGCAGTAGTAGCAGCAGTAGTAGTAGTGGAGGTAGAGGAGGAGGAAGAGTCGGCGCGCGCGTGGCCAGTGCGATGGGCGGCTGATGGGGACTGTGTTTGTCCATGTTTAGGTTCAGATTTGGGTTTGGGTTTGGGTTTGGGTTTGGGGAGGAGGAGAAAGAGGAGGACCAGGATGGCGAGGAGGAAGAGGGTGGCGAGGAAGAGGAAGAGGGAGCCCAGGAGGGCCATCGCCGGTGCCGGGACGGTCGCTCGGGTATGTCGGGCTCTGTCGTCACCAGCAGGGGCGGGGCAAGGGTGGGCGGCGAGAGCTTGGGCGAGTGAGATGCGCGGGAAGAGGAGGAGGGAGAGTGGGAGGCGGAGCGAGGGGGTCTGCTTGCGAGGCTTGGGTCGGGGAACGGTCCTTTGCAAGCTCCTGGCACAAGAGCGAGGTGTTGAGGCTTCATGACCTCTTGTGCCTCTTCGTGTTCGCGCGGAGATTCCTGCTCCTCTTCCTTGGTTCGCCATAGAATCTCGTCCACGACCGACTTTCGGTTTTGCTCAGAGGCCGCTTTGGCTTCGTGCACGAATCGGTCGAAAAAGGTACGCGTGGAGGGCGGGGTCTCCGCATGTGGAGAGGCAAGCAAAGACAGTGGGTCCTCGTCTGCGGGCACGAGCATGAAACGCTCGACGCCGTGGTGAGACGACAGTGGGTGACTGGGAGTGCCCACTAGAGTCGGGGGCTGGGGCTGGGGCTGGAGCTGGAGCTCGCGCTCAGGCTCGGGCGTCGCTCGGGCGTAGGAGGCGCAAAGAGAGGTGTGTAGGTGTTCACTTGGTTTTCATGTCTCTGCTCGATGGATTCTCTGTCGTTTTCGTCGCTGTTACCGCACCGCCGAGGGCGCGTCGGACGTGGGTGAGCCAGGGGGAGTGGAAAAGCCGTGTTGGTGGTGGGAGCGGGTGGTGTTTTGACGCTCATAAATTATTTGCATAAATCTCATAAAATGCATCTGTCGTGTGATGCATGCAGACATTGCTGTGACTGACATCGACTATGTACAGATTCAATGTGAATGTGAACATTGAAACTTGGAAGGACTCCTGCTCTGAATCCGACATACGAGTCAGCGCTCATAGTGAGAACGGAATAGCCGAGCTACTGAACGCCACCGTATTCCCACGCTACCACCATGTCTCTCAAGCTTAATTGTCTCATAGCAGGCGAAGATATCGTCTTTGCAGTTACTGCGGTGTGCAATGATAGGGTTATGGACTTGAAGGAATCGATACACAGCAACAGAGAAAAGGACAGTTTACAGGATGTTGATCCTCACACTCTAGAATTGTGGAAGGTGAGCGCCATCGAGGAGCCCCTATGTGAAATGATATTGTTTTTCTCAGGTCAAGGACTCCAACTCTATCGCCGCCGAGCCAGACGACACTCTCGCTGAACGTATCGGGCTCCTGGGTCATGATCTTTCAAACTTTGCGGTTGAATTAGAGGCCGTGACAGCGCTTTCAGTATCTTTCCAACACAGCCTCCCGGATACTGCATCCACATAATCGTAAAGGTCCCGCGTACCAGTGAGTAAGAGTGGATCTTGCAGCTGAGCGTTGCTGATAAGAATCCTACCGTCCGTTTACCTTCTTCACATTCTATTTCCGCCTCCTATCGCATTTTCCTCCTCAACTCATCCCTTCCCCTTCTTCCCGACCCCGACCTTTCCTCTCCGATTGTACTCCGCCTCCCTACTATGTCTGTTACCGACACATTTTCTCTGTCAATCCACTATGTCCTATAGTAGGAAAAAGAAAGCGCAACAACCCTAGTTAGTCCTCTTTTCATGTTACCCCAACAAATTTCTAATCACGCTATAGCTGACGTATCACAAAAATTATTTAAACTATGGACGACACCAGTCGAGCTGGATCTCAAGTTCCTAAAAGGATACCTTGAAAGTCCTCTTGATCCAGATTGGAAGATCCCGTTGTCGCACGCAGAGTGGACGAAATTCTTGATCAGTGAAGAACTTCCTGACCATGCATGTAGCGACGAAGATCTTGAACTTTTGTTTAAGCAGTGCGAAGACGAAACTGCTGATCCGATTCGAGAGCTCTTGAGGCCTGCAATCGTGAGGAGTCCACTAGACGCTGAGGGTACTGAAGCTTCACTTCATGTATTTTGGGATACCAACATCCGAAACATCCTCGTTGGATGTCTGAATGGCGAGAGTATTCGGAATAGCAACCAGGGTACAGATACTGGATCGTTTCGACCTAAATTTGGTCTCCTACTCGCCGACGTTTGCGTATTTCGAGGTGAAGAAAAGAGGAAGGTCTTCACGGGGAGGCATCCTAAAGATGAACTCCAAAATAAGACTCGATGGGTGTATGGACCGGCTCCTTATGTTCTCGGTTGGTAGTATTTGTGCTTGAGTAGGTTTTCAGTTACTCACTTATTGAGAGATCGTTGGAACGGGAAGGATGGGGATCATTGAGCATCAGTCCTGGCAGACTGGCGCTCAATGATTCCTTGACCCATGCGCTTCCGGATCTGTAGATAGTGGTAGATAACTTCCTGAGGAAGGTGGAGAGGCGACTTAGCCTCTTTTCCTCGTGCTCCCTTGCCGTGGGCCTTGGGCTTAGACCTGATGGTCGACCAATGCACGTTAAAATCAATCTTCAATGACATTGGGTAAAGGTCTTGCTCTATGCAGTGTATCGTCGAGGTGAACTGGTTTCAAGGTTAGTTCTCCCGGCCTTGACGACGATATTATGATACATTCTGATAAAATAAAGCGCTGGACGGCTTATAGGCAAAGAGACCTCATGCAAGACTATCGCTGCCAGATTCGTAAACCTGAAATGTACAGAAGCAGAGGGACATTACCATCAATTTGTACTTTCGTCGAGTCCCGCCTTCCAGAACCGATTCAACTAAACGTAATCAAGAGCGCAAGTCTCTGTTTGCCCTGGAGCAACTGCATCCTCCTCCCCTTCGCTATAGAACAGGCCTTTTCGATTGACATCCGTTGCAGTTGAGTGCGCTTCAAAGTATTTGTTATCAAACATGTACATGTGTCCTCAAGCGGACGGGCAGCAGACAAGGATGGCATTCGAATATCGTGTAACCTCAGCGATGCAGGACTCCTCGAGGATGGTGAACAAGCTGGACGGAACCAAAAGAACCGAAACAGGACCAAACAAATACCGTTCAAATCTGCCTCACTGACTCAGGCATCGTTCGAGATCATACTCAAACGAACTTGTTTTAGGAATTATAAGATCGACAATCGCAGTGGGGCCCCTGCCGCAAATTTTGTGTTACAAGTGGTTCACTTTTAGAAGGTCATTCGGAAGGTGAGTTGTGACTTCTGCGTACAATAGTGAACAGTGAAGTACTAAATCGTATCAAGTTCAATCACAGGAAAATCGACACACAGATGTACACTTACGGTATTGCGATCCCAAACCAGAGTTCTATATCAATCGTTTCGCCGTAACTGAAAGGGGAGAGTTAGCGATTCGCATTTTGAATCGAACAAGAACCTTATGGGGGCATTTTCGATTGACATGCGTGACGGTAGAGCACACTTTGTTTTTAGTGTCATAGCAAGAGTCACGTTCCTAAGTGTGGCATGTACGTTCGAAGATGCCAAGACCCAGTCACAAACTAGGAATATCGCAGAGAGGATCTGCGCAGGCGTCAAGAAAGGCTTTACGCTTACGTATGTAAATCCCTCCTGCTCTATGGTCTTCCTTTTGCTACCTCTACACGCGGGCCCGTATGGCACCGTTGCTCTTTTAGTCATGTAGTCTGTATTCTCTCGTGATTTACTTATCAAATATATCCATTCTAAAATTAAAAAAAAGCGTCAAAAAGGCAGCGCTTCTCTATTTGGCGTGGTTTTGAGTGCCCGACACTCCAGTATCGACCTCATCTCGGTACTATTTGTTCTCGCGTATGGAC
>JAEBUS010000107.1:0-100087 GCA_023014475.1 Amanita pallidorosea | reverse complement strand
TCGGTCTAGGTTATTGGGCCGTTGGTGTCAGAGTCGGCCTCGCGGCTGATGGAACGTGAATTGCTAATAGTCGTACGCTAGGATCAAAGGACGCGGTCCAGCAACGATACACGATGTCTCTACTGCGACCAGTCCTCAACTTGGAAAACAGTCCACTTCGCCCGAGATGGACGACCTCGTGAGCTGCAAAGAGCACACAGTCAAAGAATTGGAACGCTGCAGAGCTTTACATGAGGCAATGGGCCAGTACCTTGCTACACTCGACGTCGAGCACGTCGATGTCGACGAGTTGGGCAAAATTGTACAAGGGTACAAGGCCACCTGCGGAAACCTCGATGGCGACATTTTGAACCTTGAGAACCAGCTCAAAGTTATTGAAGAAGATATCCAGAATGAAGCTGAAAAAGAGAGAGAAAGACAAAGTGACAAATCACATTTGTTGCGGAAAAAGGTATCGCTTAGTCTGTTCGCTGAGAGGGAAAGCGAAGTCGAGATTATATTGACCTACGGCAAGTGCCATGCTCTAACATCAGTTCTATTTCGTTTTCCCTCTGATTTGCGTTCCTGACAGCGGTGAGTGCAGCTTCCTGGAGCGCTCTATATGAACTCCGTGTCGATATGGGGGCAAAGGAGACGCCCATCACATTAGTCTACAAAGCTTTCATCGCGCAAAACACCGCAGAGGTAGGATATTTTTACGCCTCGGTTTTTGCTCTCATCAATTCAATATGGGGTTTTAGGAATGGAAGGACGTTCCCCTCAGACTTGAAACGGCAACCCACTTTTGGGATAGAACTCCCCTCTTTGTCTCCCTGGACCTCGTCGGTATATCATCCACCTCAGCCCCTGTCACTCCAACGCGCTGCGGTCCATAGAAAAAGTATATCCATGATGCCTATGATGCCTGGCATGAGAATGATCAGCCTTTCGGCCCAAAGTCCAGCATATAACGCAGAATTGGAATTCAGAGGTGCTGCCGTCACGTCGAAGGGAAATGTCAGTCCCGGCATCACCACCATTCCGTGCGACAACACGGCTCACCATGTCACAATTACCACGCTCAAGCTGGAAGCTGACATGACTTGGATCACGATCCCAAAATCTGACACAAGAACGCGGCTCAGCGTGCTTTTCCTTTCCTTCCTAGTTTGACCACGTACTGACGATTGTTGTAACTTGTAGGCCAAGATCAAGAACGCGTCCGAATACAAGGAACAGGCAGCATATACGTCGACGGAAGCTTCATCGCCAAATCTACCATTCCCGCTGTCAGCCCCGGAGAAAGCTTCGACTGCGCGCTTGGTCTGGATCCCGCCATTCGCGTCACGTACCACCCTCTGTCCAAGAAAACGTCTACGTCAGGGTTCTACCCCAAAACAGCAGCCACCGCGTATCCTCCAGCGCATATCGATTCACAACACCAAGTCGATTGCCATCGATAATCTGCGGATCGTGGATCAGGTACCCGTTTCGACGGACGAAAAGATTGTGGTCAAGCTCCTCCATCCATCTTTGCCGAACGTGCAGACTGATATGGGCACGAGCACAAGCGCGAGTACAAAGGCGGCATCCGAGGGTTCGGGCAGCAACAGCAAGATCAAGGTGGCCCAAGGAGTGGTGGCACAGTGGGGAGATGCAGCAGAGGACAGTGGGGCGGGAGGGGATTCGGAGGCAACGGTGGCTGGTAAAGAACGGCAAGTTGTCGTGGGTTTGCCAAGTCCCCTCGCAGGTGAAAACCCACTTGTCGCTGCAGTGGGAGGTGGCAGCGCCTGCACAGGTGCAAATTTTCGATTCCTGATCAGGCGCTGGATATGTCAAAGCGAAATGCAAATGTAATTGATATGCCGTCCCATGACTTGTCTGTTTGGACTGTTAGATACGCTCCAAGACGTTCCTTGTCCTCTCATATGTACTAGTTCGGCTTCGCCAATCCCTCAAGATCACACCGTCATATTGGTATCTTGTCGATGTGGAGTTTGTGCTGGAGTGTGACAAGTGTACTAAATTGTCACACTTTGCGCTCGCGTCCCTCTGCTGTGATGTCAACCGACTCCGCCGCATCCTCTCCTACGCTTAGGCAGCTGCTCGATGGTGTTAATCTTACAGAGAAATTCGATCAAATAGGTGGCAGATCTCGAAAAACCAGAGGCACGACCCGTCGCGAGAAACTGGTGAGACCAAAGTTGACCACCGTGACATTCACAAACAACGAAGCATTGGACAAAGAGGTCCAAGATTTCCTCGTCGAGAACGGGGAGATTCCTGTATCGCAAGATACGATCGAGATATTTGCAGGCCTACGTATGCAAGAAAAAGTGCTCGTTGCCAAGAAAAAAAAGACTTGGATGCAAGAAACAGCCTTCACCAATGCCTTCGCCCACCTGCTCGAAGTTGCAACATGCTGTGTCACAGACATTGTTCAGCATAACCAACATCAGTTTCCTACTCTCAATACGTCCAACAAGGACGGCGCGTGGGTGATCCCAGATTGTACATCCAAGGTGAATAAAGGTGTTGGGATACCCTTCGATCTGTTTAACCTCCTTGCGGAGCTGAAGACTGTTTGTGTCCTTTGTGAGGGTGTCATAGAATATATTCTACAACATGCTGTTCCAGGAGAAAGTTGGGCTGAAGGCAAATTCGATCCCGATGAAGCTCCCTCCGGCCAAAGTGTACGGTACAAGAAAGTAGCCGAGTCCATGCTACGACAGGTGTGATAACTTCTATCTCCAGTCGTGGATGTTGAATATAATGTAATTTAGGTCTATCTACAGATGGTTCCTCGCACCGCCATAAGAATTGACGCCGTCCCAGCGGCCTCTGCATCCCCTAATTCCCATTCTCCTCACACCACCGTAATTGAGACCGCATCGATGTCCTCTACTTCGTCCAACTCGCTAATCAGCATATCGCCATTGTATAATTGTCTTTCCAACTACAACAAGACATTGATTGTCAGACGCTCATCCAATCTGAGCGTTGGCGCCATCGAGATCTTCGGACCGTACGAGCCACAGGATCTCCTTCCTATCTTTGTCACAGTCATCTATAAGCAGTTTAAAGAAAATTGTGAGTTGCAGGCTGTGGGGAGGCTTCGAGAAATTGAAGATAACCAGTACGAGCTCCAAGAGGCGGATGACAACGATGTCGGTGTCAATGTCAATGTCAAGAGGGACAGTAAGGGGGATCACAAGGATCACAAGGATCACAAGGATGATGAAGACGATGAGGACAATAATGCCAGACACAAACGACAACGAAAGGCAGCAGACGATCATCCCTGTGGAGGAGGAGGTAGTCGTGATCGTGGCAGAGGTGGAAATCGAGGCAGACACGGTCGTACGCATAAGGGCGATGAAAGGACAGGTCATCAGAAAGGTGGGAGCAGTGGTGGGGCAAGTAATATGAGCTTGATAAAGCAAGATGAGATGTGGATGCGGAAACCTGGCAATCGCCTTCATTTTGTATGTTCCCTTTTGTCTTTTTGACAAAGGCTCATTGGCTTTACAGATCACATATGACTACGACATCCGTGGCTACGGCGGAATAAAATATATATTCTCCGACGATCGCACATTGCTATCGACATGGGCTCCCCAGCGGAAAACTGGCAACAGTGAAATACCTCCTCCTGCCATTACACCACATATTACAATCGTTGCGCGCCTTGCGGCCGGTGTATCCGGAGAGACATTTATTGCTAAATATGATGGTGGCCCTCACGTTGTTTGGAAAGAAATACCACTTGATAATGATCATCTTCAATATGCAAGAACCGAGGTAATGATGTACGATGGTCCACTTGCCCCACTCCAGGGGACTCTCGTTCCTGCCCTCTACGGAGTATTCTATGAACCAGAAGACAATTGTGCGGTTTTGTTGATGGAGTATGTCGGAAAACCTCTGGGAAATGATTGGAACGAAGTTTCTCCCAGACATCGGTATACATTTCTTTCTCCGTACATTTTAAACAAGTTAATTCCATCTGAACCAGCGTGCTAGCAGATGGACTAATAGGAAAGCTCCGTGCAGCTGGTGTCGAGCATGGTGATTGGGCTCCACGAAACATCTGCCTCCGTCACGGAGAATTGCGAGTTATTGATTTTACGCATTCGCACTTGATCGCGCCTGTCCCGCTCATGAGAAAATCGTCGAGACTTCAAAAATTGCGCCCAGAAATAGACTTGACATGATGGACAGAACTTGCTTAAAATGAAGATTGATGGCGACGTATGCATTAGACATGTACAGTACAAAAATTGCCTAAATTTGTCAGAGCCTAATCGAAGTGGCTGAACAGAACAGTGGGCCGTACTGCACTCAAGAGCCTCGACACTGCGATAGTTCTGAGGCGCCTCTGCATCCTTGAAGACCACATGGCGGGCGGGACCTCTGACCTTGGGCCTGAGGACGAGGTTGTCAGGAGCTCGCACGTCGCGCACCCAGCGAACTGCCTGTGCAACCTTCTCGGCGAGGATTTTCAAGCGAGACCTGGTCAAGCTGAATGAGCTCCATCACAACGTATGCCATTGGTAGAAGTAGTGAAGAACTTGGGGCACGCGGGGCGCGCTCGAATCCTTGGTGGTGAGGTCGGCCAAGTTATGACCTCGGGATCGAAGGTCGAGTGCCCGTTGTCTCTCTCGTGTTTGGTGCAAGTGCTTATGATGCGTGCCTGCCCACCGTCAAACGCGCCCGTCCAGGACTTGTAGTTCGTTAGCCACTCGTCACGTCACCCGCTGCAGTCACAGCTCCCAGCCACCGTCGACCGCATCCGTTCTTCCGCCAAGTCGTGTAGTTTCACCCCCATCATCGCATCTCAACCCAGAACTCGAACCATCGCCCACGCCATCGCAATTGAACCCGACCAGCAACCCTTTGTATAATCTTTAGCAATCGCCACTCGACTCGCCCCGTTCACCCATACAGCATCCGTTTCCGACACGAGAGCCCAGTCGATATCCGCAGCACCTTCGCCCGCGACTTCCCCGATCAGCGTACCGACGAACGCCCACCTTGCTACGTGAAGAGTCCGTATTCCAGATTCAGTGCCCATCCCAGCCATTCAACAGCCCGACGATCGCATCTGCTGCTATGCAATACAACATGGCCATCCTGAGGTATCCGCTCGTACACAGCAGTTCAACCCGTTCGCCAGTCCCGCACCACAACGTCGTATTCCCCCAGTCTGCCACCACTCACTTCAGTTGCGACAAGCCGTTCTTCGAAAAGGCCAGAGACATCTGCACCATCGCCGGTTAGCTTCGCACGCGCCAATGAAATAGAAGGGTGTATTTTTGATGTACATCATCGCCTCGCGCATTCCACGTTCAACTACTGCCACATGCCAAGATTATCAGAGCCAGGTTCGTAAATGCAGAGGCCTGTACAACGACACACCGTCAATACCCTCCCCTTCGCTGTCGAACAACAGCCTGAGACAGGGGCATTTGCAATTGACATGCGTGAGGCGTGAGGGTTGAGCGCGCTTTGTTTTTTTTTTTTTTTCGGTCCAGCCAGTTCCTAAGTAGGTCTTATTTCACACAAATTTAAGTTAGCCGACCTGTCAGATTTAAACACCCCTTTAAATTGCCTAAAATGAACATGCTCCCACCATCGCTGAGTTGAGCTGTGCGAGCCTGACAGTTCAAAGGTGAACTGTTCTTTCTCTGCATGCTGGCATTGGTTACTGCCTTAGCACCTGTGTGATCCTCACAGCTTCTTCGGTGTGCTGCTTGAAGGTGACATGTGTACTAGTTAGTAGATCAATTGAAGTACTTACACACTCCATGCCTCGCACCCCTTGCAAGCCTCACCCAGCCTCAGGCACTCTCCACCTGCCTAGTCCTACTCCATCTCCCACAAAGGCTCGCAGCCCCAAGAAAGCCCGACGAGCTGAGCCTGGCAGGCCTGCCCCATCAGTTACTGAACTGCTTGAGCAAAGCCAGCAGACCACAGATCAGTGGTACAAATCTGAGAGAACCAAAAAGGGATATGCTGGCTATGTGAAGAGTGGGAAACAATGGTTGGCAGGTTGGGCAGCAGAGGACAGAACTGATGACAACTCTGAGGAAGGGAACATGAGGGCACACCTTGCCCAGGCCTTTGAGACCATCAGTGAGCACACTCCTGTCGCCCTTAGGCTGCTTGCAGCCTATAAATGTGAGCACCAGGGATGCACTTTTTCGACAGCAGAGGGACTGCGATCGGCATTCAAAGACTACTTTGAGAGGTATGTCTTTGTTCGGTTGCCTCTTGTTCAAGCACCCACCATCCTCTAATTTTCAGAGTCCTTGGCTGTCAGGGAGAGTTTTGGAGGTACAATGCCCACATACAGAGCTGGGAAGGGAACCCAGTCTTCCAGACTGATTTCAAGACCTATTACGAGTCACTCAAGAATTGGGAGAACAGGACAGGGACAGTGACTCAAGCCCTCCCAATGTTTCCAAGAGATTTAAAGGTTATCATGGACTATCTGGATAGCAAAGAGGCAGCAGAGGCAATTCCAATCACTCGGCGATTGTACTTCAAGGCTTTCGCGACAACAGCTTTCACACTTTGGACCAGGTCAGTTTCACAATCCATCTTCCATGTTCTTTCAGAGTTTAGCTGATTGAAACAACAAAAACAGGAATGACGAGCTCATTAACCTTCGCTTTAGTAATCTCAAATTGTGCCAGCGATCAGAAGCTGGTTTGCTTCATCATGAGATACAGCTTGTTTTTCGCAAGACAAACAAAGACCCGACCAAAGGCAAGTATGAGAGCCATTTGTATTCAACTTTATTGGCTCTAAACAAGTTTGGTTACAGGACAGGATTATCGCATACCACCAGTTTCCTCCCTTGAGATTGACTGCTATACTCACCTGCTGAATTGGGTTTCGCATCAACAGAACCTCATTGCTCAGCCTTTGGGAGAGGATGATTTTGTCTTTCCAGCTATTGCATCCACAGGGCAGATCAAATTTGGGGAGAGCACGAGTCGGTCAGGTTTTGAGGCCATCATGGACGATATCATCCAAAGGTCAGGTGTCATGCAGGGTCGTAATGGGAAGTTCACGACTCACTGCTTTCGGTGAGGTGGTGCCCAGTATCGCTTCATGTATGCCCCGAGGAAGTGGAGCCTAAAAGCAGTCAAGTGGTGGGTGGTTGGTCATCGCATGAGAATGTAAGCCTCACTATCTTCATTTTGCCTGATCGGTGTTTAATGATCCAGCAGAATGGGACCCTCATGCGATATCTTCTTGAAGAATTAACTGCATATGAGGAGGGATTTAGCGATATCATGATGGAAGACAGGGCTTCAGACCGACATGAATCCTTCATGGTATCAGGACTACCCCTTGACGTGACGTCTTAGGGCCCCAACAGCAGACTTTAGAAGGGGAGGAGTGAGGGTAGAGTGGAAACCCGAGAGAACTCGACTGAGGACTCTGGGTGCTATCTTGCTCAGTTTATATACTACAAGGGTGGTCTGTGCACCACTCTAATAATAGTAGCTACGCTGAGTAAGTATGAGTAAAAGGAATAACATAATCGGCCCCCGTTGCTGTGCATTGGTAAGCCTGAGTCATAGTCCATGAGTCATCGGTCCGATAGTCCGTAATCTAATCTAATCGTTATCTAATCTAATCTAATCTTAGCGCTGACTAGATAAGATAGACGCCAATCTGACTAAGATGTTTGGCTACAGCTATTGTAAAATACAAGGAAAAGAATAAAAATGTCTTAGAGATTTTGACCGTTGAGAACAGGTCATGACAGTACCCCCTTTTTAGGTTTTGGCTTCCTAGACGAACTAAAAATCTTCAAAGGATATGTGTCCACCTTTTTTCTCCTTTCTCCATCTCATGCATAATTGCCATGCCCAAAATGCTTTGGGCGGAAAGTCCAAGGATCTATGCCTTGGTTGGCTTTTTCTATCCAACGGTACACATCACGATCCATAGTGATGCGGGGACGGGGATTGGGTTTCGGCTTTTTGATTGGTTCCGGGAAAGGACAACATGATGATTGTTCACAACAGTGGCCCACGTTTGAATAGCCACCGATGGTAAGGATTGTTGATTGAGATTTTTTGTTGTTGCGGCGGTTCTTACCCATGATGATAAGATAAATGATATACAAATGCATATATGTGTTTTGAGTAACCGGGCCCAGAATAAGGCCTTCCTACAACAAATGAAGCAGTTTAAGGCCCTACTCCAGGGCCAATCCTTTTAATTTTTTAAACAACCGTTACAATCGCATGGACCATCATGATCTGATGATTCATTTAATTGATTTAGAAGTTGTTGTCCTTTCCATTTTTGCCAATTTTTTTCCCATGATGCAGTTTCTGCCACTGCATTTATGTCGATCCTGGATATGGCCGTTCCTGGACTTTCGGTGAAGTTTTCAATTTTTTTAAAGCTTAATTTATCAAAGACGCTTTTGTCAATGATTCGTATTGCTCCGGGGTTTTTATCATAAAAATGCTTTATCTTTCTTTTAGCATTTCCCAAGTTTTCTTTTGGCTCCCACAAATTGTGTTCAGCCGTGTATCCCTTCCATTTAACAAGATATTCCATCTTGTTTCTTTTAAATCGTACATTGAGGATTTCTTCTACCTCGTATTCTTTTTCACCATCGATTTCTACTGGTGGTGGCGGTGCAATGCGCTGTCCTCTAAGTGGTTTAACATAGGGACATATTCTTGAAATATTCACAACAGGGTGAATTTGTTGTGAGAAAGGTAGATTTAACTCTACAGCATTTGACGAAATGATCTTTTTAATTGGATAGGGACCTATCCATCGTTCTGCCAACTTTCTAGTTGGTTGTCCAGATAATTGAAGATCTTTGGTTGACAACCAAACTCAATCTCCTACTTTGTATTCTGGTACCTCAGAGCGTCGTCTATCTGCATAGAGTTTCATATCATCCTGCGATTTCTTTAATGCAGCTTGCGCTTCTTCATGAATTTCCTTCATTTTTTGCGCAAAGTCAGCCGCAGCTGGATGACTTCCTTCCTTTCTGGGTTCAATACCCATTCTTGGATGTTTTCCGTAGTTTACGAAAAACGGTGTATGTTGTGTTGAGGCTTGAATCTTGTTATTGTAACTAAATTCAGCAATTGCAAGCCATCCCGACCAATTTTCTTGTCGGTGATCTACAAAAATCCTCAGGAACTGTTCTAGATCCTGATTCATTCTTTCTGTTTGTCCATCCGTTTGTGGGTGGAAAGCTGTAGACAAGTCTGTAGAAATGCCTAACATTTGATTCAACTCTTTCATCATTTGAGCGGCGAATTGAGGTCTGCGATCCGAGATTATTGACTCGGGGAGACCATGGAGTTTCCATATATGATATCTGAATAACGTTGCCAACCCTTGAGCTGACGTTTCTTCTGATGTTGGAATAAAATGTGCCATTTTGGACATTCTATCGCAGACTACTAGAATTGCATTATGACCATGCAATTCCGGTAACTTTGTAATGAAGTCTGCAGTGATATGAGTCCATGGTTTTGACGGTGCTGAATTAGGCATTAACTTTCCCGCTGGTGGTTCTGGGAAGTTTTTGCTTCTTTGGCACTTGTCACATCCAGCAACGTATTTTTTAACGAATTTGGTGACACCTGGCCACCAATAATTTCTTGTGACGAGTTCAACCGTCTTCCATTGTCCCCATGTCCAGCAATGGGTGTATCGTGATGGAGTCTTACTATCTCCATTCGTAGTTTTTCATCTTTTGGAACGTAAACTTTTCCTTGCCAGAGGATTAATCCCTGTTCCATCTGCCATTCTCCTGCATTGAGTCTCCTGACTCCTGCCTTTTTCATGGCTTCCACTGCTTTCACAACCTCTTCATTGTTTGCTTCTGATTTTCTAATTTTGTTTAAAATTTCTTTTTCCGACGTATTGACTAGCACATGTCCTTGTTGAAGTGCTGCAATTCGGAAAAATTCCGGTTTTAGCAAGGTGACTTCCTTGTTATCATCTTCTACCCCCTTTTTATGGTCTGGCCTCCTGGACAGAGAATCGGCCTTTCCCATAGTTGCTCCAGCTTTATGAATTAATTTAAAATTAAACCTGCTGAGATATAAAGCCCAGTGTGCTTGTCTTCGTTTAACTTTTTGCATTCATAAAGTATTCGAGATTTTTATGATCCGTCCATATCTCGAATTCTTGCCTTGCTCCTTCTAGGTAATGTCTCCAGGCTTCGAGACATCTAATAATGCCCAACATTTCTTTATCGTGGACATCGTAATTCCTCTCAGTTTCGTTAAGGGATTTGGAGAGATAAGCTACTGGTCTCCATTTGTTATCATCACATTCCATTGATAACACTCCTCCCGTTGCGTAATCCGAGGCATCAGACTCTATTCTGAATTTCTTGTCAGAGTCTGGAGCGACAAGAAGGGGTTGTTCCGTAAAAGTTTTTTTTAATGTTTTAAAAGCTTTTTCTTCTCCTTCTTTCCATTCCCATGTTTTGTCTTTTCTGACCAGATTATGTAATGGTCGTGCTATTTGGCAAAGTCCTTGACAAATCGTCAGTAATAATTTGCCAATCCTAGAAAGCGTTGAACATCCTTGACACTAACAGGTGTTGGCCAGTTAAGGATAGCGTCAACTTTCTTCGGATCCATTTTAATTCCATTGGGTCCAATGATGACTCCTAGGAATTCCACTTCTTGCACATTCCATACGCATTTTTCTGGTTTTACGTATAAATCGTTTTCTTCCAAGCGCGGAGAACTTCGAGCACTATATTGTTGTGCTCTTTTTCGGTTTTTGTATAAATAAGGATGTCATCTATATAAACATGACTTTTCCTTCATTTATCATATCCTGAAAGATATCATTCATCATGGCTTGGAAGGTTTGCCGGAGAATTGGTGAGACCAAAATACATTACTACTGGTTCAAAGAACCTTCTGGTGTAGTAAAGGCGGCCTTCCATTCATCTCCTTCCTTGATCCGTACATTATTATAACCCCACCTGAGGTCTAGCCTGGTGAAGTGCTTTGCTTGTCCTGCTCAATCTACAAGCTCCAATATTAACGGTATGGATAGTTATTTTTAACCGTCCATTCGTTTAGGTAACGGTAATCCTGTACCATTCCTTTTTTCCATCCTTTTCTTTACAAAGAACACCGGCGATGTTTGTGGTGATTTCGAAGGTCTGATGTACCCCTTTTTTAATTGATCATCGACAAAATCCTGGACTTCTCCGAGTTCATCTGGTGATAGAGGATATACCTTTCCTTTCCTTGGTTGATAACCTTGTTTGAGATCAATGGCATGATCCCAAGGTTTTCTAACCGGCATTCTTTCTGACGCAGTTTTTTCAAACAAGTGTAAATACTTGTGATACTGCGATGGTACCAGATTCTTTGGTTCCTGTTTCTTTAATTCCCTAATCCATTTTGGGTCGTCTGATCTGATTCCAGACAGGAGAAATTTGTATTTTTCTCCTTCCCTATAGAATTTCGGATGTTTCCATTGATCCAAGAAATCCAAATTCTGTTCTTCTTTCTCCTTTTGCTCTAGCCAGTAGGCAAAGTCCAACTCCCTCTCTTTTCCCAGACGTACATATTGGTTTCCCAATGTTCCGCCTGTTTTGTCCGTTTTTGTCTCTCTTTTGTCCATTCTCTTTGTTTATGTCCACATGATCGTGGGCATCTTGTCAACTCTATTTTACCGGTGATCCAGTTGACATCCGGATTATGTTGTCGTAACCATGTAGACCCTATGATTACATTTGTCTTGCCTAATTCGCATATTTCGAATGTGGCTCGTTCTTGATGTCCTTTATAGCTCATGAGCAGATCTACTTCATGAGTGATCATACCGCCTTCATTGTTAGATCCATCTACGTTTCTAACTTGAATAGGCCGATCTAAAGGAATTAGTTTGTAGCCTTTTTTGTTAGCGAAATTAGCGTTCATAAACAAACCTGTTGCTCCTGAATCGAGCAACGCTGTTTCTGTTGTTTGGTCATGTGTGTCTAGAGTTTCTAGACCTATTTCCATTAGTATCTCGTCTTTTTGACCAATAGAACGAACGAGAAACTCCTTTCGTCCCTTTTTAAGTATTCTTTTACCTGATAAGGAAGAATCAAGCACAGGTTTATCCGCCCTGCCGCGCTCCTGTGCTTTGGCACTAGAGACCGCTTCCTGCGGGTTGGTCTCAGAGACTGTTGAAGTCTCCGAGTCCTCCGTACCTACCAGTCCGTCTTCTTTACCTAATACCGAATACCTATTTAGAGAGTTCAGTACGGGACTTACTGACTCTCGTCTTCTTTTAAATTTTTGCCTTTTGCGAAATATTCCTTCATTTCTTCGAAGGACATGGTTCGGATGTCCAATCTGGACCGGCAATTTCTTGCGATATGGCCGATTCTTCCACATTTGTAGCAGCGCATCGGCGGACGCTGAGTTCGATCCACGTCCATAGCGTTTGGATCTTGAGGCCGTGTTGCTGTATTATTATTCAAGGAGGGCCCAGCTCCCGATTGGTTCTGACTCGCTGATCCCGATGCTGTATTGAATCTCCATCGGGTTTAGGCTGGCCAGTTCCTACCGGCTTTGCCGTATCCGGGCCTTTGGTCCCTTCACTCCTCTTAGCGGAGTTACTGTTCCTCGAAGAATAATATTGTTCTTCGGCCTTCGCTTGTCTCCATTGTCAGTCGAGACAAACCGATCTTCGGTACCATTTGTCGATGGTCTCCGGTACTTCATCAGCCTCCATTATCCTTTTTCAGAGACCGGCATTTAAACTTCTTTTAAATTCCTCAACTAGGGCCCTACCCTGGTACCCTGTTCCTCGTGCGACTTTTTTAAACTTTTGCACGTGTTCCTCACACGTGTGTGCGCCTTGTGACATAGTGCGCAACTCCGATATTTTTGACGACTGTTCATCTGTGTCGCCAAAATCCCTACGTATTTGTCTATATAGTTGTTCCACTGTGTCTGGAACAACATTGTCTTCATCGGCAATTAACTCCAATAGATTATCTCGCCAATCTACCGCAAATCCTTCCAACATATATGACAATACCAAGAGGATTTTGTCCTCCTCTTTGGCGCTTGCCATCTTCAGCTGTATGTAAAGCCGGCATCCATTGATAAAGTTTGTGACCTCTGACATTTTGCCGGAGAACACCAGTGGCTTGGCAACGTCTACTGATGACGAGCCGTTCCCTCCTGCTGGTGTGGGAATATTAAATACCGTCCCTTCCGGTATGTTGATTATTGGGGCCGGGGTGGCCAGTGGTATTGCTGCTTGTTGTGCTGCAGCGGCATTGTTATTTTGAAGCACTAAGAGCTGTGCTTGTAGTTGCTGAATGGTATTGTTTTGATTATTCAGCAATTGTAATAACTGCGCAGATGTCAGATCTTCTTCTCCTTGATCCAACATGTTGATGTAGTGAGGGGGCGGTGTGAATGGGGATAGGGATCTTGACGGTTGTGATACCGATGGAGATCTGAATGATGGTGGTGGTGGTGAAAACGGTGGTGCTACTTCTCCAATATATTGGGCGTCGGAGTGGAATAGACTTTGGATATTAAGGGTTGCGGGTTAGGGACAAGGATTTGGAACGGTGCAGGTTCCCACTGATGTTGTACCTCGGTGATCGAGGGTGTGGAGTCGGTTGACTCAGTTGGTGTATGAAGCGCGGGAACGGGATCGTTATCGTCAAATGGATCTGGCCCAAAAGGGTCGTAATCAATATCAAAGTCTTCTAGACCGTCCAGTGGTACACCGAATACTTCTATCCAGAAGTTATTGATTTCCCTATCTGTAAGCCCGTGCGATCTAAGAAGATCTTGTACTTCGTAATTCTCCGTTACGTAGAAGTGAGGGAGGTCTTGGCCTGTCACTTATTTGGGAATGCACTCAGGGTCCACAACCCTCCCTGCAGTGCTAGTACGTAAACGGTATAGTATGGTATTTGACTTTTATGAATTGATTAAACTAAACTGGATCCGAACGGTTGTCCAGTTAGCACTATACCCCTAATAGGTACGGCCTTTCTCAAGAGTGCGTGGTCAAGCGACGGCTACTTTCAAGGATTACGAAACAAGGTAATTACGTATATAAATGTATAGCCTTCAGAGGCCTAGACCAGGGCAATTTAACGTGCGCAGGGGCTGGTGAGGCTGGTCCTACGATGCGAGTGACGTAACATGTCACTACTCCGGCACTGGTATCCTGTGCACAGGTAACCCTATCAACCGGGTTAGGTTCTTTGGTTTGTGTAGACCGGGAACGTAAGGTAAGACTTTTTATGGATGTCTCACAGAACCAGGGGTGACGGTTTTATTGTCCGACAACAAATGACACTTTAGACTCTGCGGAAGAGTATAGGAGCCCCCCTTATATCAAAGATTCCCTTAACCCTGGGATCCGGGTGCGAGCGTGATGCTCTAGTTATTAAGCGTTGGGGCGGTAAGGATGTGATCAGTCGAGTTCTACTATCAGGACTACCCCTTGACGTGACGTCTTAGGGCCCCAACAGCAGACTTTAGAAGGGGAGGAGTGAGGGTAGAGTGGAAACCCAAGAGAACTCGACTGAGGACTCTGGGTGCTATCTTGCTCAGTTTATATACTACAAGGGTGGTCTGTGCACCACTCTAATAATAGTAGCTACGCTGAGTAAGTATGAGTAAAAGGAATAACATAATCGGCCCCCGTTGCTGTGCATTGGTAAGCCTGAGTCATAGTCCATGAGTCATCGGTCCGATAGTCCGTAATCTAATCTAATCGTTATCTAATCTAATCTAATCTTAGCGCTGACTAGATAAGATAGACGCCAATCTGACTAAGATGTTTGGCTACAGCTATTGTAAAATACAAGGAAAAGAATAAAAATGTCTTAGAGATTTTGACCGTTGAGAACAGGTCATGACACATGGGTTCTCAGGACCCGATGGCTTCACCAACAAAGCAAGACATCTACAACATGGAGGAGAGCTTCATTCACAAGTTTGAGGACATGTTTCAAGCCTATGTGAGGAGTACCCCAACGCGCCCTCCGAGTCGTCACAGTAGCACTCCCTGCCCCAGTGCATTGTCAACTCTTCCAAGTTTGTCACATTCCTTTCTCTGGAACTACAGCTTACTAAACTAGTACTTTTACAGTTACACCTACCAAACATTGCAAGCCCCGAGGGGAAGATCCATTTCCATGTCCAACTATTGAGCCTCCCTCTTTTCTTAAGCCTTCTCGCATCCCCAGAACAACGACACTTGATGATGTACTTGAATATTGGGAAAAGGGGGCTCCTGAGAAGGGGTTGGTTGTCCCCCTGAAGCTCTGGGCTGAAACATTTGACCAGCATGAGTACCAGTCAGAGGCAGTGAAGTTGAGTAACATTCGGTTTGTATGGGAAGAGTTTGCGATGCATTGCAAGGGTAATATTGAGCAGTTTGAAAGAGAGTACCCTGGTCTGCAGGATCAGTATACAAAATTGCTCAAGGCAGTTAGGGATGCAAGAAAGGCAAGGGGAGAAGCCAAAAGTCGCCTTCGGACTCGTCACCAAAACTAGTTAGAAAACTGTCAGAACTAAGCACTTTGCGAGCAATCTGTCATATTTGAGCAGTTGTGCACCAGAATGTCACTTGCGAAAAGGATGTGCAATTTGAACACCTTGGTGTTTAATTGTGGCATTCAAACACTTTTTGACATATGCTAAGGATGCACATATGCCTTGCAACTGTTTTCCTCATACATGTCAGGAACTGTCTTAAATCTACATCAATTATGTGGCTGGATATGCAGTATCCCAGGTGACTATGCAACATAGTTGACCAAAATTTAAGCAAAATTTAAGCAAATTTAAGGAAGTGCCAGATTTGAACACCTCCACAAGTCCATCGCCATTTCACTTTCTGATCTTATATCAAACTCGAAGCATCAAACAGTGCATGGTCTTCATTGCATGGTTCCTACTTGCAGCTACTAATCCTCATTCATCCATACATACTGTATGTTGCTATTTGTCATCTTCAAGTAGCACCTCCCATGCCTTGTCCTCAGTTGCAAGCCCTTTCTGGAAGTCCTCCCACACCTTTGCTAAGCGATTTGGGTCACAAAAGCCAGACCAGCCTGGCAGAATGTGTTTGGATCTTCATCATTGTCCACCTGCCAAGGTGCGATCATTTGGAGGGCAGTACCATGTGCATCGGCATTCCTCCAAATGCTGAACTGTTGGCTGAAGGGGCAACTCGAATGCCATACTGTGCCAGATAAAACCCACCACCATATTCATCACCTTTGTTTCTTGATGTTGTCCAAGCTTTTGCATACTTGTGGGTTGTTCCTCTTGATGGATAGCTCTGCAACATTGGATATCACCTATTTCCTTGATAGAGATACAGGGACTTACCTAGCATAATTGCGAGCCATAACTCCACATGGAGGGGCAAGTTGCACTCCTGAAAATTCAAAAGGGATCCCATCCACAATTACCTTATATGACCCTTCCTGAGAGTCGAGCTGGTGGCTTGCATCCATCACTGGCATTTGAGTTCGCTTAAGCCAGTCATCGGTATCGGCAATGACTTCAGAGGCAGCCAACCTCGGCAGAGGTTCCAAAAGAAGGCGAAGGCAGCCGAGGTCCTGCTTGTCAATGTGTGGGTGTCGGTTTTCTTGGATATGATATTCCGAGCCCAGTTGAAGGCAGGCTTACTTCGGCACCAGCAGTATAGCCGACTTGGACAATTGATCCAGGGTCCTCTAACTATAGTTTTGTCAGGAATGATAGATGATCAGGCACTGATCAGGCACCAAGGCCAACTCACCCTGATTGATTTCTTTAATTTTGATGCCTCGGTTGTTATGGCATGACAGCCACCACAGCCCCCTCGTCCTTGCAAGCATTGCGAATGACAATGAGGACTATTTCTCCTGTTTCTGAATCCTTGATGATGGCACTTTGCTCAGGGCCAAGGGACAGGCAAAGCTGATTTTGATCAAGGATGGAAGGGATGTTGTTTCAATCGGGAATCTGGTTGGCGACCATGGTAATGTGGTGATACCAAAGGTCCCAAATCTCTTGAGATTCAATAACCCAGTGATCTGTAATCCATTTTGTCAACAATACAAGGCCATGGAACAGGATGGCACATACTATTGGGGTGGATAAGGTTTCTTAAGGCGATCAAGCATGATCAGAGGTCGATGCTCTCAAGGAACCTATCTCGGCTTCCTGTTGCCTGGGAGACTTCCAGTTGAGCCCTAGGTTGAGCACAAGTTGCTTGTGCTCCATGGCAAGATCAGCCTTATTCTTGGTGCGAAGGGCAATTGCAGCTTGTATCGCTTTGCTAAGGGATGCAGGGTGTCGGCCACAGAATGCAAGGAAAGCTGCAAATAGCTGCTGGTTGGCAGCCATGGCAGGAGGGGCCTGGAGTTTGGATAGATGGTATCGCAAGTAGCTAGAGGCTACAGCAGTGCTATCCTGTTCACAGCACAACTGATAAGATGTCTCAGTCTTGCATCATCGGCAAGACCCTCCACAAGCTGTTTCCAGTAGTCTGCTTGCTTCTGGGGTTTACTTGGGTCCATCGGCATAGTGTGCAGGTTGTAGAAGTTGCCAGGTGCTGTGACAGTACTCGGTGGGTGTGCAGAAGTTGTGCACCACCAATTTCTCGCAAACCAAATATATTCATTTTTCCCTACTGCCACCCTAGACTAATTCCTTGGGGGCTATTTAATACCTCCTCACCTACACTTCAGCACCTTGCATGCACTAGCACCTCGCACATAATGGGACCTTGCAAGCAGTTTGGCTGCAGGCACACATGGTGCTACCCTTGTCATGCGGCAACCAGCATGAGGTAGCTGCACCATCTGCACCATTCGCAACTGCATCTCAGGAATACAAAAACTACTACTGGTGGGGAAGCCACTGGGTCAGTTCATTGGCACTGCGAAAGCGGCTGCAACAAATTCATTAGCAGCAGGTGGGTGCCGCGGAGAGGATGTGGTTGGCTGAAATAAATTCATTATATGCAGAAGAAAAGAAAAGAAAAGAGATAAGCGCACGAGGGGCCCAGACGAAAAAGTCGCCTGGGCCCTGGTCATCGGTGTGGGTCAGGTGGATGCGGTGGCGAGCAGGCTTGGCGGAGAGGATGTGAATGGCTGCAACAAATTCATTGAATGGAGAGAAAAAGAAAAGAAAAAAAAACACATGAGGGGCCCAGACGAACAAGTCAACTGGGCCCCGGTTATTGGTGTGGGTCGATTGGATGTGGCAGCGGGTGGGAGCCAACTGGGTCCCGGTCATCAGTGTTGGGTCGGGTGGATGTGGCGGTGGGTGGGAGTCGTGGAGAGGCTGAAACAAATTCATTAAATACAGAAAAAATGAAAAGAAAAAAAGAGAAATGTATGCAAACAAGTCAGCTGGGCCCTGGTCATTGGTACGGGTAGAGTGGGTGTGGCGGCAGGTGAGTGTTGAGGAGAGGATGCGAATAGCTAAAACAGATTCATTAAATACAGAAAGAAAAAAAAGAAAGAAAAAAGAAAAACGTACGGGGGGCCCAGACAAACAAGTCAACTGGGCCCCGGTCATCGGTACGGGTAGAGTGGATGCAGCGGCGGGTGGGAGTCGACTGGGTCCCAGCCATCGGTGTTGGGTCAGGTGGATGCGGCAGCAGGTGGGTGTCGAGGAAAGGATGCGAATGGCTGAACAAATTCATTAAATACAGGAAAAAAGAAAAGAAGAAAAGAGAAAAACGTACAAAAGGCGGTGTGGGTCAAGTGGATGCGGTGGCGGGTGGGTGTGGAGAGGATGCGAATTGCTGAAACAAAATTGAATACAGAAAAAACAAAAAGAAAAAAATGAAAAACGTACGGGGGCCCAGATGAACAAGTCAGCTGGGCCCCGGTCATCGGTATGGGTAGAGTGGATGCGGCAGCGGGTGGGAGTTGACTGGGTCCCAGTCATCGGTGTTGGGTTGGGTGGATGTGGCGGCGGGTGGGTGTTGAGGAAAGGATGCGAATGGCTGAACAAATTCATTAAATACAGGAAAAAAGAAAAGAATAAAAGAGAAAAATGTACGAAACGCGGTGTGGGTTGAGTGGATGCGGCGGTGGGTGGGTGTGGAGAGGGTGTGAATTGCTGAAACAAAATTGAATACAGAAAAAATGAAAAGAAAAAAATGAAAAATGTACGGGGGGCCCAGACGAACAAGTCAGCTGGGCCCCGGTCATCAGTACGGGTAGAGTGGATGCAGCTGCGGGTGGGAGTTGACTGGGTCCCAGTCATCGGTGTTGGGTCAGGTGATGTGGCGTACACAACCGTGTACGACACGGCCGGCATTGCAGCACGAATCTCTCTCACCAACCGGTCGTACCATCTCCGATATGCCCCTGTCACCTTGTCGGACAGCCCATTGCTGCTGCAGGCGATACCCGTCACACCCTCGTCATGATGCTTCTTCTTTCCTGCACCCCCGAGAAGTACATTCTTCGCAGCCATCTTGCAGCTCTCCAGGTCAATCACCTCTTGAAAACCAAACATGATGATATCCGGTGGCTCGTCCACACTGCTCAGCACATCACTGAACAAGCTGACATTGGCATCATTTCCGGTAAGCGTTTCCGGCCTGGCAGCACCGCCACCACCCGCGGGGCCCTCTCCCCCTCCGCAAACACGAGCGCCTTGCCCCCCTCGTCCAAGGGTAACCATAGATTGGCCATACCACAAAATATGCGTCACGGGATTCATATGCAACGCCTGCCGCTTAAATGCAGAAGAAAAGAAAAGAAAAAAGAAAAACGTACGAGGGGCCCAGCCAAACAAGTCAGCTGGGCCCCAATCATTGGTACGGGTAGAGTGAATGCGGCGGCGGGTGGGTGTCAAGGAGAGGATGTGAATGGCTGAAACAGTTTCATTAATACAGAAAAAATGGAAAGAAAAAAAAAACGCACGAGGGGCCCAGACGAACAAGTCGGCTGGGCCCCGGTCATTGATGTGGGTCGGGTGGATGCGGCAGCAGGTGGGTGTCGAGGAGAGGATGCGAATTGCTGAAACAAATTCATTGAATACAGAAAAAACGAAGAGAAAAGAAAAAGAAAAATGTACGAGGGGCCCAGCCAAACAAGTCAGCTGGGCCCCAATCATCGGTACGGGTAGAGTGAATGTGGCAGCGGGTGGGTGTCAAGGAGAGGATGTGAATGGCTGAAACAATTTCATTAATACAGAAGAAACGAAAAGAAAAAAAAAACGCACGAGGGGCCCAGACGAACAAGTCGGCTGGACCCCGGTCATTGATGTGGGTCGGGTGGATGCGGCAGCAGGTGGGTGTCGAGGAGAGGATGCGAATTGCTGAAACAAATTCATTGAATACAGAAAAAACAAAGAGAAAGAAAAAAGAAAAACGTACGAGGGCCCAGCCGACTTGTTCGGCTGGGCCCCGGTCATCGGTACGGGTAGAGCGGATGCGGCGGTGGGTGGGAGTCAAGTCGGCTGGGCCCCAATCATCGGTACAGGTAGAGTGAATGCGGCGGCGGGTGGGTGTCGAGGAGAGGATGTGAATGGCTGAAACAATTTCATTAATACAGAAAAAATGAAAAGAAAAAAAAGAAAAACGTACGAGGGGCCCAGACAAACAAGTCGACTGGGCCCCGGTCATTGGTGTGATTCGAGTGGATGCGGCGGCGGGTGGGTGTGGAGAGGATGTGAACGGTGGAGGCGGAGAGGGAAGAACAGTGGCTGTGTAGCGCGATAAACAATGCCACATGACCTCCAACATGAAAGCACATGACCAGTGGCCATTTCCGACCTTCCATGTTAGGAAGGTGTGTCGAATTTCGGCGCGCAGTACCGTCGAATCATCATCTCATCCAAACCCATACATATTGCAGTCCTACTACCTTCTTTAATACAGAGAAATCATTTAATTAGTCATTTGATTTATGCACATATTCCATCGTTGTTTCAAATGACTGGAGCACCTTGCCAATCAGTGCTTGATGACCAGTGTTACGGACGATGCCCTCGTTGTAGTTCGTTCTAAGTCAACAGTGACAAGCAGAGTCTCGGTCCGCTCCCAATCACTGGACAAAGAGTCTAGACGCTAAGTCAAATGATGACGAAGGTCTTGAGAACGATGAGGAAGAAGAGTGTTGGGTTCAAGCGAGGTTGAGAGCAAAACTCGTCTAAGTTGGAACTGAGGTTACTCTACAGTACATGGAGCTTATATACGTTTAGAGGACAAAGGAATCGTAAAAAGGAAATAAAGCTGTAGTTATCTAAGAAAGGAAACATGAAGGTAACTACGAAAGGAGATAGCGTCCAGGCTGTACAATGCGCAGTAAAGATGGATATGAAACTGTTTACCAAAGCAGGGAGACGAAACGAAACGAAAAGAGAACTGTAACAACCAGGCTCATCGTCACTGCCACACAATTCTGCCAAGGAATGTAATGCCCATCTTGCTGTATGCTCGAGGCGACTTTTCTTGGGCTTCAAAAGTGACTCAACTGTGTGACCTGATACATCTTCCATCCCTGCAGCAAATAATTTGAGATTCGTTGAATTTAATGCATTTTCCCTCCTGATCTTCCCATCTTCACTCTGCTGGGAAGGTAAATTGGGATGGGTTGCTGTGATTTTGCTGAGCCAAAGCTCGAGGGCAGCAGTTTGGACAGGGCATCCACACCCATCCAGATAATCGGGACCTTTATCAACCCGAACCTTACCTCGTGCCCCATCCTTGCAAGAGAGACATTTTTCAAGGTTGTTCTGAGCAGATAGTTTGGTCAGCACTGGTCATGCACAATTAGGAACAACTGAACTTACATGATTTGAAAATATTGGTTTTACGATCGACATCCCAACCTCGACACATCCTGGCCACTTTTCAGGATCATCCCTTGCCTCTTTCATCATTTTGGGGGTCATCAAGACCCTCTTGCCTGCCTGGTAGTCCCATATCTTGAAGCGTGGACCTGACATTCAGGGTATGAGTGAGAGGGAGTTAATAAATGATTAGATTTGCATCGCACCTGAACTCTTGGGGTGAGAACTGGCTGCTTCTTGTGGAGCAATTGGTTCAGTGATTGCCTCATGCCCAATCAACCACTCCCAAATGTTAGTAATTTCTTTCATGCTACCAGGAATCTCGCTGGCCATGGCTGGCCATTTGATCTTAGCAGGATGGAACTTGAGCTCGCCACAAGCCTTGTATATGGCCTTCTGCAGGTTGGTAGAGGCCATTTTCAATGTGTCAAAGTTGTCAAAACCTGATGTGTGCTCCCCCGACAAGATCTCTTCTCACTTGGCAAGCCATGCTTTCTCCCAGATTTTTACAACAGAGAAGGGGACCTTATCCAGAATTGCATTTGCTGAATGGGATGCTGCAGGTGAGCATCTTGGAAGGAATAAAGGTGTGCGACTCACAGGCTTGCTTAAAGTCCTGATCAGTCTCAGGATCATTGTCCACATCCATTTTTTCACCTTGTTAACAAGGTTAATGTCAGTACAGTGAAGATAAAGGTAGAAGATGATGAAAAAAATCTGAGTTGGCATTTTGCACAAGGGAAATGTATGCGACGCACGCATTCTGGCAGTGGATGTCATGGCTGAACATGTGTAGGCAGGTGTTCCAGCCAAACATGTCCTGCAGTGAAGTGTGCACAATGAACATTCTGGCACACCTGTCAAATACTGACAGATCATGTTGGGATATGTGCAAAGCAAACATTTACATGGACATGCACAGCACCAACATGTGCAAGCAGAACATGTACAGAACAAACATCTGTCTTCTGACATGTCTTTTGATACTCACCTTCAAGATCATTGCTATTGATTCCAGTAACAGGCACTCCTCCTCCATTGCCTTCTGGCACTCCTTGCTCTGTACTAGAGTAATGAGTAATTGTGAGCATGAGAATATGATTGGAACTTCAAACAGAGAAACTGTTATAACCAAGCATGTCCTGCAGAGAAGTGTATGTAATCAACACTTTGACATGACTGTCAAATACTGACAGGCCATATTGGAAAGTGTGCAAAATGAACATTTATGTGAACATGCACAAAGATGACAGGTGCCAGGAGAATATGTGCAAAATGAACACTTATGGTGACATGCACAAAGGTGACAGGTGCCAGCAGAACATGTGCAAAAAGAACATTAATGTCGACATGCACAAAGGCAACAGGTGCCAGGAGAACATGTGCAAAATGTACATTTATGTGGACATGCACAAAGGTGACAGGTTCCAGCAGAACATGTGCAAAAGGAACATTAATGTCGACATGCACAAAGGCAACAGGTGCCAGGAGAACATGTGCAAAATGTACATTTATGTGGACATGCACAAAGGTGACAGGTTCCAGCAGAACATGTGCAAAAGGAACATTTATGTCGACATGCACAAAGGCAACAGGTGCCAGGAGAACATGTGCAAAATGTACACTTATGTGGACATGCACAAAGGTGACAGGTGCCAGCAGAACATGTGCAAAAGGAACATTTATGTCGACATGCACAAAGGCAACAGGTGCCAGGAGAACATGTGCAAAAAGAACAGTTCCTCTCTGATGTGGCTTTCAATGCTCACCTTGACCATTGTCGCCACTTCCAGTGGCAGCTCTTCCCTCTCCATTGCCTTCTGGTGCTTGCTGTCCTGTTACCAGAGTAATTGTGAGCATGAGAGTACAAATTAGAACCTCATAAATAGCAAGTGTTCAGACACAACATGTCCTGCAGGGAAGTGCACACAATTGACACTTTGAGATGACTGCCAAATACTGACAGGTCATAGGAAGTGTGCAAAGAGAACACTTATTTGGGCATGCATAAAGACAACAGATGCCAGCAGGACATGTGCAGAACAAACACCTACCCTCTGACATGACTTTTAGGTGCTCACCTTGAGCATTGCTGTCATTCCCACTGGCAGGTGGCACCCCCTCTCCATTGCCCTCTGGCATTCCTTTCCCCATGCCTAGAGTTATTGTAAGCATGAGAGTATAAATTGGAACCTCAGACAGAGCAAGTGCTCTAACAGGACATGTCCTGCAGGGAAGTGCACATAATCAACATTTTGTCATGCCTGTCAAGTTCTGACAGGTCATGTTGGGAAGTGTGTAAAGAAAACACCTATATGGACATGCATGGAAATGACAGGTCACAGCAGAATGTGTGTAGAATGAACAGTTCCTGCCTGACATGGCATTTGGTGCTCACCTTGACCATCGTTCCTGCCCCAATGGCAGGACCTGCATCTCCACCTGCACCTCCCTCAGAATCTCCTTGCCCTGTGCCTGGTGCAATGGTGAGAATTATAACATATGCTGCCAGCAGCCCAACTAATACCTTGATCACGATAGATTTTATAGGCTTCTAGAGCCTCGACGACTTGCTTGAAGTGGGCTGTGAAGGTGGTAAACACCTAGTACCCAAAAAGTAGCTGCTGTGATGCTTACCATCACCTCCCAAGGCTTCTCGCCTGCCTTTGCCAGTTCTTTTGAATTGGTCCATAAACTGACTGGCACTGGTGATGTGCTCGCTGACATTCTGGGGGGTCAGTTCCGAAAAAGGAATTGGCTCATATCAAGCAGTGGCTGCAGCTGTCTTGGTTTTTGGCATCTTTCTATCAAGAGATAAATATGTGGGAGGAGCACAGGTGTGGAAATCATACAGTTGGCAGCGATGGGATGGATCAGTACAACTCAGGGATCCAATTGCGATATCCGAGTCAGTGTTGATGAAAACACAAACAAATGGCAAGGGGTCGTGTGAAACTGTCACATCACATGTGCCTCAGGCAGACCAAGGCACGTGACCTGTTGCTATCACACAGCTCATGTTGGGTTGCATGCGAACTGTTGACATTGCACAGTTCATGCAGGCGTGCTTAAATCTGACAGTTGCTGCACCCACTGTCGGGCCTTAAATCTGCAGCACTAAGTGTGACATGTACCAAATTCGCTCAGAAAGTCACGCATCATGCCGACGCCAGACAAACGCTGTCATCGTCGAAGATGCCAGGCCCAGTCACAACCTAGTATCACAGAGAGGGATCCGTGTTGAGACCTATGCAAGGTTGCAAAGCGACAGACGCTCTCCTCGGCGGCACATTGGCGCTTTTGATTTAACGTCATTTAAGCGCTAGCGCCCTACACTCTCCACATCACCATGGCGACTGCGGACCAATAACCAACACCCGACTTATTCACCCATGTTATCGACCTCACCTCCACGACCGACAGCAGAATAAGCGCTGTCAGCGTCTATGCCTCCAGTACTCTATGATGATTCAGTCAGGTACTGTTCATTCTCACGTGTGGACGAGGGCTAACAGTTGTGCGCAAGGCTCGAAGGACGCGGTCCAGCAATGATGTCTCCACTACGACCAGTCTTCGCCTGAGATGGACAATCTCGTAAGCCGCAAAGAACACACACTCAAAGAAGTGGAGCGCTGCAAAGCGTTGCACGAGACAATGGGCAAATACCAAAAACAAAGGGACAAATCACGTTTGTTGCGGAAAAAGGTATCACTTAGTCTATTCGCCGAGAGGTCGAGATTATTTTGACCTACGGCAAGTGCCATGCTCTAACATCGTTTTCCATCTAAATCGTGTGCCTGACAGCGGTGAACGCAGGTTCTTGGAGCGCTCTATATGAACACCGTGTCGATGTGGAGGCAAAGGAGATGCCTATCACACTAGTCTACAAAGCTTCCATTACGCACGCAAAACACCGCAGAGGTAGGATATTTTTACGCCCCGCTTTTTGTTCTTACGAGTTCATCAGGCTCGAAACAGCAACTCCCACTTTTTGGATAGAATTCCCCTCTTTGTCTCCCTGGACCTTGACTGTATATCGTCCACCCTTGTCTGTATATCGTCGTCCACTTCAGGGCGTGCCATCCCAATATCCTATGTCCTCTCCCAGAAGCGGATACATGATGCAGTCCAAGTCTCCGATCCAAAGTGAAGCCTCTAGCGTAGAGTCGAGTCCAGTTCCAGAAATGGAATTCGGAGGTGCCGCCGTCACGTCGAAGGGGAATGTCAGCGCCACGTTTGATGTGCCTGGCATCACTACCATTCCGTGCGACAACACGGCTCACCATGTCACGATTACCACGCTCAAGCTGGACGCTGCCATGTCTTGGATTGTGATCCCAAAGTTTGATGCAAAAACGCGGATCAGTGTATTTTCCTTTCCTTCCTGTTTTTTTTTACCAACGTACTGATACTTGTTGTAACTTGTAGGCCAAGATCAAGAACGCGTCCGAATACACCCTACTCCAAGGAACAGGGAAGGGAGCATATACGTCGGCGAAAGCTTCATCGCCAAATCTACCATTCCCGATGTCAGCCCCGGAGAAGGCTTCGACTGCGCTCTTGGTCTTTCGCGTCACGTACTACCCTCTCTCCAAGAAATCGTCTATGTCAGGGTTCTACTCCAAAACAGCGGTCACCGCGTACCTCCAGCGCATCTCGATTCACAACACCAAGTCGATCACCATCGATAATCTACGGATCGTGGATCAGGTGCCCGTGTCGATGGACGGGAAGATTGTGGTCAAACTCCTCAATCCATCTTTGCCGAACGTGCGAACTGATATGCGTGTGAGTATCAAAGCGGCGCCCAAGGGTTCGGGCAGCAACAATAAGATCAAGGTAGCGCAAGGAGTTGTGGCACAGTGGGGAGATGCAGCGGCTGAGGATGGGGCGACGGCGGCAGGAGGCGATTCCGAGAAAGCGATAGTCGCTGGTAAAGATGGCAAGTTGTCGTGGGTTTGCCAGGTCCCCTCGCAGGCGAAATTCAACTTGTCGCTGCAGTGGGAGGTGCCAATTTTCGATTCTTGATAACTAGGCACTGGATACGTCGAAATGAAATTGAGCTTGTTTGATATCCGTCCCATATCTTGTCTGTTTGTACTTACTGTTAGATGAATTCAAGAAGTTGCTTGTCCTCCAACGGAATGTTCGTGTCCCGTGCTAGTTCAGCTTTGTGCAGGAGCAGTACTTGTGTCGTTCCTAAGTGTGACATGATGTACTAATGAAATTGTCACACTCATGTACAATGTCATCATCGTCGATAAACGACCGGAAGGCCATGCAGACACGTCCAGGACATCAAGAACCCAACCAGCATTGAATTTGCAGACTTAGGCGCGTCAGAAGACTGGGCGTGGAGTAGGAACGCGGATACCAGCCAGCCCAAGTCCAAATTGTCAGCCACCACCCGGCAGCTATCATTTCAACCACAAAGTCCCTGCCATTCTATACCCAAGCCCACATATGCCCTCTGCGATATCTGTGATATCATGACATATACTGCCGTACGCAATGAACGCCATTATCATCCATCTCAATGCTACCGTCTTATCCACGCCGCCACGCACAATCTTTCGGCCACACTCCTAGGTCTCCCCTGTTTCGAAATCGCATCCAAGGTGGGTCTACGGCATTGAACCTCCCTATTTCCGAGACTGACGAGTTCGCAGAGGAGCGCAAGACGGGCGAAACCGTGGTCAGCTCTAGGTTTGCAATTGTCGAACAGTGCAGGCGGCAAACTCAAGGCTATGAGAGGAGGGTGAAGGGCGTGTGCTCTGGTCAAGCCGCGTCTGGAACCTTCTTGTGATGCCTCGGGGGCGGGAGTAGAGGGTGCGAGCCCTGACCCAGTTCGTCACTGCTCACTCTCAGCCATGGGTGTATCCGGATAAAGATACCTTTGTGAGTGGTTCACATCTCATCTCGTTGATGTACTCTTACTTTCTCTCCTTGATAGGGCTGACACGCCAGATAAAGAAAGATTAAAATGATCAAACTCGAAAAAAAGTTGCAGATCGGTGTCGTACCTCTTTTATTTCCTTGTTTCTTTATATCGTTTGCGTTTTAGATCTCTTCTTGGAAATTTGAAAATCACAAAAAAAGGGAAAAAGAAAAAGCCCTCAAAATCCATAGAGCACTGGTGCATGTTTCTCTTCTCTTGTTCAGGTCCACGGATCCATATCGTTTCTTCTTTTCTCTCGGCTCCCTCAATAGACTGGATGGATGTCAACTCCAGGTGGACAGTTCCTGCATTCCCTTCAGCCACAAACCCAAAAAAAACCTAAAAATGAATAAACCAGAAATAAAGATCTAACGTACAAAAGGCCACTCGGATTGGCGTACTCCTCCCTATCATTCTCTTTTGCTTCTCTCATCCACTAGCGCAGCTGATATTTCCAGCTTAATGGTAGCGAACGTCAAGCAAAGCAGGCGACAGCGCGACAAGTTGGACCAGAGCAATGGAGATTATAATTAATTGATGCTAGTGGAGTTTGATCCATTTATTTTCCATCATTGACATGCTGAAATCTTTTATAGAATCTTTCATTTCTACCTTTCTCTCTTCGCAAATACAGATAACCTTTCTAGCTCATTTGTGGTGAATGTCAAGAGAGTGGGCGGCGGCGCAACAAGTTGGACCAGAGCAATGGAGGTTATATTTAGTTGATGCTAGTGGTAAGGTTTGATCCATTTTTTTCGTCATTGACGTGCTGAAATCTTTTATAGAATCTTTCATTTCTACCTTTCTCTCTTCGCCAATACAGATAACTCTAGCTCACTTGTAGTGAACATCAAGAAAGGCGGGCGGCGGCAGGCTACAAGTCATAAAGCGGAGCGGTTCAGATGAAAATTAGCCAATGCCTTCTTTCTCTCGCCGTTGACATAATTGACTTTTCTAGCTCAATGACAGTGAACAGATGGGGCTCAACAAGTCATGAACCGAAGGGGGCGATATGAGAATTGCTTCATGTCGAGCCAAGTCTCGCTCTTTTTCTTCACTGTCATTGAAATCTTTTATAGATGATCATGTTCTTCCTTCGTTGGACAAGAATTAGGCGCCAAGCGAGGCGTTTTCTTTTTTCGCCATTGTTTAGTGTGCTAAGATGCTCGCCTTTGTTTTCTTCCTCACCGTTGGCATGGTTAGCCATTGCAGATCATAGTGGTGAACAGCAAGAGAGCCAGGCGGCAACGGGTTGCAACAAGTCACGCATTTGAAATGAGAGTAGTTCATGTTGGGCTAGGCTTTGTTCCCCTTCTTCTCTGTCCTTGGTGTGGCTGAAATTTCTCAGATGGTCGTTTTTTCCTCTTCCTGGATCCACCACCTCCCTCTGGCCCAGTCGCTCATCGTTCAGGCAGACGATTCCCCACTATTCCCCTCAATCACCAAAACTCCCAAAATTCTAGAGCGCTGGCGCTCATCTGATTCAAGTTATTCCGAGATGACTCGAAAAATTCTAAAAAAAAATCAAATCACGAAAATACACAAAGCACATCATTTCTTTCTTCTGTGGTTTGGCTCTTTCTATACACTCCATAGACCGGACGGACATCAACTCCAGGCGGATGATCCTTGTAAACCCTTCAACCACAAAACCTGAAAAAAGCGAAAAACAGATGAATCAGAAGAAAAAAGTTTTAAAACATATAAAACCTTAGGCAGACTATGGTACCTTTTCTATTTTCCATTCACAGCTAACCTTTCTAGTTCAATTGGTCGTCAAGAAAGGCGGGCAATGGCGGGACACAACAAGTCACAAATAAAAACGACGTTAAAATGAGATAATCAGCACTGAGCAGCACTTTGCTCCTTTTCTTCTCCATCATTGACATGAAATCCTCTAGCTGCTCGCTTCCTTTTCTTTGTTGACACAGCTGACATTTCTAGCTAAGCAACGGCGAACGTCATGTAAGGTGGGCGATGGTATAACAAGTTGGACCAGAGAATGATTGAGGTCAGAATTCATTGACGTTGAGGGCGGGGTTTGATCCCTTTGTTTTCCATCATTTGACACGCTAAAATCCTTTATAGATTTCGCATTTCTTCCTTTCTCTCTCCGTTGATACAGTGCTAACCGCGGTGAACGTCAAGAGAGGCAGGCGGCGGCGTGCAATATTTCTAGCTCAACAGCAAACATCAAGAAAGGTGGGTGACGGGGCTGAACAAGTCACAAACCGGAGTTTTTCCCCTCTACATTGACATCCTAGATTCTTGCCTTTTCCTCTCCATTAGCATATCTGACCTTTCCAGATCAATAGCGGTGAATGTCAAGAGAGGTGGGCAACAGCATTGTTAGGATTGCAATCCTAGCCCCTCAATTTTGGTTTACTCTACAGTCATCTGGGATGACTTCTATACATGTTATAACAGGCCTGGGGCCTTATGGGACACTATGGGATGCCAACGGTTGAGTCAGCGCATGGGAGCGCTCACCAGAGGGCAAGACGATGGTTGGAGGAACCATCCAGTACTATATACGGAAGGACGGCCAGACTAGGAAGGTGGATTGCCACCTTGATGGCATCACACTCGGCATTGGTGCATCAGGAGGATCAGCACATCAAGCCATCACGCATCAGACAAAGGCGCAAGACAGCGCGCATGTCTATAATGTCGAAACTCTGATAGTTATTATAATAGTTACATTAGATTAGTTACATTCATTACAATAACTAATGTAATGAATATCTTATCTAATATCTTATATAATAAGAATAACTATTAATTAGTGTTTCATATTTAATCATAATAGCTTACATAACATTACCACGTGGTTTGTGACACATGTCACAACATGTCACAGACATGTGACAATAGTGTGACAGAAGTCACGCTTATGTGACAACGTGACATAGTGACGTGACAAGTCACAGGAGTGACATGACTCATTCTATGACATCACTGATAGTCATAAATGACTCATATGACTCATATGACTCATAATACGTCATATAGAACATTATGATGTCATATAGAATGTTATGGAATATCTATTAATAAGAATGACTCATATAGAAGGATATGATGTCATAAAGAACATCTTAGAAGGAATATTAATAGAAGAAGACTCAGAATGACTCATTAGCGGTACCGGTATTATGTAATAGGTAGATTACACTGTACTTAGGTTAGGGTTTATGAAACATATATGAGGAGGGCGTTCTGAGCGACTATCCCCTCAGTTTTACTACAAACTACTTTTAGTTAAGGCAACTTAAGCTAAGCAAATGTAAGTGTTATTGAAACACTTACTTAGCTTTTGTACTGTGCTGCTGTCATTGTTTCAATATATAAAGGATCGCGATGGGAATGCACAATGCCTCAAGGCATTGCTCCTTATGGTCAGGGTCTAGATCAGTCCAGAAGAGGTCTATGAGTGGAGTCAGAGCAGCTGCGCCCATATGCGCTCATACACGCAGCAACTGCGGCAGTGCCCAAGCACATGCTCACCAAGAACAATAGAAGTGAGTCAGACTGGGGAGTGCCGGTGGGTCTGGGAGTCGCAAGGGGTCCTCATAGAGTAGTATATAAGTAGGTACAGTGTCGCTGAAGTCTCCCCAGACTTCAGATAGTTTATCTCTACCCCAATCTATCCCAGTGTCGTCTCCTTTCTACTCTCTGGCCAGCGACAAGGCCTGTGGGCCCCTTAGGGGGATTGTAAGGTTGTGGTTAGGGGCGTGAGCTCATAACAGGCATGTTGCGACAAGTCACAAATTTGAGATGAGAGTAGTTGGTATTGGGCTAGGCTTTGATCCCCTTCTTCTCCGTGCATGCTTGGCGTGGCTGAAATTTCTCAGATCGTTGTTTATCCTCTTCCTTGGATCTGCCACCTCTGTTCCCCTCAACCAAAAGACCCCCAAAATTCTAGAGCGCTGGCACTCACCTGACTCTTTCTGATTCAAGTTATTCTGGGACAACTCAAAAAAATCAAAATTCAAAAAAGAAAAAAAAAAATCAAATCACAAAAACCCACAATGTGCATGATTTCTTTGTTCTTCTGTTTTTTGGCTCTTTCAATATACCCCATAGACCAGATGGACGTCAATTCCAGGCAGACAGTCGCTGTATACTCTTCAACCACAAAACCTTTAAAAAAACAAAAAAAAAAAAATTAAAGTCTAAAACCCCTACACAGACTTGTTAGGACAGATCCCACCACAACCACAAGCCTCAAGAGAAGATATAGATTTGAGACAAAACTAAATGACACAGTAGAGTAGTAACCTGGGTGAGAGGAAACTATCTAGAGTCTTAGAGACTCCTACCTACAACACACCACCTTATATACCCCAACCATGGTCTGTGCGCAGCAGCCTCATGCCCCAAGGGCTATGCGCGTGCAGCAACAAAACCATGGCGACTATCTACTCCTTCCTGCAATGCCTGTGTCCCCATCCGGTCCTTATTGTCTTATCGGCACAGCTCCTGGCTGACTAACCGTTGACCTAACCAATGGGCGCCTCGACATAGGGGTTGGCGCCTACGAGTCTTGTATATCTATGCGTCCATAGGGCCCCAGAGAAAATAGATAAAAATATGGAAAAACTGTCAGAAAATCGTAAAGTTGTAACATGACCCCCCCCCTTTAAGACTTCACGTCCCAGGAAGTCAGTGTGAGGATATCGCCTTTGGAATTCTTGCAAGGTCCCTTGCAAAGGCCTGGTCCATATCGGTTCGTCGTAAATCAATTTGCGGTTGCCTTTCCACCGCTGCCAATTCCGCTTAAGTTTTTCGAGGTATTCCCTTTCAAACTTGCCATTCTCCCATCCAAACAATTGTTTGGGTACGTGCACCTGGGTATGATTTTGCCATCGCTGGTAATCCATGTCGCATACATTGACAAGTCGATGCGGAGCGCTAGGATTTGCCTTGTGGAATTTTTGAACCTCCTTCTTAGCATTGTCGAGGTTTTCAGCGGGTTCCCAAGTGGATTCCTCTATGGGATAATCCTTCCACTTAACAAGGTATTCCAAGCGTCCACCGCCACGTCCACTGAATCGGCTGTCCATGACCTCTTCAACCTCATACTCATTGTCCTGTGATTCTTCCACCATTTGTAACTCTTTGCGTTGAGCTATCTTGTCTTTCTGAGTGGGAAACACAGGTTCTTTGTATGGTTTGAGGTGGATCTCATTGAACACGTTGTAGACCTTCCAGGAGGCAGGAATTTTCAACTGATATGTGGACGCACCAACCTTCTTAATGACTTCCAAGGGACCGACAAACTTGCCATCAAGCTTTTTGGTAGCACGGATAGTGGGTAAATTTTCAGTACTAAGGTAAACCTTGTCCCCAGGTTTGTATTCCCGTGCCGGCGCTTTGTTTTCATCATACCGCTTTTTCATGACTTCTGCGGTTTTATTTAATGCCTCCGTGGCCTTAGCATACACATCCTCAACTTGCTTGGCTAGGTCTTCAACTGCCATTACCGTGGGTGTATGTAGCGGGTTTACGCCCTTGTTGGGATGCCGTCCGTTGTTCATAAAGAATGGCGAGTACCCTGTTGACACGTGCACCCGATCATTGTGGCAAAATTGCGCTACTGCCAGCCAATCACTCCAGTTATCCTGACGGTGATTCACAAACATGGTCAGGAATTCCTTGACTTCCTGATTAACACGCTCTGTTTGCCCATCTGTCTGTGGATGATACGCAGTAGACCGGTTTGCCTTGATGCCTAGCATTCTGTATAGGTCATCCATGAATTTGGAATCAAATTGAGGTCCTCAGTCGCTAATGACCTTCCTAGGAATTCCATGCTCCCGAAATACATTGTCTCGGAATAAGACTGCCACTCCTTGTGATGTAATATTTGACATTGTAGGAAGGAAATATGCCTTTTTGGTGAATCGGTCCACCACCCCAATAACCATATCATTGCCTTTGGACTCCGGTAGTGGTCCAATTAAGTCAACGGATACAATTTCCCATGGTTCTGAAGGAATCTCATTTGGGTGAAGTGGTGCCACCCTAGCCTGTCAATCCAGTTTTAGCGCGTTGACAAGTTTCACACTCAGGGATATATTTTTCAATATCTTTGCGCATGTTTGGCCACCAATAGTCCCGAGTTATCAATTCCAATGTTTTGACTACTCCTGAATGTCCCCACAAGTGAATTAATCCGATCAGTTCTCCTCTAAGTTGGTTGTTGGTGGGTATATAAATTCGCCCCTTCCATTGCACTAGTCCTTTATTAATGGCATAGTCTGGGTCCCCTTTCTCCAATCCTTCACGCACTTGTGACTCCCATTGCCGTTTTGTCATCTTTGCAACATCTTTCAGAAGTTCCTCGATGGCTCGGTTGTCATCCAGAAGTCGTACAAATAGGTGCTCTTTTAGGAGGATGACACCTTCATTGTCATTTTGCCCCCGTTCATGCCCAGCTCTTTGTGACAGTAAGTCGGCCTTGGAGTTAGATTTGCCTGAATGATGTTTAATGACAAAGTTGTACTCCTGTAAGTCCGTAACCCATTGTGCCTGTCTTCGGTTTAGATTCTGCGCTTTTTGGAAGTATGTCAAATTTTGGTGATCTGTCAAAACTTCTACCATCTCTTTTGCGCCTTTAAGATAATGGGACCATTCGTAAAATGCGTGCATCACCGCTAGCATTTCCTTGTCATAAATCTCATAATTTTGTTCTGCATCATTGAGAGCCTTGGAAATAAAAGCCACCGGCCTCCATTGCTGGTCCTTTCCTTGCTGAGACAAAATTCCGCCAATCACAAAATCTGAGGCATCCACTTCAACTTGGAATTTGCCTTTGTCATCCGGAATTTTAAATACAACCTCCCTCGCCACAAGGTCTTTCAGTCCCTGAAAGGCCACAGACTGAATTTCCGTCCACAACCAGTCAACCTTGCCCGTCAGCTTAGTGAGTGGTTTAGCCACCTGCGCAAACCCCTGTACAAAACGTTGGTAAAAGTTGATGAAGCCTAAAAATTGCTGCAGCTCCTTTTTGCAGGTCGGTTCCAGCCAGGATGTAATTGCCTTGACCTTGCCCTTTTCCATTTGAATTGAGTCAGTACTGATGACCAATCCTAAGAAGTCGATCTGTGGTTGGTCAAACCAACACTTTTCCGGTTTCAAAGAAAGTTTGTGACATTCCAGTTTTGCCAGAATACGATTCACATGTTTGGTATGTTCCTCCTGAGACTTTGAGAACACCAAAATGTTGTCCATGTAAATAATGACCCATCCTTCGGCAATTTCCTCTCGGAATATGTCATTCATCAAGGTTTGAAACGTTGCCGGTGAATTTGTTAATCCGAAAAACATAACCAGTGGTTCAAACAGTCCGCAATTGGTTTGGAAGGCCGCTTTCCATTCATCACCCTCCTTAATTTGGACATTGTTGTACCCCCAACGAATATCCATCTTCGAAAATACTTTGGCTTGTGACAACTTGTCGACCAATTCTCCAATGAGTGGTAGTGGATACCAATTTTTGATTGTCATTTCATTGAGCCGCCAGTAATCCTGAACTGGCTGTAGTTTCCCATCTTTTTTCTTGACAAAAAAGAACGGAGAGGCCATGGGTGATTTGCTAGGTTGGATTCGTCCCAATTCCAAATTTTCTTTTAAGAACTCATCCAACTGAGCCTGCTCATCCCGACTGAGTGGATAAATCTTACAATCCACTGCCTTGGATCCCAGTATCAACTCAATTGCATGATCCCACGGGCGTCTGGGTGGTAATTTGTCAAAGATTTCTTTTTCGAAAACCTTCCAGTGTCCAAGATAATGCTCTGGAACTACTTCTTCTAAGGAACGCCTTTTTGCCACACCAGCTTCCTTAGCTGCAATATCCATTGCTACTGACCGTAGCTTGAGTTCAGGCTCTCCAATATGGACTGCTAGGAGTTTTTCACCTTCCTCTAATGGTTCCATTGGGTCTACCTCGTCTTCCGGACTTTCCACATGGGAACAATCCCAACACGTTCCTGGGCATCTGGTGAATTGTACTTCTTGTTTCTTCCAGTCCATCACCAGATTGTGATGCTGCAACCAGTCGTGTCCCAAGAAGATATCAGTTTTCCCTAATCCCACAACCCCGCACTCAATAATCTCCTTGTGGCTTCCTATCTCTTTTCTCTAGGCTCTGTGGGACTCTGTGGGGTTCTGTGGGGTTCTGTGGGGTTCTGTGGGGCTCTGTGGCTTGTTGGAACAGTTATTTACTTGGACTGCCACAGACTGCCTGCAGACTCCCACAGACTGCCACAGACTGCCTGCAGACTGTGGCAGTACTGCACAGAACATATACCTTATCTCCAGGCCCTGTGGGCTCTGTGGTACCTCCACAGTGCTGCAGAGGCCTCTGCAGAGAGCCCCCAAGTTTGCTGATGTCTCCAAATCTACCATTCCTGCTGTCAGCCCCAGAGAAAGCTTTGACTGCGCTCTTGGTCTAGACCCTGCGATTCGCATCATATACCACCCTCTCTGCAAGAAAACGTCCATGTCAGGGTTCTACTCCAAAACAGCCACCACTGTGTACCTGCAGTGAGCTCTTTACTGTCCCCCCCCTATTCCAATCGGAGTCTGATGAAAAAAAGTCATTAATAGAATGGCAGTAAAATTCCTATTCCACTCCGATTTGACTCCGATCCCAGTCTGACCATTTTATCGGAGTCAAATCGGACTAATCGGAGTCTGATAGGAATATATCACATACATTAGAAACTATTCTAAGAAATGTACATAACTGTAATCCATTACAATAGTCCGGTAAGAATATGTCACATATCACATGTCGCATATCACATGACCATTGAGCAGATGGTCTGTGCACACCTGAAAGGTATATAAGGACAGCCAGCCATGCCCACTGAACCCCCATTCCCCTTGTCGAGAACTGATTAGTAATACATATTAGTAAGCCATGTAATGTGAGATAAGTAGATTACATAAGTATTTAAGTAGATTACATAAGTAGATAAGTAGATTACATAAGTAGATAAGTAGATTACATAAGTAGATAAGTAGATTACATAAGTAGATAAGGAGATTGCCTAAGTAGATAAGGAGATTGCATAAGTAGATAAGTTGATTACATAATTAGATTAATGTAGATAAGATTGTATATGTAAGCACATGCCTATATCAAATTTCCCACAACTTTAAAGTTTCTCACATGTCACAAGACTTGTCACAATTTCACACAGTTAGAAAAGTGAGAATTGTCACATGACCTATTAACAAAAAATGTAGAGGGCATGAATCTGACTAAGAATATGAAAACCAGATAAGTGTAAACCTGGTATTCACAGAGATAATTGCAATATACTATCAGGATTCCGCATTTTTTAGCACAGCCACTGCACTCCAATGTACCAAAGTCATATTCATGACATGCTCTATTAACAAAAGTTGTAGAGGGGCAAATCCAATTCTATTGATGGTATACAAACATAAATAAACAAAGAACTTCATGAGATATAGCCCTTTCTTTCCAGTTTTTGTGTGACAATGCCAACACACCACACTCGTCAGATTCATAACATCTTCTATTGATCAAAAATGTAGAGGAATCAAATTTGCCTTGGTGGTGATATTCAAACATATGCAAACAAAGAATGTGTTGAGTTATCAGTAACTTTTTTATTCTTTGTGCAACAATATTGCCACTGAATCCAGGGGTAAATCTTCATAAACATGGTAAGCAAATATACACAATGCAGTATTTCTTTTATTTATATGTCAGGTCTCAGCAGTGAAGTCATACCACACCTCAGCTGGACTTTGTTATGGACAGTGCCCTCATTGTGGTTTGTTCTAAGTCAACAGTGACAAGCAGAGTCTCGGTCTGCTCCCAGTCACTGGACAAAGGTTCTAGATGCTAAGTCAAACAATGATGAAGGTTCTGAAGACAATGAGGAAGAGGAGAGCATTGAGATTAAACAAGGTTGAGAGCAATACTTGTCTAAGTTGGAACTAGAGAACTACAATACATGATGTGGGTTTGTATACACTTGGAGAACAAAGGAATTGTAAAAGGAAAGGGTTTATTAGCTACCTTGGAAGGGTAATGTGAAGGAAGCTATAGAAGGAGATAAATGTCCAGGCTGTGCTATGTGCAGTTGTATGAGTAATGATGATAAAGTAAAATGGTCCACTGAGTCAGGAGCATGACAACAAAGGGAAACTGTAACAGACTTACATCACTGCTCCTTTGTCCACCACTGCCTGGTCATTGCAGCACCACCTCAACCACCACTTGTGACCTACCAATGATGCCATAGAATTTATTCAATTCACTTGAATGGCACATTGGCACATTGGCACATCACCCATCTCAACCCACTGTTACACTTCCTTTTCATCATGGACTATTATATTTACATCACTGCTGCAATATATGTACTATATTGGACACTATGTCTCTCATCATGTATAGAAAGCTCTGATGTACAGTAGAATTTCCAGTGCTTAATATCATCATCTCCCTTCCACATCATCTTCAGGACCTTTGTCACTGTTTGACTTAGCAGCTAGAATCTTTGACCAGTGGCTGGGAGTGGACCAAGACTCTGCTTGTTGCTGTTGACTTGAAACAAATCATGACAAGGGCATTGTCTGTATCATCCACAACATCCAAATGTCCCAAACATGGAGCAAACATGATAAAAACATGAATTGTGAGCCACACAGCATCAACAATGTATGACCAGACTCCACATGGACTACAGCTGAGCTGGAGGTCTGGTTTGCACAGACCTGGACTATATGTACCTGGATGTTACATGGACTTGACTCTACCCAGACACATGGCTGAGTGCAAAGTGCTGTGTCTTATGTACTGCATATGACATTTTCCCATATTTTACAACACACTTGCTCCTGCTACCATTTCTTTCCTCTGCTGCCCACTTTTCTGCTCCCTCCTGTTTCCTCCTTGCCTCCCCACTTACCTGTTCCCTCCTTGTCTTCTCTCTCCTCTTCTCCCACTCATTCCCTCCTCATTGCTCAGCACCTGCTCACTCACTCACTCCTCCTCCCTCCTCTTTCCTCCCTTGCCTGCTCACTTCTCTCACACATTCCCTCCTCACCTGCCCCTCTATTATTTAGCTTGCCCTTCCATTACTTAACTGGATGGCTGACAGGGTGGCTGATGGGTGGATGGTCATTGTGCTAGGTGGCTGTCTGGGTGGCTAGCCATTTTGGCTGGTGGTTGACAAGGTAGCTGGTAATTTGGGTGTGTGGCTGACAGGTGGGACAGCATATGCACAATAGTTATAGTCATCATGTTTGTACAAACTATGGTAAACAACCATACATATGTTATCACACTTGTAGTGAGAGTAGTGAAAGAAGTAGTTGGTCATTTGGGTGGTGGTTGGCAAGGTGACTGACAGGGTGGCTGACAGGGTGGCTGATAGGGTGGCTGATAGGGTGGCTGGTAATTTGGGTGTGTGGCTGACAAGGTATGAGACATTATATGCACAATGGTTATAGTCATATCATGTATGTACAAACATTGGTAAACAACCATACATATGCACATATCACACTAGTAGTGACAGTAGTAGTGAAGAAAATGACTTGTAGAAGTTGTATTTGTATCATATTAGAGGAGAATATGTACTATGCAGCTTGAAACTTATACAAATATATCAATCAAACATCAACAAACAATGCAAAACATGTTTCTTGATATTTGAAGCCTTTTTGGATTTTTTCATCGGAGTCCTATCGGAGTCTAATCGGACTGGGGGGGGAGGGTAAAGTATTGACCTGCAGTGCATATCGATCCACAATACCAAGTTGATCCCCATTGATAATGGATCAGGTGTTCGTGTTGACAGACGAAAAGATTGTGGTCAAACAAGTCCTTTTCCAAATGTGCAGACTGATACAGGTACAAGCACAAGTGCGAGTAACAAGGTGGCATCCGAGGTTTGGGCAGCAACAGCAAGATCAAGGCAGTGGCCCAAGGAGTGGTGGCGCAGTGGGGAGATGCAGCAGAGGATAGTGGGGTGACAGCAGTGGGAGGCAATTTGGAGGTGATGGTTGCTGGTAAAGATGGCACGTTGTCTTGGGTTTGCCAAGTCCCCTCGCAGGCGAAAGTCAATTTGTCGCTGCAGTGGGAGGTGGGGGCACCTGTGGAGGTGCAAATTTTTGATTCTTGATTACTATACTAGTCAGAGCTAGACAACATTTACAAAGGAATTGGGTTCATATTTAGCTTGAAGCTCCATGTTTAGCTCTTTCAAACTATTGACTGTTTCAAGCATCAGAGAAGTCGACGGATCACTTTGCCCTGTTCAAAGTAAAGGCCTGTGAACCTGTCCACATGCACTTGCTCCAGACTGAACAGGCTCATTGCAGTCCTGCGTCTTGGCATTACCTTTTCCCTTCCTTGGCACTGGTTCACCCATATAATCCAGTATTTGTCACCGTCTCCTCAAAACTACTCTTCCATACAATATCAGTTGATTGACTTGAGTGTGTGGAGGGGTGACCAAGCATCTTCAAGGTCAAGACAGATTATCAGCACCAGATGAAAAGTTTCGATGATAGATGGATCATTTTGAAAGGTTGCCAGACAAAATAGAATTCATAGAATTAACGAGATGCTCGAACCCAAATGCACAAGACTAAGGAAAATAATATTTTGAACATATTCATGACAATTTTACTGGGATACAGATGAACTTTCAATATTTTAGACTATCAAAATTGATAAGGTCCACATAAACGTCATATCACTTGACACAGGCACTGAAAATTAGGCAGAGGCTGCTTCAGGGCCCCAGCCATGCCAGCCATTGTGGTGGTGATGAGGGTGGTGAGGAGGGGTGTGGTGGTGGTGGTGGTGATGGTGGTGGTGCTTGTGGCCTTCAACGTCATCAGCTTGCTCGACAGCGCATTCCTCAACTTCGCAACCCCTCCAGCTGTGGCGATGGTGGTGGTGGTGGTGGTGGTGGTGTGGATGATGACAATGCTTATGACCCTCAATGTCCCGCTCTGCAACATCAACTTCCTCCACAGCGTGACCCTCCCAGCCGTGATGACGGTGGTGGTGGTGGTGGTGGTGGTGGTGGTGGTGGTGGTGCTTATGACCCTCAACCTCTTGCGCATCAACATCAACTAGCTCAATGGCACGTGCCTCAACTTCAGCATGCCAGCCATGATGATGATGATGGTGGTGGTGGTGGTGGTGTTGGTGATGGTGGGGGTGGTGATGGTGTTACGACCTTACGATTTTCTGGCGACTTTTTCATATTTTTATCTATTTTCTCTGGGGTCCTATGGACGCATAGGTATACAGGACTCGTAGGCGCCAACCCCTATGTTAAGGCGCCCATTGGTTAGGTCAGCGGTTAGTCAGCCAGAGGCTGTGCAGATAAGAAGACAATAAGGACCGGATGGGGACATGGGCATCATGGGAAGGCGTAGATAGTCGCCATGGTTTTGTTGCTGCGCGCGCATAGCCCTAGGGGCATGAGGCTGCTGCGCACAGACCATGGTTGGGGTATATAAGGTGGTGCGTTGTAGGTAGGAGTCTCTAAGACTCTAGATAGTTTACTCTCACCCAGTATACTACTCTACTGTGTCAATCTACTTCTCTTTTCTTCATCGTCTCAGTAGAGGCTTGTGGTTGTGTGGGATCTGTCCTAACAGATGGTGGTGGTGCTTATGACCTTCGACTTCCGCGACGTCACGCGCCTCAACTTCAGGATGCCACCCGTGCCAACCATAATGGTGGTGGTGGTGGTGATGGTGAGACGGATGAGGGTGGTGGTGCCAGTGATGCTTGTGACCGGCCTCGTTGCGTGCAACAACGGTCCCGTCGATAGGCTCGGGGCCAGGGCTTCGTTTCAACACGGCATTGCTCGCAGGGGCAGCTATGTTGGTGGGTGCACTGAGAACGCTGGCCGCAGAAACCAAAGCAACAAGAAGAGCAGAGCACAACAATTTCATCGCGATCTCAGCACTGTTCGATAGAATAGATAGTAGAGATGGTCAGTCGAGCACTGTAAAAAAGAAACCAGTGCTTACAATGAACAAGGTCAGATAGAACTGATGAAGAATAGCGGTCACCTGCTGCATCTTTTATAGGTATTGGAACACCCATCATGGCCAATTTGGGTCGCCAACGGCAAAGGCAGGTTCATGTATGTCCCTAAGTTGTTGAGTTAGTTTTTCCTGGAATTGGAGACAACCCTTTCCTATTTCATTCTAGTTGCGTACGATTTATGGCAGTCCATCCATACGGATTCCACAGCACCTCGTGTGAGATAGAACAATAGATTCAGCCTAACACAATTTTTTTTGGTGAGGCCTGTCGTCAATTTGCCCTTTATAGATTTCTGTAGTTCAACAATATCGTGCAAGGAGTCAGCTCACTGCAGGTGTGAATGGTTAATGGCATGTTCAAGAGGCTTTAGATGTGTTAGCCACACTGCCCAACATCTCCGTTCATCATTTTTATGGAATAAACAGGTACAGGAAGAAGGTTGGAAGACATGACCCTTAAGGTACCAAGGTCGAGAATCAAGGGGGGAGTCGCAAAAATGTCAACTCACCTAGAATCAACCAGCCCTGATGTTTCCAAAAACAATGTTTTCACCCTGTATTCATATGTATCGCAGGCGCAAGTGTCCTCAAATGTAATGCCTTGACAACACCGACGCCGAGTCACGTTCAAATGATTGCCTCACATCAATGCCGAGCTTTCGTTCCTAGAACAAGGCACGCCGGACAAAATTCGGCAAAGACCACTGATCATGAAGCGAATCCACAGTCGTTTTACTTCTTAGCTCCTATGTGGCTGGGACTGTCAAACCTTTGCCCTTGGTAGTAACATTCATTACCCACAAGAATGTCAAACTCTGCACCTACGTGGCCGGCACTGTCAAACGCCGATGTGATTTACAACATCCGTTGCTCCGCCTTCGGTTATTTGAACTCTGGAGTACTGCCCTGTACTGCCCCTAACCTGCCACTATCAGTGCACGCTTGCTGCCTTGCAATGCATGAAGATGGACATTACTTTATCTCGACTTCTTTGTTGGGCCGTACTCTTGGACAAACGATGTTGTCCTGGTTCTCATCCGGAGTCAAACGTCTGTGTTCACATCTTGGCATGACTGCGGACTGACATGGTGTTGAGCAGCAATCATATGTCCGTCAGACATAGTTTGTCTCAGTGGTCGTCACTGTCATGAATGATGAGCTCATATGTCCGTTAGACATAGAGTCATACGTCCGTGATGACAAGAGTATTGTATCACTGTCATAGACAGTGACCAGACACCTCTCCAGGTGTTTTGAGTATTGTATCACTGTCAGAGACAGTGACCAGAGACCTCTCCAGGTCTTACTCTCATAGAGAGGAGATACTCACATGCTGGTAGGCAAGAAAGAGCAACTGAACGTATATTGGATATCTACTGGTCTTATATACACTTTTAGTGTATGTACATATTTGTGTAAAAGACTTTGTATCTAATATATGTAAATAAAAGAAATAAAAGAAATAGAAATACCCTCTAAGGGTCAAACCGGTGATAGCCGTGTTGAAGGCTATACTTAGGGGTATTTGGGGTGAAGATCGTTCAACACCCCCCCATAATCTGTACAGTCATGTACTGATTAGTAAAGATCTTCTCACAGGCCTGCAAGAAGAGGTGCGTATATTCTCTCAAAAATCTTCGAAAGAAATATGCCCAGAGATTCCCTCACGTCTCCATCTTTCCTTCAATTGCCAAGCCCAAAAAGCTTTAGGAGGAAATTTCCAAGGATCTCGTCCTTGAAGGGCTTGGTCCATCCATATGGCAACAGCCGGAGTGTATGTAATTCGTGGCTGGGGTTTTTTAGGTGGTGGAGGTGGGGGTTCCTCAAAGTGGCAGCGAGACAACCGCTCGCATTCGTGTCCGACATTGGAGTGTCCTCCTATTGTCAGAATAGGTTGTTGTTTTTTACTGCGGGGTTTCCTATTTTTGCCCATAATGATAAAGTTGTTCGACGTTCTTTAATCAGCTGGAGTAATCTCTACAGTGATAGGCTGGTCTCTTTATCGCAGTAAAATGAAGCAGTTTAGGGCCCTACTCCAGGGCCATCAGTAATCATTTTAATGATTCTGATAAACCTAACATTGGTGTGAATTTTTTGAATAATATTCGACCAAGATTTTTAGTTAGAATATCAGCAGGATTTTCAGATCCTGGAATGAATCATAATTCTATCTCTTTCTTTTTTATGAGTTTTTGTATAAAATGATATTTAATATCAATATGTTTTGAACGTTTTTCAGTAACAGGGTTATTTGCAATGAATAGAGATCCCATATTATCGCCATAGATAGGCGCAATTGTTATAGGAAAATGGATTTCACTTAGTATTGATCTAATCCATTTATTTTCTCTAGCACAGTCAGATAAGGCCATATATTCAGCCTCTGTTGACGATAGTGCCACTGTTTTCTGTTTTCTTGACGTCCAAGATACTACTCCTCCTGATAAAAGAGTAAAGAATCCGGATGTGGAATGTGATCATTTTTATCTGAAGCCCAATCTGAGTCAGTATAGCTCATTAGGCCAGATCTTAATGATCCGTCGTATTTAATGAAGAGATCTGCAGTTTTTGCTAGATATCTAGCCATTCCTATTGCATGTTTTAAATGATCTGACGATGGATTTGCTGAGAATTGAGACATTTTTATCACAGCAAAACATATGTCTGGTCTTGTTCCGATCATTAAATATAGTAATGATCCAATGACTGATTGATATTGTGATCTAATCTTGTGATCTAGTGGTTGATCATTTGTCATTGGTTCATATCCAGTTGGAAGCGGAGTGTTCATATGTGTAGCATCACTCATTCCTAATCTTTGGATTACTTTATGCAAATAGGGTTTTTGATCGATGGTAATTTTATCTCCTTGTTTCTTTATTTGGAATGATAAAAAGTTTTTTGTTTGACCATCGATGAGATCTCCTAAATCTCTAAATTCGTATAAAGCCCATTTTTTCCATTGATTTGTCTAATGATTTCCACCAAGCTAATGAAGCTTGTTTTAATCCATAAAGTGCACGATATAATTTATATACCATGTCTTTTTTGTCTTTATTTATAAAACCTGGTGGTTGTTTCATATATATTTCTTCGTCCAGTTTTCCATATAGGAATGCAGCAGTCACATCTAGAAATGATACATATAGTTTTTCTAGTGCTGCAAGTGCAAGTATGAGACGACATGTCTCATATCTTACAACTGGTGAGAATATTTCATCGTAATCAATGCCATCTATTTGGGAAAAACCCTGGGCAACTAGACAAGCTTTTTTACGTCCATCGTCTTTTTGGACATAAACCCATCTACAACCTATGGCCTTTCGACCTTCAGGGAGATGTTGTAGATTTATTATTACGCCTCTTTTGATGAGCATATCCCATTCTTTCTTTTCGGCGTTTATCCAATCTTTTTGTTCACTGATTGGTAAGTGAAATATTTCGTGATGATGTTCAGGTACAGCTGTATTTGCTGTTTTGTTGATAGGAATTGCACATAATAACAATTTATTAATCGTGAAACGATTTAATTTTGTTCTTCTATCAATTTTTTCGATTTCAACTGGATCTTTATCTCCATAGACATTATCTGGTCGATTAACTGGTCGTCTATTTCTAGTTGGTCTCGATGGACCTGGAGATGAGGGTCTTGAAGGAGCAAATAAATCTTCTTCAATTTCTCTCTGATCATCTGAATCGTCACTTCCAGAATTACTTCCATAGTTATCTGAATCATCACTTCCTGAATCGTCATCTGAACTATCAGATCCCTTTCCTTTGGGAGATATACTAGATTCATCAGATGAGTCGCTATCACTCTCTGACTTTGATGAATCTTCTTCATCTGATATATTGTGTTCATTAGACGTTTCATGAGGTATTTCCGGCATGAGATCCTCAAACTCTTCCTCTGGATTGAGGAATGTGGGAATTAAATCAGAGTTTCGACATTTTGGAAATTTTGTTTTGTCAAAAACTCCAGTTGTTCCCATAAAAATGGTATTATTTTCAGGATTCATAAATTTATATCCTTTCATTCCATTTTTATATCCCAGAAAGATCATCATCTTAGATCTGGCTTCAAGCTTATTTTTTCTGCGTTCAGCAGGGATATATACATAAGCCTGGCATCCAAACACTCACAAATCCGATACATTCGGTTTTTTCTTTTCGATAAGAAAATATGGTGTCTGCCATTTATTGCAAGCTATGGGAGTCCTATTGTATAGGTATACTGCGTGTTCAAGCGCAAATTCCCACCATGATTGTGGTAAGCAGGCGTCGAATCTGAGGGATTGTGACTTTTCCCAAATAGTTTGATTCATTCGTTCAGCTCTGCCATTTTGTTGTGACATATATGGAAGTGATCTCTGGATCTCAATACCGAGATCTTTGAGATATTTTTCACTTTTAGTGAATTCACTTCCTCCATCAAACCACCATTTCTTTGGCAACATTCCATATTTGTTTTTTATTAATGCAACAAATTGTTTTAGCGAAGATTCCGTGTCGGATTTCTTTTTTAATAAACCAATCCATAAATGTCCAGAGAAATCATCAATGAATGTCACAAAATATTTATATTTGTGATATGATATTATTGAGATTTCTTTAAGATCTGAATGTATTAAATCAAAAGGAGACGATGCTCTACTTTGTGATTCTGGAAATGATTTACTTCGCATTTTTCCTTTTGCGCATCCTGAACATATTTGTTTCCTTTTTGGAACTGGAATATTTGGGAATCCTTCTAAGTGAATTTTTCCTTTTCGGATTACTTCATCTTGTGGATGTCCCAATCGTTTATGCCATATATGAAAATCAGGTTTTCGTGTCACAACATTTATTGATTTATTATGAATTTCGGAATCTAACCAATATATGGTTTGTCCTTTTTCATGTGGTGAGAATCTTATAATTGACGTTTCTTTAATAAGATCAATATGATCTTTGTTTCCTGAAAGGGAATACCCTTGATTTAGGAACGTTCCCATGGAGAGTAATCTCATATCCATATCGGGAATATAAAAGACTGGCCTGATCAATTTTATATCTGCTTTTCCATTAACAGTTATTTTGATCATAACGGCTCCTATGCCTAGTATCTGTAAAGTTTTCCTTTAGCAGCGGTTTGTACAAACCTTTTATCGATCAACTGTCGATAATATAAGAAGTCATTTTGATTGTGTGTAAAATGCAATGATGCTCCTGAGTCAAGAATCCATGATGACTCATTTTCTTTACATTTCACACAATTATTGCAATGAGAAAAATAATGTATATTTTCATTATATACATTTATACTACCATATCGCTGTGAAAAGCATTTAGTAGTTTCTCTATTGACAAATGAATGACTTAACTCATCACCGAGGCTTACAGCATTGTCATCAAAGAGCGGATCCATCGGGATGTCGTAATCTTTGTCACCGTCCTCAAACAATGTTTCTTCCAAAACGTCTTGTGGATTTCCCACAGTTGAATAGTCAAGATCTATCTCAGATCTTTTTGTTTGTGAGGTGGTTCAAAAGATATTTCATCTTTTGTGACGGTATCTAGTATTTTTAAAGTTTCCGTCGTGGGTATAGCGCCGATGCGTTCTGCAAGCAATCTGGTCTTATTAGACTTGTCCCATACACCCTTTCGGGTTTGTGACTGACCCGTAAATCGGGCAGCTGGTGGGAGCATGCGGTTTTGTACATTTCGTGCCGCAATTGAAAGAGCCGGAGATATGATCTCGACGGCATTATGCTCCTGATCAGACTCAGGAGGAACGTCTGCTTCTTGGGCGCATTTCTTTCCCTTGCCTCTGAAACCCTTGCGAGGGCGAGGTCTTTGATCTTTGGATTCGTCAGAACCCTGACGCTGATTTTCGTCATCCCTTTTCTGATGGTTCCACGTCGCATCTTTTTCCTTCCTCTTTACTCTGCTGATTTTATTTGCTTTGTCCCTAGAATTGTATTGTTGTTTATAGCGTAACTCCTACAGTATTCTCCAATGATGGAATCGGAGATAGCCTCAAAGGTGAATTTATTTGTTCCGTATAACTGGAACATGGCTGTAGAAACGGCAGTCCATTCTTTTGGAAGAGCGGCTGCAAGAATAAGGGCCTGCATAAAATCGGGGATCTCAACTTTGTCCTCAGTGAGTTGTGCAAAATATGATCCAAGTCTTTCGATCTCAGGTACGGGATCTTTCCCTGAGAGTTGGAATTTAACTGTTTTCTAAAAACGGTCAAATATGAGCGCTGGTGTAGTCTTTTTATAGCTAGTAGCCAACGTGTTCCATGCCGAATGTAGTTGGTCGTCGGAAGCTATATGTCGCCTGATGGAATCAGAAACTTTGAGACGTAAAGCTCCTAGACTGGAATCATTAAATTTTTGCCATTCCTGGAGTTCTTTTCTATATTCTGTTGCTGCTGCAGCGCCAGCTAAATCGGCGGGAGGGGATGGTTTTTTAGGAAATGATAGATTGATGATAGACCATGATCCTATGTGAAGAAGGTAGGACTTCATCCTTTCTGCCCAGACGCGATAGTCGATGCCAGTGAAAACATTGATAGAATTGATGCCAGTGGAGGTCTTGGAGGATGACATAGTGTATGATATTCTTATCTATGAAACATATTATGTTAGCGTCTTTGTTTCATAATGTTTTAATGAAAAATATGAAAATTTTTCGTCGTCATTGATCATGTCCTTGAGACATGTTTTGTCATCGTTGGCAACAATGACAGGCTTACCGGGGCCCATAACCTGTTGAGCAGCAATCATATGTCCATCAGACATAGTTTGTCTCAGTGGTCGTTATTGAATCAAGGAACAGCAGCGCAGTACACTAGACTAAGTAAGGATTCAATTACTTACATTTCTTACTAGTGTTACTGCCTTACTTAAGGTTGTAATGTTAGTTGTAAAAACTGAGGGGATAGTCGCTCAGAACGCCTCCTTATATGCATTTCAGAAACCCTAACCTAAGTACAGTGTAATCTACCTATTACATAATATCGGTCCCTAAAACGAGTCATTCTGAGTCTTCATCTATTTATATTCCTTCTATGATGTTCTATATGACATCATTTCCTTCTATATGACGTTGTATGAGTCATAATCATGAGTCATTGTGACTCCAAATGAGTCATAAGTATGAGTCATTATGACTAATCATGAGTCATAATTATGAGTCATTATGACTATAAATGAGTCATAACTGTGAGTCATAGTTGTGAGTCATAAGTCACATGACTAATATTATGTAAGCTATTTATGATTAAATATGAAACACTTAATTAATAGTTATTCAATCTTATCTAATTAGATAAGATATAGATTAGATATAGATTAGATAAGATGTTCATTACATTGGTTATTGTAATGAATGTAACTAATCTAATGTAACTATTATAATAACTGTCAGAGTTTCGACACTCCCCCTTGTTGAATATTTTATCAATTATGTATACCACATAACTCAAGCATTTTATTATGCTTATTCAACATAAGGTTCTTGGTTAAGATATCTGCTGCTTGATCTTCAGTTTTTATATAATAGAGATCAACTAAGTCTTCTTTCACGCATTGTCTGATATAATGATATCTTACGTCCATGTGTTTTGTTCTTTGTTCTTGAGCTGGATTAGAAGCCATGTAGATAGCTGCTTGATTATCCATTATTAAAGGAATGGATTGTATATCATATCCAAGTTCATTGAACAAATTCTTTAACCATGATATCTGTCTGCATGCATCTGATGCAGCCATGTATTCAGCTTCTGTTGAAGATAATGCTATTGTTTTTTGTTTAGCTGATTTCCAGTATACTGGTGCTCCTGCTAATTTTACAACCATACCAGTTGTTGACTTCCTATCAATTGGATTTGAAGCCCAATCAGCATCAGCATATACAATTAAACCATAAGCATCACGACCATCATATTTTATACAATAATCTAATGTGCTTCCAACATATTTGATTATGTGCAATGCTTTATTAATGTGATCCATTGTAGGATTGCTCACAAATTGTGACATTAATATCGTAGCATAAACGATATCCAATCTAGTACACATTGCTAGAAATAATAATGATCCTATCAGCTGTTGATAGTATGTGATCATTTCAGGTGTAGCTTTGCCTTCTATTTGTTTATTTGGTACATAACCAGCTGGTAAAGGAGTATTAACTGGTTTTGCATTTATTAAACCAAATCTTTCAACAATCTTTTTGGCATATTTGGCTTGATCAATTGTGACAGTATGTTTACTTTTGTCTATCACAATATTCATTCCTAGATATTCACTTAGATCTCCTAAGTCTCTACTTTCCCATTTATTCATAAATTTCTTTTTAAAGTCATCAACAGTCTTTTCATTATTGCCCATGAATATTATATCATCAACATATAAGATGATAACAACAATATCTTTGTTGTTTCTGTAGACATATATTCCTGTATCGGCATATAATCTTTTAAACCCTAGTTTAGTTATACTGTTATGTGCTTGTATATTCCAAGCTAAAGATGCTTGTTTCAAACCATATAAAGCTTTCCTCAGCTTATATACTTTATCAGTATCTTTGGTTTTGAAACCTTCCGGTTGTTCTATATATATCTCCTCTTCTAATTGGCCATATAGAAAAGCAGTTTTAACATCTAGTGCTTTGAGTACCCATCCCTCTAAAGCTGCTAATGCTAGTAAGATTCTGACAGTCTCGAATCTTGAAACCGGGCTAAATGTGGCTCCAAAGTCTATTCCTGGTACTTGTGAAAAGCCTTGAGCAACCAATCGCACTTTATATCTATTATCCGATTGCTTTATGGTATAAACGAGGTCTTTACACTTAGCCACATATCCTGGCGGACTCCGATCGGAGTCTGTCGGAGTCTGATCGGACTGTCTAGGACTTGAATGTCAGTGTGACACCAGCCAATTTCCATCTCATGTCTGATCAGAGTCTGATCAGACTCTGGTCGGACTCTGGTCAGACTCTAGGAGTCTGATAGGAGTCTGAGCTCGGAGTCCTCGGACTCTGAGCAGTGTGGGTTGTTGACCACTGGTATATATAACATCCTGTGACATTGTGACACGAGTGCGACACAAGGCTCCACGTGACGGCAGTGACGCGCCGTTTACTGTTTACTACTGCACGTGACACACACGTGACTGCCGTGTGTTCGATAGTTGTGACGTGACCGTGGTTGAGTGAGACCTCACCGTCGCCACCACCGCCATCGTCGCCGTCGCCACCGCCATCTCACCGTCGCCACCACTGCCATCGTCGCCGTCGCCACCGCCATCTCACCGTCGCCACCACCGCCATCGTCGCCGTCGCCACCGTCATCGTCGCCGTCGCCACCGCCATCGTTGCCGTCCGTCACCACTACCACCACCCCCACGCTCGTCACCGCCCTCCGACGATCACCTCCCGCCTCTCACCACCATCACCCCCCGTCACCGTCACCACCCCCACCACGTTACCGCCACCACCACCGCCGCCCTCGCCACTCTCGACGACCACCCTGCCACGTCGACGGACCCGCCTATTCACCCCGTTTGCCCACCCACCCGCGCCACGTCACCAAGTACACCTCTCGCCGCGCCGAAGTCCGAACACACCTGTTCGCACCCACAGCAGCTCGCTGCTGCATGACGCGAGCACCCACGGGCCCAGACCAATTGTCTGGGCCCCTCGTATGTTTTTTTCTTTTTTATTGCAGATAACTAATTTTTTTTTGTTTTATTATCGGTTTTTGAATTCGACGAACCCACAGCTGCAGCTGCAGCCACCCTTGACCCACACCTACCCACTTGCGCGTTGCGCCCACCCACTCGCACATCATGCCCACCCTCTCGCGCCTCATGCCGCCCACTCGCACGCCATGCCCACCCATTTGCACGTTGTGCCCACCCTCTCGCACGTCACGCCCACCCCCCACACCGCGCCCAACACTCGCACATCGCGCCCACCCTCTCGCGCGTCGCGCCTACCCACTCGCAAGTCGTGCCCACCCTCTCGCACGTCGCGCCCACCCTCTCGCGCGTCGCGCCCACCCTCTCGCGTGCCTGCCCACTCGCGTGTGCCTACCCACGCGCATGTCGCGCCTACCCACTCGCGCATCACGCCCACCCACTCGCACGTCACGCCCACCCTCTCGCGCATCACACCCACCCTCTCACACTTCGCGCCCACCACTCGCACTTCGCGCCCACCCTCTCGCGCGTCGCGCCTACCCACTCGCCTGTCGCGCCCACCCTCTCGCGCGTCCCGCCCACCCACTCGCACGTCGTGCCCACCCTCACACTCCCGCCCACCCACTCGCACGTCGCCCCACCCTCTCGCGCGTCGCGCGTCGCGCCCCACCCTCTCACACGTCGCGCCCACACTCTCACGCGTCGCGCCCCACCCTCTCACACATCGCGCCCACCCACTCACGCATCACACCTACCCACTCCCGCGTCGCGCCCATCCACTAGCACGTCACGCCCACCCCCTTCTTGCATTATGCCCACCCCTCTCCCATCATACCTTTCCCCTCTCCCATCATACCCACCCCAAACCCATCATTCCCACCCCCACACCCATGGCCACTGCCTTTTGTAATATATATAAATTATGTTGTAAAACATTATCAATTGAATAATAAAAAAATGAGAAATTGCATATATGAATTAAATAAACTCTTGATATCTACCTTCACCCCTGCACACTCTGGTGATGTTTGCTTACCCCTGACAGGTTTCATAGTAAATCATACAGAAAAGCAGTGAGCAAATATGGCAGGAAGTCATTTTGACCATGGCAAAATGTAGGAGAGTCTGGGTCAGTTGTGGGATGTATGACTTGGACAGGAATTTAGTTATAGTTACTTATTCACTAAAATCTGACTATGAGAAAATAAAGTAAAGTCCAAGTCATTGTGGGTGTTACAGTTTTCCTTTGTATCAGCTTCCTGACTCAGCAGACTGCTTTACTTCATCACCATTACTCATAACTGTGCATGTTTCATATTGGATGCTATCTCCTTTTTGTAGTTACCCTCGCATTTCCTTTCTCAGGTAACTACAGCTTTATTTCCCTTTATAGTTTCCATTGTTCTCAAACCATATATAAACCCCATGTACTGTAGAGTAACCTCAGTTTCAACTTAGACAAGTATTGCTCTCAACCTTGTTCAATCTCAACCCTCTCTTCATTGTCCTCAGAACCTTTGTCATCATTTGACTTAGTGACCAGACTCTTCATCCAGTGGCTGGGAGCAGACCAAGACTCTGCTTGTTGCTGTTGACTTAGAATGAACCATGACAAGGGCATCATCCATAACAGTGGGGATGTATATAGATGGAGTCCAGATACTAGTATAGTTTGGTCTATTTTGGATGGTTTAAAAATGTGACATGTTGGTGACAGGTGAGAGAAGTAGTGGAAAGTGGTCTGAATGCATGTCATGATTTCAGTTTGATCATTGTTGGAAAATGTGACATGTTAATGACATGTAAGAGAAGTAGTCTGAAAGGGCATATCTTGATTTTGTGCTGTAGTGAATGTGACAAATAGGTAACATGTAAGAAATTTGAGCCAAATGCATGTTGTGATTCTCACCATTTGGATAGTGGAAATATGACATGTGAGAAATGCACACATGTTTAGTCCACATAGACTCTACATGGATTTTCTACATTGCTTTGGTTTTTTCCTGGACTTTGCCTGGAGTCCATGTGGAGTCCACCTGGGTAGGTGGCTTAGTGTAAAGTACTGTTCTATTGCCATTGTTGCATTGGTGACAAGTGAGCAGGACTCCACAGGGACTCCTGTCCAGTCCTTGCATTTTTACTTACTACTTTTTTTGCAGCAGTGAACAAGGAGTGAGCAGGACTCCACAGGACTCCCAGTTCACTCCTGGCTGGATGACGCCTGGCATTTTTGGAATTTTTGCAGTCATTGAGGACTGAACAGGGAGTGAACAGGGAGTCCACAAGGACTCCTTGTCCACTCATGGTTGAAAGGCTCATTTTATGTCAATTTACCAGGAGTCTACAAGGAGTCCACAAGGACATGTGGGGGAGTGTAAAGTGTTCAGAAAGTGTGGAGAGAGAGGATAGTGATAGTGAAAATGAGTGATTGGGTTGTAACTTACATACTTTGTAAGATTAATTAAGTTGTCAGTTGTTCTGATCAGACTGGGTAAATTTCTTCTCTACAAGTTAATTATGTAGTTTGTCAATTGAGTCTGACCAGACAGGGCAAATTTCTTCTCTGCAGTTAATTATTCAGTTTGTCAGTCAGAGTCTGATCAGAGTCTGGTCAGAGTCCGATCAGAGTCCGATCAGAGTCCGATCGGAGTCTGATCGGAGTCTGATCAGACTATCGTAGTAGTCTGATCAGACTCGATCAGACTCGATCAGAGTCCGATCGGACTTGAAGGAGTCTGATCGGAGTCCAATAGGATATGTGGGGGAGTGTAAAGTACTGGTATAAACCCATCTACATCCAATAGGTTTCCTGTCTTTAGGTCTATTAACTAATTCCCAAACATTTCTATTCTGTATAGATTTAATTTCTTCTTCCATAGCAGTTACCCATTTTGAATATGATTGAGGATCCTTATCTTTTATCTTGATAAGATCTCTATATACAACAGGTATTCCTTTTCTTCTGTTTTCTTGATCATTGAGTTTCAATGCTGCTTTTGATAAGAGAAATTTATCTCTTTTTGCTTATACTTTCTTTAGCCAAGCTTCATTATCAAATTCTAAATCGTTAGATTCTGAATCTAATTTATTATCCATAGTAACTGTCTTATCTAGATCAATATCTGGTATAGAAGGTTTCTTTATTATCTCTGGTAATAAGATTTTCTTTTCAAATCTAGGTGTTGGAGTTAAATCTGATTTAACATCTGATTTATTTGTTTCTACAGAAGTTATTTTCTTAGTATCCTTTTTAAGAATAGGTCTAAGATCTTCTACAGTAAGTTCTGCCATATTAGAATCTGACGTTCTAATGTTTGGATGTTTTTTCTTTCCATACAAGTCTTCAGTAACTTTTTGAACTTGTTTGTCTATTTTATCATTTAGTTCTTTATCATTCTTAATTCTGTTTTGAATGACATCATTCCATTTCTTAAAGTTAAATTCAGCTTCAATTTTAGCTGGATGTTTATCTCCATAAACATTATCTTTAATAACTTTAACTTTTGGAATCCTAGATGATTTTCGTGTTCCAAACTTTTGTTGTATGACAGCTCTTTCCTGTTCTCTAAATCCAAATGGATTTCGAGCTTGTTCATCTGGATTAATAGACTGTTCTAGTATCGTAGATCTAGAAACTGGTTTATCATTACCAAGTCTATTTCTTTTAACTTCTCGAAGATCTAACTTCTTTCCAACACGTTTAACTCCTTTAAATAAATCTATATTATTTCTATAGTTTATGTCAAGATTTGACTTAGGAAGTTGAAAAGGTGTTTCAATTAATGATTTACTTTTATTAAGAGTATTCTTAGATTTATTCAGATTTTCAATCTGTTTTTCAAATTCTCTTATCTTAGCTAATCTTTCATCATCTCTTTGTGATTTCTTATTTGTAGATGATTTCTTTAATGAAGGAGTATCAATAGCTTTTTGTTTTCCTTTATCAGTAAAATATTGAAAAGAATCATTAATTTCTTTCATTTTTTCAAAGTTGTCATTAATTCTTTTTACTTGACTACTTCTAAAACCTTTTGTTTCAGGATCTTTTATATCTTCATCAAGATCACTTTTACTTTTATACATATCAGATATATTCAAATCTGATTCTGAATGTGAATCCTTCTTTGATCTATATGAATTACTTTTAGATATATTTGAATCATAATCACTTTCATCTGCTGAATATGATTTTGTGCTATGATATGAAGAATTACTGTCATGTAGATGATTGTCTAATTCCTTATTAGACTTATGATCATCTGATTCCGACGAATCATTATCATCTAAATTATTTGAATCATGAAATGATTTCCTTTTATCATTGATTGTAGTGTCATGATTATATAATCTTTGTTTGATGGAATTGTTTTAAGATCTAAAGATGTGGGTATATCTTTATGAATAAGTTTATCTTTTGTTAATTTGGGAAATATGTTTTTGTCAAAGATGCATGTGTAGCAATGACTATAGTATTTTTATCATTCATGAACTTATATGATTTGCTTTCATATCCAATGAATATCATTGGTTCAGCTCTTGGTGATAATTTATTCTTTCTTTCTCTCTTTTACTATATAGATGTAGCTAGACATCCAAATATCCTGAAGTTTGACATGTTAGGTTTTTGTTCATCATATTTTCATAAGGTGTTTTCCATTTTGTTCTTCTTAATGGTGTATGATTATATATGTGGACTGCAGTATCAAATGCAAATGACCACCATGATTTAGGACAACCAGATTCTAATAAAAGTGTATGTGCTTTCTTAGAATGGTTTCATTTAATCGTTCAGCTCTACCATTTTGTTGATGAACATGTGGAGCACTTAGTTCATGTTTAATACCTTTTTCTTGAAAATAGTTATTTAGCTTTTGATTTACAAACTCTCCCCCTCGATCTGAACGCATACTTTTTACTTTTAAATTGAGTTGATTCTCAATATATATAATATATGCTTTAATAGCAGTAAAAGTATCAGCTTTAGATCGAAGTAATGCTACATAAGCAAAAGAAGAATAATTCATCTAAATAATAAAGCCCATTTTTGTTTATGGTAAGACAGAATAGGTAATTCTATCAAAGTCCATATGTATCAATTCTAGCAAGGTAGTTGCTCTATTAGTTGAAACGTGATATGGTTTGTTATCAAGTTTACCCATGATACATGATTTACATGCTTTTCATATGTGGTTTATTAATTTTAGAACTATTTTCAGTATTTCTGAACATATGACTTAACACGTTATCACTTGGATGTGCCATTCTTCGATGCCAAAAAAAATAATCAATAGTTTTAGAACTATTATTTAATAACAAATGTTGTAAAGGTCTTTTAATCTCAGTAGATAACCAACTTATAGAGTTAGTTTCTAAAGGATATCCTGTCAACGTTATGTTTCCCTTGTGTATAATAGTTTGTGTTTTTGTGTGATATACTTCATAATTCATACTAGTAAGTTGTGGTACAGAGATAATTCTGTATGGCAACATTGGCATATAACATACAATCCAGTTTAGCATATGTTTCCATGTCGGAAACATACTTGGCCTTGGCCTTCAATGAGTGTTTTCGCATTTGTGTCTGCAGTAGTAACTTTAACTGGTGTGATAAATTTCTTATATGACGTAAAGTCATTTATAAATGGTGTACAATGTCTGGTAGCTCCAGAATCAATTACCCACTTATCATTCTTATTTAAGAGCATAATTTGTTCACTAGGAACCCTATATTCATAATTACTATATACACAATTATATCTACTGTTATTCAAAGCTTGATCTGATCGTTCAACACGTCTACATTGGTAAAATTATCAAGCACTAAAACAGTATTAGATAAGTAATTAGAATGGTTTAAATTTGTCACATACCCAAATGGATCATCCTCATCAGATGGTCCTCCAGAGTTACTCTCAGGATTAGTTATATCCATATTTTCGACGTTAGTATTGATGTTTTCATCAATATATTCAATGCCACTGTTGTAACCATCATTTGCATCATTGTAGTGTTCCTCACTTACTGTCTGATTGCGATTTAAGGTCCGGAACTGAACTATCATCAGTTTCTGCTATAGGTGAAAATGGAATTTGAGGTGTTAAGAAGATTCTTTGAACTCTGTTCCTTCAGGAGAAAGTTCATAATCTACAACCTCATCTCGAAGGTATTCCGGAGGATAAGCCAACATAGTATCTATGTAATGGAACCTATTCTATCTAATAAATCATGATTAGATGTGTGTTCAGGTATCTCTTCCTCAATATTTCCTATAGTCTGAATCGGTTCATCGATCGTCATATTATTTGTGAAGTGAATAATGTTATGAGAATCTTTCTTATTCTCATGTTATACTTATTCAACTCTGCAATTAAGCTTTATTCTTCAGCTTCTTGTTATCACGATTCGTGCATTCCGTTTCTTCTTATCATCTTTAATAAAGAAGATGCATTTGCTTTATTAGCAAATCTATTATTGCTTTGACGAGGTGTAAACAATTGTCTATTATTGAATCTGCCTCTAAAGATCCTCCTCTAAACCTATTGTTGGAAATTGATTACTAGATTGTTGATCATTCCAAGATGGTTTAGTGTTTGGATACTTGTTGATGTTAGATCCAATATTAGCAATTTGAACAGTTTGTCTGCCACTCCTTGCTTTTGATTGCATGAGATTCCATTCATTCTGAATTTTAGGAACTATCTTTGCTGACGTGAATTCGTCAATATTGCTATTAACAATATTAGTAACCAAAGTACTATATTGTTGATTCAAAGCATGTAAAATGAGAATGTCAATACAAAGTCTGGAAGTTTGTATTATCTTCAGTTCCTAAATCAGAAACAGCTTTCATCAATTTAGAGATAGCTATAATGGGATCTTGTCCGGTTTCATAGACCAACTGAATGTGTTTTTGTATAAAATGAAATATTGGCTATTCCAGTTGTTCCAAAAACTTTATCCAATTCAGCAATAGTTTGAGCTGGAGTATCTTTAACGTAAGACCATAAATTAGTTGCTAATGCCATTTTAATAATAGCATTTGTCTTTGCAGAATTTTCATCCCAATCAAGTCTTTCATTATAAACAGATTTATACTTTAATTCCCAATGGGTTTTTTCTTCAATGCTAGATTTTTCCGTAGGTGGTGAAGGATAACCTTCTTTTTCTCTAGTTACGTATTTAGTGTATCCTTTCATGGCTAAGTATGCCATCAAAGTTTCTTTCCACTTTTTATAATCCATTACTCCATTAAACACAGTAACCATTTTTTCTAGCGATTCTTTATCATCTTTTCCTCCACATAAATAATTTGCCAATCTATTTTTAGAGGAAACAAAATCATCTAGAGTCCACCAAGCAAGTCTAGACTTAAAATTCTCAGTGAAATGAAGATGATTAATGCCAGTACGTTCATAAGTAAAATGAATGTTTCTTCTCCAATGTTGAGGATACGAGACGATTTCAGATAATTTAGGATACATAGGCCAAACTTGTTCTTTATAGTATCTGGGTTGAAATAAAACCATATAACATAATCCATTCTTATTCCAAATAGGATGATTTTTAGTATGTTTTATGATATGTGTTTGTTTGTTAACCCTATATTTAACATTTATAAAGAACGGAAATGCAAGTTCTAATTCCTTTGCTTTAACACTGAAATTAGACTGAATGTTCTTATCAGATTTTGATTCAGTACCTGAACCTGATTTCAAGAATTTCCTATTTGATGAAGAACTTGGTTCTCTTATAGGTGTAACATTCTTCTGCCATCTAATTTGTGGAGCTTGAAAATTGTGAACCCTCTTCTTTCGTCAAAGATTCCTTGGTTTGGAAATATTGTTTTTCGGATGAACAATTTCTTCCAAATTTTCATCAATCCAATCGGATGCTTTATGTGGTTCATATCCCCAAGGTTTATCATCATCATCTGATTTGTGTTCATCATTCCAACCGTTATCCTGATTTGTATCATCAGCTTTCTGTTTCTCACAGATCCTTTGTAGACGTTTAATTAAACCAGCAATAATTTCTTTTGTATTTAATATTGTTGGTTCAGGGGAATTATTAATACGTTCTTGAGATTCTGGGAACTGTTGAATGATGTTTTCATTGTGGATGGTGAATGCGGTTTCTTCTTCTTTCAAAAATGGATTACTCTTAGGATAATACATGTCAATGATTTCATCAGGAACATATACAAAATTATCCAAGTTAGACGTATGAGTAAACTCATTTTGATGAAGTTTTTCATCAGATTTAACCATTGAGAATTTATTCTTAGTCTGATTTTTGTTCTCATCGGACTGTGACAAAAAATTCATAATTGGACGATCTTGGTCCGCATTTGTACAAGTATATAGACTACTAGGTACTATACCTGGTAGTTGACGCTGTCCTTGGAAATGACTGAGTTCGCCAAACTCCCTGAGCTTCTTGATTTCGTCCTCAATCGGGACGACGGGCTTGAATCTTTCCGGAGCATCCGCTCCGGTCTCTCTCCTGCTACCGGGGATAAACTTTTCCCCGGGCGAATGTGACTGTACGGGGAGTGACGTAACTCCCTTTTCCGAATGACTGGGGTTCTCACGACCCCTGAATACGTATGCTGTCACAGATATATCAGCTTTTGATTTAATTAGCTGATTTAGATCTGTTACCAAAGATACAAATTTGTCTTTTTCCAAGATCCGATCTAGCTCCCTAAGAGCTTCTTTCTCCTTTTTCTGAATTTCCGATGCATGAACGGCTTCATCATAATCTTGTTTGTCATGATAAATAACACTGTTATGGACCCAGATCGGATGTTCTCTGGCTAGTCTTTTTCTAGCCAATTCTTGAGAAAGTTCTTTTGGATCATAAGGGTCATCAACCCTTCGGAGCGTCGTATCGATGGTTTTCTTCAAAGATTCATACTGTGGAGCAGGGCGACCATTAAATCCCATATAGTGACACATCGGACCGAGATGCTGTGGAAATCCAGGGATGTCAGATAACTTTTCCCGACGTGTGATGATCTCGATCTCTTCGTCTTCTTCCTCAGCCCTGTCAAACTGATCTAACAAGATCAGATCTACTTTCTCGCTGATGGCCATGCCATCTTCTGATCTATATTTGACACCTAGAATATGCGGTTTATCGCCAATGTCCCTGACTTCCTCAGTCAGGAAACAATTGAGAATGAAACCAAATGTGTCAATTCGAGGGGCGAAGGAAATTTGGTATGCGGGAAGATCGTAAGATCGAATCGCTGGATATATTTCCCTGACCTCAGGGGTATCTTTGATATTATTGTATCCGGCACAAGAATGCGCCAGATGGACGAGGCGAGCAAGGCGAACATATGGATCACATGATGCCATATCATCTGCATCATATTTGTTCATGATATTGATAATGTCCTCCTTGGTCAAGTTTCGGTTCCTAATCAGGACCCGAGCTAAAATGCCCTGATTGATGTAGTTTTCGTAGCCGATAGCTCCATCAAGATAGACATGATAGTCCATTTGAGTGCAGAGAGGACCGATTTGGTAAACGCGCGACATTTCAATTTGTTTCTAAAAAATAAAAATATATTAGCCTAATTCTTATTTCCCAAATGATACATGAGAAAAAGAGTGCTTATCAGGCTGTGCTATTTTTGAAACAATACGTCATGGACTTGTCTGGCAACGCAAACGACTCATTGGGGTTATATGGATGTTGTTATGCCAATCTCGTACCAGGGCTCCTTCAAATTCCCTGCGTACAAACTAGTATGTATGTATGTATGTGTGTATGTATCTGTGTAAGTGACATCCTCGGACATCCTAATCTAGTTGGGGTGCTATTCATCTGCCCAACAATAGTCTGTGTGTACGACGAAAGTTCGCCTCAGCACGACCTTTATACGAATATTAAATAATAAAATAGAGAAAACCGACGAAAACAGTTATTATGATATATGCAGTAATGTAACGGCCAATTGGGGGTGCGTGAAGCCTTTACAGGGGATCGGCCCTGTTTCCGCATAAAGCGGCCCAAAATCCGTGTCTTTTTTGGTAGTGGTGTGACAAAACCACAACATATTTTAAGACCTGCCAGTCCTGGGAAAGTTTTGATTTCATTGTCTTCCAACAACGCACAACTCCAATGCGTGACACCAGATATTTAATCTATCTTCCCAGATAGTCTGTCACAAGTGTGACAGAAATGGTATCCCTGCTACCATTAAGCGACTATTTATCCCATAGTTGGGTTAGCATTCATTCGTAGGCGTGAGAGAAAGTCAAAACACAGATCACACAATTTCTTATCAGCTATAGATTCCATCGGTCATGATAGAGGGCCATCAGCCATATCTATGATTCCGATATTTTGAAATCCCATCAGCTGATCTGATCACACACTTAAACTATTTATAATACACTGTAGACTACACCCTTCTAGACATACAACGCCCAACCCTTTGAGCGTTTGAAGGCAGTCGCCAGGGCCCATAACCTATTGAATCAAGGAACAGCAGCGCAGTACACTAGACTAAGTAAGGATTCAATTACTTACATTTCTTACTAGTGTTACTGCCTTACTTAAGGTTGTAATGTTAGTTGTAAAAACTGAGGGGATAGTCGCTCAGAACGCCCTCCTTATATGCATTTCAGAAACCCTAACCTAAGTACAGTGTAATCTACCTATTACATAATATCGGTCCCTAAAACGAGTCATTCTGAGTCTTCATCTATTTATATTCCTTCTATGATGTTCTATATGACATCATTTCCTTCTATATGACGTTGTATGAGTCATATGACTCAGTGTGAGTCATTATGAGTCATAAACATGAGTCATTATGACTAATCATGAGTCATAATCATGAGTCATTGTGACTCCAAATGAGTCATAAGTATGAGTCATTATGACTAATCATGAGTCATAATTATGAGTCATTATGACTATAAATGAGTCATAACTGTGAGTCATAGTTGTGAGTCATAAGTCACATGACTAATATTATGTAAGCTATTTATGATTAAATATGAAACACTTAATTAATAGTTATTCAATCTTATCTAATTAGATAAGATATAGATAAGATATAGATTAGATAAGATGTTCATTACATTGGTTATTGTAATGAATGTAACTAATCTAATGTAACTATTATAATAACTGTCAGAGTTTCGACAGTCGTCACTGTCATGAACGATGAGCTCATATGTCCGTTAGACATAGAGTCATACGTCCGTGATGACAAGAGTATTGTATCACTGTCATAGACAGTGACCAGACACCTCTCCAGGTGTTTTGAGTATTGTATCACTGTCAGAGACAGTGACCAGAGACCTCTCCAGGTCTTACTCTCATAGAGAGGAGATACTCACATGCTGGTAGGCAAGAAAGAGCAACTGAACGTATATTGGATATCTACTGGTCTTATATACACTTTTAGTGTATGTACATATTTGTGTAAAAGACTTTGTATCTAATATATGTAAATAAAAGAAATAAAAGAAATAGAAATACCCTCTAAGGGTCAAACTGGTGATAGCCGTGTTGAAGGCTATACTTAGGGGTATTTGGGGTGAAGATCGTTCAACACATGGATCACGGCACGTGAGAGGCTGAAACTAATAATAGAATTGCATGCAAATCGCATTAGCATGTTCCCCTGCCAAACGGATCACATTGTTGGAAAGTTACAAAATCCTTCCATTCTCGATTTTTACAGACCTGGGAGCTAAGCATGAACAAAAGTTATTTGCGGTCCTGAACGCATTAATCAAAATTGCTGTGGTGATGTTCGGATGTCAATGACACCTGCCAGTCAGCTATCTGGTCATGAGAGTGATAGCACATTGCCTTACATTTCAGGTTACGAGTGGCACGACTAGTCTTTTCCATCCCTAGTTTAGCTTCATTTGCGCTCTCGGGTTTTGACTACCACTGCATGCGCCGTTGCCGATGGTTCCTACCGTCTGTACTTAAAAACAGTGGTCCGGAAGAAAAAGGAAAAGTGGCATGAGCCATTCATACTGAGACCTGATCTCTTACCATACCACACAAATTCCACATGTCTGCCAATAATTTGGAGTTAGGGTATAAATAAGTAGATATATTCGCCCTGTCTTATGCTCGGCTGTCACGCCCCTTGTGAATAAGTAGAGTTATGTACATTGAACAACCGAGCACCACTGTAAATCCTCGACTATACATCAAGACAAATCACTTAATCCACAATCGGAAAGCAGGATCAAACTATGTTGGTCGTCGGGTAACGAAGACAAAAGGAAGGAAAAGAAGGAACTAGCGAAAGGTCGTCTACTCCTGACTTATATATGTAACTAATGTTTGTTTGTCTGTTTGTGGTTCCACAGTGTATGACATATGGTTTGACGATGTATGACGATGTATGACATTCTTATCCGATGGTCCTATTACACCCTCCCCCATCGTAATAAAAAAAAGAATAAGTAAACAGCGTAGCGCACGCGGGTGCATCAAAAACCCCGACGTGGGGAAAAAAGCTACCGGTGGCTGAAAAGAAATAATAATAAACACTCCCGACCCAACCGCCCTACTCTTGATGCCTTGAAGCAAGCCAATAATCCAAGGCGGCGTTTGTGCGCAGCAGAGAGCCAGCAAGCCACCGGTCTTCCGAAGGAGGCTGATTGGTGAAACGGACAAGGTATTTCATGCTGCGTCCACATCGGCGTTCATCGATGATGTCCTCAACCGGCCATTCTTTGATGCCGTCAACGATGACCGCATCAGGCCAAGATTGCACGCAACCTGGAAACAAGGAAGAATCAGATTTGTGAAAAGGCATGAGAAGAGAAACATGAAAGGTAGGGAAAATCTTGCTATTGGGAAGGTCCAAGGTGTACGTCGAAAATTCCGGGTGCGCCGCAGTAATCCGATATGGGCCGTCAAAACGGGGCATGAGCTTTGTGATGCGGTTCTCCCCTTTAGCCTTGTACTCATGCCGACGATGAACGGTGGACAGCCAAACTTGGTTGCCCAATTTAAACACCGGGCAGGAGGTCCATTGTTTATTAGCTTGAAACGCCTGAGAAATCTTGGCCGCGGCCATACAGTCATGAGCCTTTAGAAGGTCCAACTCCAATTCTTTTAATGCCAAGATGGCGTGTTTGGTATCCAAATCGGCGGAAGGGAATGAATCGCCAGCGAGAGGGGGTAAAAGACGAGGAGAACGCCCCATTTTCAATTGAAAACCTGAAAATCCGGTGGATGAGTTGATGGTGTTCATCATGTGAAAACGAACACGTGGCAGTGCACTACTCCAACCTCGCTGGTTATGGGCGACATAAAATCACAGGGCCTGACAAACCGTGCAATTGGTACGTTCACTAGCACCATCGGTTTCGGGATGGAATGCAGACAACATTTTGATCTGGACACCGGTCAAGTTATGGAGCGCGCGCCAAAAGCGCGAGATGAACTTAGGGTCACGATCACACACAAGATCCCGGGGCAACCCATGCTCACAATACCAATGGTTGAAGAACAGCAAGGCGACGTCTTTCGCCAACGCATCCGTACGAGCAGGTATTAACAAGATTTCCGACCCCAGGCGATCCGTCATGGTTAGAATACAGTTAAAGCCATGCTCCTCTGGCAAGGGGCCAATGAAATCCATTGCAACAGAATCACCCCATCCATCTGGAATAGGTAACGGGTGCAGAGGTCCGGAGGGACCATGCTGAGCTGGTTTACAATGCCGACATTCTGCACAATTAGGTAAAAACAAACAGTCGAGTGATTTATGCATATTCGGCCAGTAGTAGCTGTCCCAAAGCAACGCATAAGACTTATAACTTCCAAAGTGACCGAAGAAATTGTGGGCCCATTGGAAAATTTTGACATGCAAAGCCGGAACATCTGGCACGATGAGCCGTTTATTAAAAAACCATAGCCCATCGACTTGCTCTAAGCCAGCCATTCCCTCAGCTGCGGACACCAAGCGTTGACACCAAGGGTCCGAAGCATACCCTGCCAGGAGTTGAGCTCGCAAATTCAGATCGGAACGGAATTGCAAACAAGTCTCGCCGAACGAACGATCACGATCTTCGGTAGAAGGAGCATCCGTCAAGGCAGCCACCACAGAGACAGGAGAGGCGTCGTCAAGGAACACGGTACGTGACAAGGCATCAGCAACGGTATTACGAGCACCATCGATATACTGAATATCGCAGTCGAATTGAGCCATAAATTCCGACCACCGGCATTGTCGCCGAGACAAATCGTGTTGCGACTTAAAATTTTGCAACGTGCGATGGTCGGTGAAAACGGTGAAAGGTACCCCCAACAAATCGGCATGCCATTTCTTTAAGGCACGTATAATGGCTAACAATTCCTTTTCGTGGACAGGATAGTTTAATTCAGCACCTTTAAATGTGGAAGACTCAAAAGCAACAGGCCGAGCCGTCTCCCAAGTAGGACCGAATGAAAGCATAGCACCCAAACGTTTATCGGAGGCATCGGCGGTCACAAAAATACAACAGGTATCCAGTTTTGTATGATCAATTACGGTGAGACATTCATGGCTAACGACCAGTTGCTTAATTTGATCAAAGGCATACTGATGTGACGCCAACCACGGGGGAAACTGCTTATCAGATTGCTTATCTGTAAGTGGCGTCAATACCGAGGTGAAATCTGCCAATTTTGGCAAAAAGGAAGCAATGTAGCGGACAAGTCCCAAGAAGGCACGGACGTCAGTTGCAGAGGCAGGTACCGGCCAATTCAAAATACGGGAAACCTTATCCATATTGGCTTCAATGCCATGAGCCGAAATATGATGACCCAAAAAATTGATCTCAGAACAAAAAAGATGTGATTTCTTTGGGTTACAATATAACAAGGAGTCAGCCAGGGCACGTAAGTCTTTACGCACATTGACTACATGCTCCTCCTCTGTTTGTGACCATATAACGATATCGTCAAGATACACATGGCAAATACGACCCAATAGGGGGCGTAAGGCTGAGGTCAAACGTTGTTGTTGAACGGAGGGACTGTTATGCAGACCCATGGGCATCACCACCCATTCATATAACCCTAGAGGAGTGGTGACGGCAGTGAGCGGAATATCATCGGGATGCATCTTCATTTGAAAAAATGCATCTGTCATATCCATCTTCGCCCATATTTTACCTTTTCCACAATCAGCAAGAATGTCATTGACATGGGGCAAGGGATGAGAATCCACTATGGTATTATCGTTCAGCTGGCGAAAATCATTAACCCAGCGCGGTAAAACTGACGGGTCATTTTTAGGAACAACGAATGCAGGAGAAGCAAACGGTGAAGAAGAAGGGCAAATACGCCCAGTGTCAAGGTGTTTTTGAATGAGCACACTCCACGCATCACGGTATTTTCGAGGACAAGGATAAGAACGAGTAGTAATGGTCCTGGTTGCATCTTTCAAAGAAATGCGAGCCAAGACATCATTAGGGAGCTTGTCGACATGCGGAACTGGTTCAAATACTTGTGAGAATTCAGTACGAATATGAGATTTGAGCGTTGTAAGTTCATCAGCCGCAACTAAACGCTCAATAACAGCATTCAAAGTGTTAATCGAAGGACGATTTGGTACACAATTTTCATATAAACCAGCGTACAGGACATGACAATGATCACAAACACGGTGCAGCTGCGCCATACAAGCACGTTTATCAAGCGCAATTCTTTTACGACATTGTTGAGGGGACATCGTGGAAGAACGCGCGGAGGAGCGATCATGAGAATGAACAGAAGAGCATGTGGGAATACAAAAAGGAACGGGTTGCATGGGACACAGGAGATCAATGTTTGTATTTTTAACAATACAAGTCTGTGCATTATGATCAACAATTAAACAATTTTGCGCAAGAAAAGGCATGCCCAACAACAGTGGCATTGACAGAGAAGGAGATACAAGTGCTACAATCTTTTTCAAAGTCCATGAATGATCCAGAGTGGCAACGCAAAGTTTCACAAAGTGCGTGACCTGTTGCAAATGATTGTCTAATGCAACACCGAACGATTCAGGCGTCTTCAGCGGAAGAAGTTTTAAATTTAACTGTTGCACTAAATCGGGTCGGATCAGTACCAGATTAGAACCGTTATCCAAAAACGTGTCCACAACAGAGCACTGATCCGAGCTCAATATTTTGCAGGAGAAACGAAGATGCGGAACTTTATACACACTCACATTATCATTATCCGCATCATCATCCATAGACGAATACCAGAGAACTGCGTCATCCTCTTCGCTATCATTATTCAGTGTGGCAGCGACCAAATTCAGCGAGTCGTCACAGGGTTCGATAACTGCAGCCACTTTGGTGGACGTGTTATTAAAAACACCACAAGAACTTTTAGAGGCATTTTCATGCTCCGGACCCATGATTGTCATTTTGGATTCTTTAGCATGACGAGCATCGTCTTCCGTCAAGGGACGATAAACACCAGGTTTCGGAAATCCATTAGGACAAGATGCCGCACGATGTGATACATAGAAGCGACGACACTTCAATCATCCATTGTGTTGATATAATAAGTCACGTTCGTGTTTGGTTAAGGCAGGTAAATGATCAGAATTTTCACCAATTGGCGTAGACCTCCCTGAAGACGTTCCTGAAGGACGGGAGGAAAAATTCCCAGACGTATTTGCTTGTTTGACTGAACGACCAATTTCCTCTGCCAATTTTCTCGCACACTTGGTTTCACTTTCATAGACATCGACCAAAGCGCCAACATCCATAATCCACCCATAAGTTTCATCACGTCTAATAACAACATTTGCTTTAGCCGCCAAGCGAAGCCTACATTCCAATTCGGCATGTAAATGCGATTCCAGAATTTTAATAAGCTCTTCATCGGAATAACCTTTTTTTCCAGCCATGAGCCACAAGTTTCGTTCGACGTTTTTATTTGCCCACGCATAAAAATCAGAAGGGTTCGTCAGAGCAACATTAAAAATTTCACGCCGCAGTTGCGCATCCCAATCAGAATCTAAGAATTTGGTACACAATTCCAACATGAAGTCACAGAATTCCAGGGCCAATAGACGAGCACGGTTAACAAAAATCCACGAACGCATATGTGGATCACGGATAGCAGCCATAGCATAACCGACTTGCGACTTTTCGTCTATCTTCTTGATATTGAAGAATTCGATGCAAGCAGTTTCGAAACGATACGCAACGCCAGGTGTCAATTTTCCCTCATGAAGAACGGGAACTTTACCGGGATTCGGATGATCAACAGAAGCGGTACTGGACACGGAGTTTACTGAAGCCATAATAGAAGGGATAACGGATCGTCGGACAGAAATCGGAGGTAACAGATAATCAGATGATGATGACGATGACGCTGACGATGAAGCCAAGGCAGAAGACGGAGGAGACAAAGGTGACGGATTTTCTGATGGAACCGGAGATAATTCGGAAGAATCGCTATGGTGTAACGGCGCAATTGTTTTACCCCGACCGGTTTGTCGACCACGAGCTCGAAGAGCGCGAGACGAATTATTATTCCGCCCGCGAGAACCAATAGACGGCGTAGTAAGACGTCCTCGAGAAGATGCAGACCCCCTAGATAACGCCGACCCACGAGAGAGAACCGGACCACGAGTAGACCCTCGAGAGAGGACAGAACCGCGAGTATACGAACGAAAAGATCTGGTCTCCAGCACGTCAGATCGATGCTTTCAAAAAAGTGTAAATCCTCGACTATACGTCGAGACAAATCACTTAATCCACGATCGGAAAGCAGGATCAAACTATGTTGGTCGTCGAGTAACGAAGACAAAAGGAAGGAAAAGAAGGAACTAGCGAAAGGTCGTCTACTCCTGACTTATATATGTAACTAATGTTTGTTCGTCTGTTTGTGGTTCCGCAGTGTATGACATATGGTTTGACGATGTATGACGATGTATGACGTTCTTATCCGATGGTCCTATTACAACCACACTGACTGATTAATATGGAGGATGGGAACATGGCCTGCGTTCGACCGCCTTCTGAACAATGCATCCACCCAAGCGAAGGCCGCGCCCAAGGCACAGAAGGGAGATGGAGCGGAGGATGGAGCAACAGCAGCGGGAGGCGATTCGGAGGCAACGGCCGCTGAGAAAAACGGCAAGTTGTCGCGCATCGCAGGCGAAAACCAACTTGTCGCTGCAGTGGGCCTTGGCGGCGCCTGCGCGGGTGCGAGTCTTCAATTCCTGATTACTAGGTACTGGATATGTCAAAGCGAAATGCGAATGTAGTCAAGATGCGTCCCATAGCTTCAAGTCTGTTTGCACTGTCGGATGCGCTCAAGAAGTTGCTTGTCCTCTTACGGAATGTCCGTGTGCCTCGATATGTACTATTTCAGCTTTGCAAATCCTTCACGGGATAGCAACATCCACCGTCATATAAGTGTCTTGTCGATATGGAGTTTGGTTACAGTGTGACATGTACTAAATTGTCACACTCAGCGTGTTATTACTGTGATCTACCCCTGTACAATGTCATCATCATCGATAAACGACCAGCAGGCTATGCAAACGGGTCTAGGACATCAAGCATCCCAACCAGCATGGAATTTGCAGACTTAGGCGCGTCAGGAGACTGGGCGTGGAGTAGGAACGCGGATGTCAGCCAGCCAAGTCCAAATTGTCAGCCACTGTCCGGCGGCTATCATTCCGACCACAATGTCCCTGCTCCCTACCCAAGTCCACACCTGCCCTCTGATATCTGTGATATCATTGCATATACCGCCGTACGCGATGAACAGCATTATCACCCGCCCAAATAACAGTCCTATCCACACCGCCTTTTCAAAATCATATCGCAAAGCCATGCAGTGGTGGTTGACGGCGTTGAATCTACTTCTATTTCCGAGATTGACGAGTTCACAGAGGGGGGTGAGATGGGCGAAGTGTTGTCAGATATGAAATCGTCGAAGATGGCAGCCTTTCTGGTGAAATATGTGTCCTCAAAGACATCGTGCCTCTTTTGTTGACGTTTCTAGGTTTGCAATTGTCGAATAGTGCGCGCCGAAAACTCGAGGCTATACCAGGAAGGGGAAGGGCGTGTGCTCTGGTCAAGCCGCGTCTGGAACTGTCTTGTAATGCCTCGGGGGCGGGAGTAGAGGGTGCGAGCCCTGACCCAGTTCGTCACTACTCGCTCTCGGCCATGGGTGCATTCGGAGAACCATTTTCCATACCTATGTGAGTGTTTCACATTTCGTCTCATTGACGCACTCTTCTTGATTCGTATAAAAAGAAAGAAAAAAAAAAAAAGAAAACGATAAAACTTGAAGAAAAAAAAGTTGCAGATCGGTGTCGTATCTCTTTTTGATTCTCTGATTCTTTCCATCGTTTGCATTTTAGACATCAAATCTGAAAATCTTAAAAAAATGGCGAAAAAGAAAACTGAAAAAATCCATACAGCGCTGGCGCACGTTTTTCTTTTCTTGTTCCGGTTCACAGACCTACCCCGTTTCTTCTCTTCTCTCGCACGAATAAGCCAGAAAAAAAGTTCAAACTTATTATTTCCAGCGCGATCAGGGCGAATGTCAAGGAAGGCGGGCGACGGTGCAACAAGTTGGACCATTGGACCAGAGCAACGAAGGTTAGAATTAGTTGACGCTGGGGGCTTTGTTTTCCATCATTGACGTGCTGAAATCCTTTATAGATTTCGCATTTCTTCCTGTCTCTCTGTTGATACAGCTGACCTTTCTAGCCCATTTGTGGTGAACGTCAAGAGCTCTTCCCCTCTACATTGACATGGCTAACCTTTCCAGCTTAATCACGGCGAACGTCAAGGGAGGCGGGCGACGGCGGGGTGAAACAATGGTTGTTAGGTGTTGAGTGAGGCGACATGCCTTTTCACCGTCATTTAGCGTGCCAAGATGCTCGCCTTGTGTTTTCTTCCTCCATTGGCATAGCTAACCATTACAGATCAAGAGCGGTGAATGTCAACAGAGGCGGGCGACGACGGGTTGCGACGGACGTCAACCACAACCTGAAAAAAAACGAAAAACAGATAAATCAGACAAAAACAGTTAAAAACGTTTAAAACACTAGGCAGACTGTCGTACCTTTTCCACATGCACAGCTAACTTTTCTAGTTCTATTGGGGTGTATATCAAGAAAGACGGGCGACGGCGGGACACAGCCTGCAAGTCACGAACAAAAAAGGCGTTAGGATGAGACAATCGGTACTGAGCGACACTTTGCTTCCTTTTCTCTCCGTCATTGACATGGAATCCTCTAGCCGCTCGCTTCCCATCTTTTTCCTCTTCTCCGTTGACACAGCTGACGTTTCTAGCTAAGCGATGGCGAACGTCAAGTAAGGCGGGCGACGGCATAACAAGTTGGACCAGAGAATGAATTAGTTGAGGCCGGGGGGCGGGGTTCGTTTTCCATCATTTGACGTGCTGAAATCCTTTATAGATTTCATATTTATTCCTTTCTCTGTCCGTTGATATAGCTGACCTTTCTAGCTCATTTGTGGTGAACGGCAAGAGAGGCGGGCGACGGCGCGCAATACATGAACATCAAGAAAGGCGGGCGACGGGGTCACGAACCGGGGGTTTTCCCTCTACATTGACATCCTAGATTCTCGCCTTTTCCTCTCCATTGGCATATCTAACCTTTCCAGATCAATAGCGGCGAAAGTCAAGAGAGGCGGGCGACGACGCGTTGCGACAAGTCGCGAGTTTGAGATCAGAGTAGTTGGTAGTGGGCTAGGCTTTGATCCCCTTCCTCTCCGTGCTTGGCGTGGCTGAAATTTCTTAGATGGTTGTTTCTACTCTTCCTTGGATCCGCCACCTTCCTTTGTTCCAGACGCTCTTACAATCAAAAAACCCTCAACATTCTAGAGCGCTGGCGCTCGTTTCTGATTCAAGTTATTCTGGGAGGACTCGAAAAATTCTAAAAAAAATTCAAATCACGAAAACCCACAAAGCGCATCATTTCATTTCTCTTCTTTTTTCTCTCGTGGTTCAGCTCTTTCGATACGCCACATAAACCGGACGGACGTTAACTCCAGGCGGACGGTCCATGTATACCCTTCAACCACAAAACCTGAAAAAAGCGAAAAAACGATGAATCAGCAAAAACAAATTAAAAATTAAAAACGTACAAAGCCCCTACGCAGACTGTCATACTTTTTCTCCTTTCCACTTGCGTAGCTAACTTTTCTAGCTCTATTGAAGTGAACGTCAAGAAAGGCGGGCGAGGGGACAAAACAAAATACGAACCAGGAACGACTTTAGGATGAGATAATTGACGTTGAGTGACACTTTGTTCCATTTCTTCTCCATCGTTGCACGCCGAGATCCTTTATAGATACCTGCTCTTTTTCCTTTCTTTCTCCGTTGACACAGTTGACCTTCCTAGTACAATAACTGCGAACATCAAAGGAGGCGGGCGACGGCGGGACACCACAAGTCACAAACAAAAACGATGTTAGGATGAGCTGAGCGACACGTTGCTGCCTTTCTTCTCCGTGATTGACATGCTAAGGACCTCTAGCCACACGCTTCCTGTCTTCCTTTTCTCCGTTGACACGGCTGACGCTTGTAGCTGAGCGACGGCGAACGTCAAGAAAGGCGGGCGACGACAGCGCACATTATATGCCACGAATTGGGATGAGTCGCTGCCGTTTACCCAGGCTTTGTCCCTCTCTTTTCCGTCATTGCTGTGGATGAAATTCCGCAAGAACAGGAAGCTGCGCAACACGCGAAGACAAATCGTATTACTTGCAAGATACTTGGACACAAGTTCCGCATGGGCCCTGGCCAGGCTCATGTTGGAACGGGAAGGATGGGGATCGTTGGGCATCAGTCTTGGCCAGACTGGCGCTCAACGATTCCTTGACCCATGGATTTCCGATTTCTTGCGGTACTGGTAGATAGCGGTAGATACTTCCTAGGGAAGGTGGGGAGGCCGTTCAGCCTCTTTTCCTCGTGCTCCCTTGCCGTGGGCCCTGGGCTTAGACCTTATGGTCGACCAAACGCACGTTAAAACCAACATACAGTAAGCTCCTCATTCTGGGGAGTGTCTCGGCTACAACTCCTTCCATTTCCCGACTGGTTGCAAGGCAAGTTCTCTTTGACGACGATATTATGAATCGATTCTGACCAAATATCCACGCCCGAAGCTCGACCTTTGGTGAAGAAGCTACCCAGCGCCGAACCTGACACGTCCTGACCAAAGCCTCCGCGAGTAAATGGTAAATATCAACGATTCATTCATTTGCGATAATTGGCTCACATTTCTTACATCTCCTTTGACATTTGAAGTGATACTTGCTCGTCGAGAAACTACCAAAATAAAATATCATCCATTAATCCCCGTCACCCTTCTTCATAACTGTTGATAGAGGGGAATCCGCAGGTCCGGATTCCAAGGACGTTTAAGCGATTTAGCGGTTTGATGGATGCGACATCTTGGTGGTTATGAATTGTCGCGATGACTGACAGACGGAACCCTAGTGCAATTGCTTCACAAACTGTCTTTCATGGGAAAAGGAAGAGCGTATTTCTGATGTACACCATCACCTCGCGCATTCCGCGTTCGATGGTTCTTATGCTAAAGACTGCGACATGCCAAGACGATCAGAGCCATTTTCGAAACCTCCTAGAGCTGCAGAGACCTATATAGCGACTCACCGTCAATACCCTGTCATTTCACAACCTTCGCTATCGAACAAGAGCGGCCTGAGACGAGTGCCTTTTCAATCAAGTACCTTTTCAATCAACATTGAAGCGTGAGCGAAGGTGTAACTGTCACACTGTCACACAGGTTGCTGAGTAATCGATAGATCTGGTCACCGCTCGCCTACGGACAATCCATGTTGGCTATTGCACTGATTTATCTCTAATCTTATCTCTACCGCCTAGATTATCCATATTTGCCTTAACCCAAATCTCCCATGGAGGCCTCTACGACAGACAAGCCAATGCGCCAACGGATGGAGGAATATGTCCGTTCCCTGCAAGACGAAATCGTGACAGCATTGGAGGGCGTGGATCCGAGCGCTCCACTGTTCATGCGAGACGCGTGGCAACGCCCACAGGGTGGGTCAGGCCAATCCTGCGTATTATCCAGTCCCTTTGAACAAGATGGAAGCGGCGCGTTGCGACAACAATCCACGATCATCGAGAAAGCCGGTGTGAACATTTCCATCGTGTACGGTACCCTACCACCGGCCGCCATCAAGCAGATGCGTGCAGATCATGCCACAATCCCCCTTCCCGAAGGGCCAGAAGGCCTCCCTTTTTTCGCCGCCGGGCTCAGCCTCGTCATCCACCCCCGCAACCCGCACGCGCCGACTGTCCACGCTAATTATCGCTATTTCGAGATTACGGAACGCGAAGGTCCCGATGGCTGCGACAAGCCCAAAATCCTGACATGGTGGTTCGGCGGAGGATCCGATCTCACTCCGTCTTACCTCTACGAGGAGGACGCCGTGCATTTTCACTCTGCGATAAAGAAGGCATGTGATGCTCATGGACACCAACTCTACCCATCTTTCAAGAAATGGTGCGATGAATACTTCCACATCACGCACCGCGGAGAGGCGAGAGGCATCGGTGGATTTATTTTTTGATGATCTGCATGATGGAGAGCATAAACGCCTACCAACTGCCGACACCACCGACGCGTCAAAGTCCCGGCCTCGAACAGCAGAAGAAATCTTCGCCTTCGTCAAGGAAGCGGGCAATGCGTTCATCCCTTCTTACCTCCCCATCCTAATGCGACGCCATTCGATGCCTTTCAATGATCACCAACGGCGGTGGCAGCTCATCCGCCGAGGTCGGTATGTCGAGTTCAACCTCGTCATTGATCGCGGGACCAAGTTTGGGTTGATGACGCCTGGAGGGAGGATTGAGAGTATTTTGATGAGCTTGCCAGAACTAGCCAGATGGGAGTACATGTCTGAAATGGGACAAGATGAAGCGACAGAAGAAGGGAGGTTGGTAAAGGTCCTGAAAGAGCCGAGAGATTGGGTATAACCGTTTAACGTACAAAGGGACGTGTATTGTTCTATTCCTACAACAACAAAAAAAAATGTACAAATAGATATCTGTTCGACTATGGTCAGGGTAGTCATGCTTTTGAGCTTGATAAGAACTTGCCATTCAGAATACTTGTCCTCTGCGCGTATAGAGGGCTGCATTGCCTCCATCACGGTACTGATCCGTTCATACACGGCAAAGACGATCGCCTGCCCTGGTGCTACCCGTAACACGCGGGGTGTGATGCCTTTGTAGAACGACCGTACACCTTCCACTCTCCACATATCTGCAGCGATGGCCTTGATACGTTGGAAAGCTGATTGTCCCGCCACGGTCGTGGACTTTTGTAAGCCTGAAAAAATGGTCAATTCATTTGCGAGTGATTTAGCCAAAATAATACGCACGAGTTTTGATGGTATCGATGGGGGCATTAGAAAATGGACCCATGGCTCCCGATATCAGGCCAACCAACATATGCTGATACGATGGCAGTTCGTCAAGTCCAGGCTGCATATAATGACCAAGTTTCTTGAGCTCTTGATAAACCGTAAAATTGGCGCCTAAACAATGACGAGAAAGAAAACGAACACGAAAAAGAGAACAGTCAATGACCAGATTTTTAGTCATGATATGAGCAAACCTTGGTTCGTAGCTTGGCGAAGAGCGGTGAGCGAGACACCGCGGTATAGCGTGGCTACTCCCTCTTCGCGAATGATGGTATAGACTGCATGACCCGCATTTCTGTACCGCGGAGCATCTAGAGGGTCTGCCAAGGAATGCTGCTGAGCCTGCAGCCGGATCTTGACGACCTCCATAGGTGTGACAACGGCGACGGCCTCGGAGACGCCAGCGCCTAATCCAGCTGAAATCGTGAAACTATCAGTAAAGGGGGACGAAGGATGGGCCATGCGTATGTACGTGCCAATGAAGATGTTTCCAACGCTCGTCTTTCCAGTACTTTTATCGGCTAGCCAATCCTTGTACGTCTCAAAACTCGCGAAGCGGATGGCCATCTTGGGAACGATGCCGGACAGAACGGCTCCCAGGCCTTTGTACAGCGCGAGGGGAGTTTCGCGTTTCACAATGTGTACCCCAGTAGCGATGAACCCTCTCCCTTTCGTCTTATGCCAATGTAAAACAGTTGATTTTTTTGGCCATACGAACGAAAGCGACGGGCACTCACTCCGGGCGTTCTCCCCGATCTGGACAACTGCATGCGCACTTTAATGGTATCTAGAGGTTGACATGCTAGCTAGCATTCAAAAGGGAGGGAGTAAATCAACGTCATGGACAAGAATAGGAGATGAGACATACAGCTTCGCATGCGCCAGCACTTCCGCCAGCGATAATATGGGTAGAGAAGTTGACAGGCTTCTTGCTGTTTCGCGACATGGATTATCGAGTGTCGAGTAGGTATCTAAGACAGCGTACAGGGGTAAGACTGAGCCGTCGATCACATTTCACGGATCTGCTATTCCGACTCTCGACGCCAACTACGTCAGAGCGTCTCTACTAGACACAATCCGTTAATATGGACTCAAAGGAAATGGCAATGCTCCTGCAATTTTCCAGAGCTATCATGACGGCTCCCATTGATGCTGGGAACCAGAATTTCTCGGCCAATCCCTGCAAGCATGTGATTATCATGTGCATGCCGGCTGTCAAAGACCGGTAAACAGATACAAGGGGTTCAGGAGAATAACTGGTTGTGTTATTGTAACAACAACACGTACTTTGTACGGCAACCACACGTATAAGGAGCACATACAAAACCACAATTCAGCGCTTTTTCTCATCCTGATGAAAAACCCAACTCGTCTTTCTCACCGCCCAAGTCCACCTACGGGCCATGTGCATTTTGGTGGAAATCCGATAAAAGTGTCAGGATTAACTTTGCTGCTGCGTTGATTCGAATATGGCGCGACTTTGTGCAAATAGCTTCTGCTGAGCTTCGTGCAGCTCTGCTTCCGTCATCCCGGATTGGTCCCATTTGGACACTTTCTTCTCTCGATCCTTTGAAGATTCAGTCAGTCGAAGCATTCAAACACGCCATGTCACCAACACACACCTTCAGCTGTTTTTTATGGTCTTTCAGCACATCCTCGACCTCCATCGTGAATGAATCAAAACCAAGACGCTAACAACAGCTTGAACGAACGTGTCACGCAGAACATGATATCAAGACATACCTTTAAGGCTGAAATGATGTGCTCCGGTGCTATCGTCTTCTTCGATTCTTGTTCACAGATCTCATTTGCTTCGGCTGATAATAAGTGAATGAACTCTGGAAAAGCTGAACTTCAACAACAATTTGTAGAACGAGCTTGGAATGAACTCACCCACGCAACATTCTATCACCAAATCGCGTGTTTCTTTGGCGCATATCACGTTGCCGGGCAACAAGTCTGCGGCGATAACCATTGAGCACGGTGTTAAAGATTAGAAGAGTGCATGTCCTGACCTGCAATCATCTTTGCCACCGTCGCCTTTGGCAGAGAGAGATCATCGTCGGCTGGGGGCGCCCCGCCCAAATGGCCTCCATAATCAGACATGGGGGTTCTCGGATGGACGCTTTGTCACACAAGGTCTTGGTAAATAATGCCATACTCCGCCACATCAACGCCAACTTCGAACTGCAGGATTTCCAGAATCTGGGCCTAGAACGACAGCTGATTTATTAATTTCTGCCACAGAATGTGCGAATACTCTGCGTAGGCGGGCCAACCAACGACGAGGCAAGAATTTTGAACGTGTTTCATCAAAGGCCAGTGTTATGATTAAAACATTGACAAATCGCCATCGGAATTGGCGACAAATTCCACAGCATCGAACTCGAATCCTTGTTAAAGGTTACAACATATCATAACACTGGGCAGCCTGGGATCAGCCAACTAATTCCACGCCATGCATGCACCCGCCTTCTTCGTGTCTCCCATTCAATCTGTACCGCAGAGCGGAAACAACTCCTAGACCATCTCCGTATGTTACTGTGCAGCACATTTTGTGGTGATAACTGATTATCAGAAACGAACTGGGGTAACAGGGCCCAACGGCCATTCGATACTAAGGAAGGACGATCCGATAATTTCTTTGACCGATCTCAGTCATCTTCCGAATAGATAGTGAAATTATTTTGAAGCCTATTGCAAACGTGCGCTATGCGATCAGCACATGAGGGCAGGGTTTGATGTCAGGGTCGAATAGAAAACTGGAAAGGCCGATCCAACGATTCCATAGACCGATATACCGAGGTCACCGGACTAGACCACCAAACAACAGGTATCGCATACAGGGATCCTTGCACTGTCCCATGCCTTCATCGTCTTCATCGTCATCATCCCTGAAAATACAGACCCAGATTCCTGCCAGCATAAAACCTTCCTTAAATCCGGGTCGGACGTGAAGATCATCGTTCGGTATGTTTACTAACTATCCACTTGAGAATTGGTCACACCAAACGGAATTTTTCTCATATTCGTGGGATGTGCAACAATTCGGTGAAAGGACGGCCGATAGGATATACCAAGGGTGAAGACTAGCTGAGGCATCACATCTGGCGATAGTAGATAAGACCAGAGCATCTTCTGTTATCGATGAGAGCCGCGGATCCACTGTGGTTTCCAACGGGGTCCAGAACCTGAAATTACCGCGGGGGAGGCGCTAGGCACGAGTGGGACTGGTTCCCTTCCACGACAACAAGGTTGATCAAAATCGGAGTACATAAAACAGTTAATTTCGTCATACAAAGTCTCAAGCTGATTGTGGTTAGCCAATCGCTGATGTCAAATAGTGTCCTGGGGTCACTCCGCGGACGGAGACTGGGTATCCTCGACATCGATCTCATATTCATCACCGTCCAGAGTCGCAGACTGGCCGGGTTTGAGGACGATATCGTCCTCACCCGACTCTTTGAATACCAAAGTTTTCTCCCCACAATTAACGACCTCGACTCCCTCATCATCTGCGCTCCTGCTGGTGCTGACGCTCTCGTTATTAATCTGTGCAGAATTTTAATATTACACTATCACATTATTGATATAACTTGCCGTATTCTTTTCTGGTTCATGGAGGGCCCTGATTTTGTACCTAGGGTGCGACAATGCTGCAGATCCACCGGGAGGCAGTGTAGATGTCCCATCGTCATCGGAAGCCAAACTTAATGTTTTAAAGCAGGATTGGATTCGCGGCGCGAATTCCAAATGGTGGTCACTGCTGTTGTTTACACTGACGGACGGACGAGCAATGAAGTAGTCTTACGACAGTTTGGCTATTGAAATACTCACGTTGTCATATGGCCCGATGGATTGGATTGACGAGGATAAGGCTTTGAGGATGGTTGGAAATTGGACTGACATTTCACTCTGCCTTGCTGTACCGGTTATATGGACTTTGCTGATTTGGGATTATTTGCTGTCGTCTTATCTCAATTGGAATTAGTTCAATCTGCGGAGCCCCGCGATGGTCTAGATCGATAAAAGCTTGTCATTCGAGTTTGAAGTATTTAGACGTTAGGCGTGGGATTGCTATCAAGACCCAATATTTTTAGCATGCTACTGACAACTTGACTACGACCCTTTGGAAGCTGTATGTCAGCGCTGGTGGAATGTAAATTGGACGGTGAAGGTGGCAGGTGGTAGGAACGTGGACACTTATTTTCATCAAGGGGCTACATTCTGCCATGCCTGGATAACGGCTAGGACGAATAGTAGCAAGGGGCAGGGATGCATCAAGGCTTCGCCTTGTTGCAATGAGTGCGATGGGAAATATTATCTACTTTGAAGATAGCGAGAACGTTGAGTGGGGGAAAGAAAGCGAATTTATGGAGAAAGGCGAACTTGTGTTCTCACGAGCTATTTTCATCTTCGCACCATTCCCAGTTCGTTCTGCTCGGTGCTGTCTCAGCGAGCCCGGGATTCAAGACGCAGCTCATCTTTCAATGCCAGGTGTATAAGGAACACCCCACTATAAAGGTCATCTCCTCGCTCAAGCGCTCAAATCCCGTATCGATCCTTGCCTGGATACTTTCTGCGATATTCAATGTCGTTGTCATCATATTCGTCCTTGTCGCATGATACGACATACCTGAAATGGAATCTTCTGAATGTGGTACAACATGGCGGTATTTCTATCAGCCGTGCAAGGAATGTTTCAGACCTCAGGAAATGGTTTACTTACTGGTCTTGAATGTCACCGAACCTGTACGAATCTGTTGTTGTCATTTGTTTATCCTTATAAGTTATAAATGGCAAGCAGTTCAGATTGGCTTGGGACCCTCAATTAACAGTCGCCAGCGAATCTGCCGACTGGTCACTTTGGCATGTTCAGCTTCAGACAATCCTAAACTACGCCTTGAAAGAGCTAATATGCAATGCCAATGAGGAGTATGTGATGAGGAATTCTGGGACCGACGAAGCTGACCCTGTGAATTCTAGTTACCGGTTCACTTATCCATACTCAAATTGAATAGACGCAATGGAAATGCCCTTACCTGTTACATAACGAATGGCGCCCGTCGTATGGTCCCCCGCAAGACGCCGCGGATGCTGTGTCAAGTGATGAAACAAGTGCACGACATAAAACCGCATCCCAGCTCTTTCGCTCCCGTTTCTGCTGCTACGGCTATGGGTACCCATCCTACCGAACAAGATATTCTTGACACGCTTCGCTCAGTCCGAGAAGCCAACTACGGGACCGGTAACCATCGTTTGACTCTTTCACCCTTCTGTGTTCATCGATCTTCTTTCATATTAGTGTCGTTATGCACTCTTATCATCTATGACATCTTTCTAACGTTGTGTCACGAGGTGAAGGATACTTCTCCGTTTAAATAGGACAACGCACTCATTTTTGATTCGCAGAAAACATATATCTGGAGGTAACTAGTGCACTGAATGCCAGCAGAACACAACCGTAATAACCGAATCTTGTCAGAGAGAGATGGTCTCTTCCAAAAATCGCGTATTTCTGTACTCGATACTATGCCCTGGTGTATTTTGTGTGCGTCCCGGCAGCTTGGCATAGTTAATTTGATGGGCTGAATTCGAGGTACAGAACAGCAACCGCGTGTAAGTTCGCCGACAATATGCTGTCGTACACGGACACTCATGGACACAGTTTTACTTGGTCCGGACAGGTCGCCCAAGGTACGCATGTTGCCTCACATTGTCAAAATACTCTCGTCATCCTCTCACCATGCTAGGCGTAAGTCTCTACTTGGACAACTTCGTGTATACAAACTGACGTCTCTCGAGGTGTTCGCGCTATTTTGCTTGGGCAGTGATGTAAGCCATCTTTTTGAGATGCACTGCCGCTGGTGAATTGTGTTGGCAGTGGAGGTCCCATTGTCTTTATGACGCTTTCGAACGTCATACTCACATTGCGAGTCTATGCACTTTATGATCAAAATCGTCATCGTAAGTGGTTATCGAGGGCTCGACAGGACCCAGAGAACAGTGATGCTTTTCAGTTTTAATCCTCTTTGTTATTCTATTAGCTGGTGCGTCCGGGCGTGTTTCTGCAACAATTGAGTCCAAACCGTCTCTAGGCCAATTCATAGCAAGTGTTTTATTTCCTCCTAATCCGTATAGACTTGTTAACATCGGAATAGACAGCGCTATACGTAACGGTAGTGGTAGCAACGACACCGGTCAACGTTTCTTTTCCCCTTGGTGTTCCATTTCCCGGTTGTCCCATTCCGGGACACGGTAGTACACGCTTCCAGATGGTGGGATGGTGGGTACCCATCGGTTACATTCGAAGCTTACCGATCACCTTATGATATCTGTTTGTTTAACATGGAAAGGGTTCCGAATTTCGTTTTCATCAGTATGCCTCCATTTATTTAAAACTCACACATGCGAGGCTAACAATCACAAGCCACCCTCTTCTTGTTAACATTATGGAACTTTATAAAGTCCGTCAAACAATCTGTACATGCAGACGTCGCTCAGTATCAGCAACGACGAATGTGTTGGCATATCCCGCCGCTTCTTCGTGCGCTTGTGAGAGATGGGACTGCGCATTATATCACGTAAGGGTTTAATTATCTTGGATCTTGTTTCATCTAGGGCTGAATTGGGTTAGGATCGTGGGTAAGCTTGGAATCATCTTCGGCGCGACGATTTTGACCGTTGTTCGCACGCGTAGTTGCCCAAATCGTAACCTTATTCCTTGCAATGTCAAAACAAGGGAGTTTCAGGTTATTAGCTGGCGCGTGAGTGCTCACTCATGACTCCTCCAAATTGCTCACTGTTCCTTCCTATACGATAGATGGCTTGTAGCCATGTACTCCATCTCGGTACTCTACTATCGCAAATTCTGTTTCCATTGTATTCACCGCATCTTTGCAGACGTCCAGACTTATCTTGCATCTTTGCGTGTTTGCAGCACGATCACGATCGCAAGGGTTTACTTCCGAGTCTACATGGCATCAAAAGCTTACGTGCGGGAGTTTGACTTCGATAATGGATGATGAGTACTATGAGTGGTAGCATCCATGAAAAGGGTTGTAAGCGTTGACGACAAGTCACGCTGACATAGGGCTGAAAACGGACACGCCGATACGTTTATTATACCGCTAATCCGAAGTCGCTGCATATTGCTGACTGGCACTTTGATGGTGTTCGCTTTCAACTCAAAGTGTTCATCACATGCCATGTTGCTTGCGGTTGAACCCATAATCGTTATGTACGCTATTTACTTTTAGATGGTTGTAGGAGGTTCCGTACGCCGCCTTAGAATCGTGGACGAAATGTTTAGATAAAAAGGAATGATTCCTCTGGTGGTCCACTTTGGGCCTGGTCGCGTTGGAAACCAAGTCAGGGAAGTCAATTACATTGATATAAGATGCGGACACGTGGTGCGTACACCTCGCATCAACGTTTCAACATTGTGGCGGAGAACTCCCTTCAGCCTTGGGTTCTGGACTGTGTGTCCAACGTAACCTTGAAAGGATTAATCGGCTTTGACACATCTCACAGAATTCGGAAATCGATGGTTTTACGCCCGAGCCTGCATCTGGTGACCAGATATGATACTCATCCGCGGTGTTCGGATTTATGAAACGGGGTACGTACTAAACTCTTGCATGTTTCAACGGGGATTTAAGTATTACTATTCGTGTTAAAGTTCTGGTCATCTGCCGATCATAACAATTTGAACTTGTAGGAATGGGGTAATAACCAGGCGAATGAAGATCGACACCAGCTAAGATTGTAAAAGGCAACTCCATACGCAGGTGTGTGTCAATTGTTGCTTTCTCCGCACGAAGACGAAGCTTTTTATTTTTATTTTTGACGGTTGTCGTGGCATTCACATGTCAGTGTGTCACACGTGAAATGGACAAAGCGCGCGGCTATGAATACATTTCTTTTCCCACTACTATGAGCGACTACGCCGGTGGATTTCTTGAACAAGAACTTGTTGAGGCGCTACGCTTGCTTCGTGCGGCCAACTACGGGATAGGTCAGTATCATGTTTATTCCTTCACATATGGTTTTTGAAAATGATGGTCCCTAGTGGCCTCATGTACCTTCCTCATTTACGACGTTGTTTTGACCTTGGGTCGTGAAGTACATCCAAATCCTGATGGTTTAGAGCTTCGCTTTTGACCATTTTCTGCAGATATCTTACATCTGGAGGTAACAATCAGAACATCGCTGCACCATAATGACCGATTTCAGTATCCGTGTAGGACAGATTGGACTCTTCCAAAAGCCTTGTATTTGTGCGTTCGATACTATGGTATCGCATACCTTCTGTAAGTCGTGACAGCATAATATAGGCGAACAGTGCTTATTGACGGTATCATTAGGACTATGACTGTGTGTGAGTCTATACCGACATGATGATGGAACATTGTAATTAATCAATAATGGCTTAGTTTCATTGAGGCAGAACTCATTACAGGTCTGTTTTTTAATTGGCGTTCTTGTTAGGCATCAGCTGACGATATCTCCTTACCAGGCGTGAGTCTTGGCGCATATATTATCTGAAATGGCTAACATACCTCGAGCTGCCGACACTACTACGCATGGCTCATGTACGTTAACACGCACGTATCATTGAGCCGAAATCAACTCACTTATAGTGGAGGGCCAATCATATTTACGACAATCTCGAACTTGATACTAATGTTACGCGTACACGCACTTTATAATCGAAGTCGTCGTCGTAAGTCGGCATTGTGTGATCTATCAACCGTATATGGGCCAACCATTGTACAGTTTTGATATTCTTTGCTTTTTTACAAGCTGGTAAGTTTTCCCATGCTAGATGGAGCATCTGATGATAACCGTACACCATCCCAGCCCAATTATCAGTTTGTGTTCCTTGCATTTGTCTAGAGGAAAAGCTTAACATCAAGCAGACAGAGCTGTTCTCGACGGTACGGATTAATTCAATGTTGATCATCATCTCCGCGCCTCTCGGTCTACCTATACCCGGTTGTCCTGCTTTGGGCTATGATGCACGATACACACTGATCGCATGGCAAGTGACGTTTACTATGTCTTATCCGTTGCCTAACACTCTATTGCAGGATCCCTAACCTGCTCACCGCCGGTACGTGCTTGCCCCTGGCTTGCGTAAAATTCCTCTGAGAGCGCATATACAAGCCATTTTATCCCTTATGACACTATGGAACTTTTTAAAGTCTGTCAGAGATTGTTTCCACAACACAAGTTCTCGATTCTGGTATTCCACGCCGCTTCTCTATTCGCTGGTCAAAGATGGAACATTGCATTTCTTCATGTAAGATTATTATCCTATGTGTTCTTGACAAATTAAATTGATATATCCGGCTAGGATCGTAGGTTTGTTCTCGCCTCTTATCATATAATAGACAAAAATGGCTCATATTGATGTGTAGTTGCATTGACCATTGTAATGATCCTAGGCTACGTTGTGCAGGGTCCCCTTGGCATTTTGGCGAGCCCGTAGGTGTTTCTGAAGTCCGCAGCTTCAAAATGTTAACTATTCCCTAATAGATGGATGATAGCCATGTACTCGATATCGGTATGTCGTGGTAGTGCCACCTTGAATTCCTGCTTCAATCTCGTTGTCATCATAGACTTCAAGACTGATCTTGCACCTCCGCGTGTTTGCGGCGCATCAGCAAGGAAGTACTGCGACATGGCATGAAACGTTTTCGATAAGGATACCACCATCAGAGTCGAAAACATATGATGAAAGAGTATAACGGATGTTAGTTGATTGAAATCGCGACTCAATGGAGAGGAACTCTATTTTAGTGGAGCCACATGCAGCGCACATAGTTTGTAGTTTGCGTGCAGACCTTCCTGGTAAAGATTGAGGCTCACTCTAGCAACTTCTAGCAACTGATGCGTGAGGCGTGAATATTTGAATCGTGACCATGGTGACGCCTGCCAAATCGATTCCCATCTCCGACGATACCCATGTGCAACTAAACTATAAAGATAAAGGAAGCATGATTAGGACACGACACCCATTATCGTCGAATGGATCCTGCGCCAGTGTTGTACGATAAATATCTGGATCCACCTGTTGGAACCTGTTACTACAAATCGTGAGTCCTTATCCAAAGCGATCCCATCCGACCCCCGGCATTTACTATCGCTCTCCTTCTAGCTACCAATACAGCTTGTCGGGAGACTGGCTGGGTGGCTCGTTCTTTGCTACGGTGGATGTGACATTCCATATCTACGTGACACTTGCAATGCCGGATTCAAACTTCACAGAAAAAGGTGGAAAAGTCATTATTATCGCCGAATACAATGGCTCGGCTGGAATCTATTGCATGGATTTCGGCATCGAAGATTCATCTGGTGTGTTGTCGCTCATAGACCAACAACCTGTTCCTGGGTCCGAATCGATCAATGGAGATGTGAGGCTCTGTGCGTATACCTTGACAACATTCCATGTCACATACTTATTAATTCGTTCCATGTTATAAATCCTAGATACAATCGATTTTTCACAGGACATGAGCATGTATAAAGATGGCGGAAACAGCACATACAACTTCCCTGCTCGATACAAGCGCACCTTCAGCCTCACGGGGTTTAGTCAGTCCAAGTACAGACAGACCAGCTGGACACTAAAATACGAGCCAGTCGGTCAATTTATGACATGATCTCGATCGACACTGATGATTTCAGCAGACGGATACATACGACCTCACACCAGTGACGAATGGTCTTCAGATTTTCGAGACGACTAGGCTTACCGAGGCAAAATGCAGTATGTACCTACCGTTCATACATTCTAGAGCATTGATGGATCCATCTCCACAGAGCTATTCTTTATTTTGAGAACCAAAACGCAAGTAAGTTTTGTTTTCTAACGATTACTCGGGCATCGTTTGCTGACTCGGAGTTATCCCGTTAAGGAAAAAGAGTTTACCAAAGAATTTGATCTCGACTTTTCAATGGAGACCATGGCGAATGCGGTAGTAGGTTGAACGTTGCAGGGATGGAATATTGACATGGATCTCGAGTGTCTATATAGCGAGATGCGTACGATTGATTTTATAATGAAAATCCTTCCGCGATATTCGGACTGCATGATACTTTCACGCATCAGAAAGTACAGCTGTATCATTCGTCATGCAGAGAGTGTCATTCCAGCTCGACGCATCATTATCAATACATCGGTGAACCGATCACATAGACATACACGACGAACTCAGACAGTTATGTTCAGCTCACAATGCCATGTCGACATCTTTACAGTTATTGCCAATCCCTTGCCCCACGGATGCACAGGCGATCTGAATGCGAGTATCGGGGTACCCTGTGGGAAAAGCAAGCGGGGTCGTAGACTTCCAGCTCAGTTGGGGGATGCTTCGGAAGATCAGGCAGTGGTGGTAGGAGATGAGGCCATAATTTCTGACTAAGCGAACAAAGTGCGCAGGTACGAAATTGTTGGATCCCACGGTAGATGTTGGCTGGAGTTTCCCCTTCGGTCTCTTCACTCTTGCATATCCTACGCCATTTCAGCCCAGAGTCACCTACGTGAACCGCTTCAGAAGGAAATTGACAGTTTAATACCACGACCTTGAAAATTGGCCTTGTGACACACAGGAAATTCACCGAAACACGTGCTCATTTTTCTCCTAGTGGCACCTCAAAATCATTTAGTGCCCACGAATCCGATACATCAGGAAACGTCAGTTTTCATCTTTGCCATTTTGGCTTTGTCGCACCGCCTTTTTTCAACTTGACTTTCCGTCCACTCGCTTTTTCAGTTTTGACTTTCAATCAATTATATTTGTGGCTTTGACTTTGAATTGTACGCGTTCTGACAGCTCCCGCCCATCGTGCATTACTGTTCCCACTGCGTGATGTTACCCTCGACCGTGCGCTCAGCACTTCAATTGCACACTGCGCAGCACTTGTCATTACAGATTGCCCACACCCACGCCCACACCAGCACGCTGCCCAGCTGCACCAAGTCCAACGCCAGCACCACCCAAACCCGGACCAACACCAACACCAGCACCACCAGGCAGGTGCGGCGCACAAGAGCAATATCTGTTAGGAAGAGAGGTTAGCAATGGGTCTCAACAGGGAAATGGCTTAAGTGGATACTCACCCTAAAATATGGTTTCATGAGCGTGGTAGTCGATGAATTTATTCACATAGAAGGCCTGAAATGCTTCAAGACTGTCAGTATTCTTGACCCAGTGAGGAATAAATTCTTCTCCAGCAATTCCAATAAGATGAGCTCCCCGGAGAATAGAATCGAGGTGGATAACACTTGATATCCGATGCCCATTGTTGTCAAGATCTGGCTCAACACGCCACATGCCTGTGTCGGGACATGGCTCGTCTCCTATTGCCGAGAACCACGTAACCAAAGCGCACGGGTAGACAGTGCGCGGCTTCGGCTTGATCTTGAAGAGCAAGTTCACTTGGGCCACATGCATGCCCCGGAAGCCCGGTAAGTCATCATCGTGCATCACAAAGACACAATCCCGCCGCTCTGGGCCTCTACGCCATGATTTTGTGGACCGTATCCGTTGACGATGCATACCGGCAATCCCAGCCAAATCGCTTGGGGCGTGATACAATGATATTGCTGAAGGAAATACATGGATCTTTCCTGTATAACGTGGGCAGTCTTCTTATGGAACATCCCTGAGTGGAATGGCGAGGTTAGGATGTTCACGTTCATAAAGGAAACGGGAGATATCATCTCTCAGTGTTGGGAGATTCAGGAACTCGGCCAACGCATCAACATGTCTTGGGTGATTGCGAACTATGGATACCATGCTCTTACTAAGATGATGAGGAAAACTGAAAGTACAAATGCGCACCTGGTGTTCGAGCCAACAATGTCTCACCCAGAATGTCCCTATCATCTACTGCTCCTTCGTCATCGTCTTCGTCATCTGTTGCATTTTGTACGTCTTGTGGAATGTCCCGAGTACTCTGGAAGAGCGCACCAGAGAGAATTCCCCGAGCTGTGAAGTCAACACGTGTTGCAGCAAGTTTATCCATGCGTTGATTGATCAGGAGCATCTCCGATAGTGGCTCATTGCGGCTGCTACGCCGATAAGGGCCCTTGACCTTGTCCTTGTGAGCCGATTCTGTTATTGAAGAGCAAAGGCCATTTGGTGCACCGTAATCAATGACATGTTGTCGGTAGTGTGTAAGTGAGTGTTGCCTTGGTAAATTGAAGCCGGTAGGTCGCACGTCCTCATCTTTGAATACCTCCCGCTCTTCATGAAACTTGGCGAGCAATTCGTCAAGTTTCTCCAAGTCGTCATCATCTAACACAGACTGGCGTACATGATAGCAAAACTCCAGAAAATATCGGATCACTTGCACCATGCGTGGTGGTACAAGGCCAGCTATTGCCGGTAGATATACCTGCAAACAAATCAGCGATGTCAAAGTATTAGTCTGAAAGGACACGCACCTTCATGAGTGACTTGGAATCCTGTCCTGTCCATTGTTTAAAGCCACGCCCTTCCTTGAATCGCCGAAGACCAGGAAAATGAGGAGCTGCAGCAATACTTGAATACATCACATCGTAAGCATACCAGTTGCTGTTCACCTATCCAGGGACTTACCGACGGTCGATTTCTGCAATAACCGATGCTGCGTCTGAAGGGGAATGCACCTTTTTAATGTAACTTTCAACCCAAGTCACGAGGTGGTCTTTGAACACGCCTTTAATCAATTGGTGGAGTATATCAGGTGATAGTAATTGATGAATGTCAGCGCGAGGGAAATAATGAGTAAATGGCTGCCTGATTTGGTAAAATGAATCAATCCTCATGTATAAATGCACGCACCAGATTTCCATCAATAATACCATATTCATTCCACAGTTCCCCACTTGTAAGTGTATCCTGTAAGGCGCTGTGAGTTCATGGGTTCGGCGGCCGCGCATCCATCAAGGTTTTTTCGCTTTGCCGTGCATCTGTTTCTGAATCCTTAAATAGAATTTGACAACAACATTCCCACTCACTTTGGGCACCATCCCTGCACAACACATGCAAGTAGAACCTGCTCTGGGTAGTCACCTATATATGGTCCAAGGCCTGTTATGACGCGCCGATAATGTCCGTCAGCAAAACGCATTACTGTGGGTGTTTCCATGCTTGGTTTGAGTGATTTGAGGATTTGTTCAAGAGAACCGTGGAAAAGCCGACGCCGAAAGCGCCGAAATTCTTCGGAGTCTTCGTGCTCCCTGTCAGCTACAAACAGCAAGTGTGAGACCCAGAAATTCCATCAGTACTAGCTCGACTCACTCTTGGGGATTGCCAGAATGCAATCAGTGACACGCCATTCCGGTGCACACGGCGCACATTGTTATGTATCAGTCCATTTGACATATATAGTGGTAATAATCATTTTGTCCTGTAGCAATAGAGACTGTTGTCTTGTCACTGCCAAGAATGATGGGGCAGAATGTGGAGCCGTGATTGCGCTGTCCTCATGGAGAATATCCTGTGGGCTTATCAGCAATGGATAAAAAGCAAATAAAAGCCGACTACTGCTTGCCGCCATGCCCAGTGTCCTGACATGAGTCTGATAGCGACGCTTCCCTTTCTTGTCAACAACTTTCTTCGGCGCTAAGTCCATTTCGTTCTTGAAGTCACGGTTTGACAGCTGATTTTTAAGAACTTGGAAAGGATCCCGGAACCATACATCATAGGATGCGCTTTTCCATGGCGTATCATCATTTTCTGCGACTTCACCATTGTATGATACTGCGAATGATTCCCAAGGTACATCCCCAAGCTGTGTTGCTAGACGACTCTGTGCAGTATGGGGGCTTGATACCTGATAACGAAACAGATAAGGTTGAAAAGAAGGGAGCGACAAAGAGAGGCTAAAGAAGGTAAAGGATGAAAACGTTGAGTCTTCAATCAATGTGTACCGTATATGCGTGCCCTCCTGACGAGTTTCAGATTATTAAGATCCAAGCCAATCCTGCCGCTCCAAAAACCCTAGTTGAAGCTCGTCAGGGCGCAAGGAACTGGTCAGCGAAACACTTGCCCTCCGGAACTGTGAAGGACTTTGAAAATCGCGTTGTACCATTGTTGCGTATGAAGACTGGCTCACTTCCTCCCTGGAAATTGCCATCTCTGCCTGATATGCAACTCATTCTGAATGAGGTGTTCGGAGATGAGAAATATGAAGTAAATGAAGAGGGCGCGTGGTTTGGTTTGGTAAGTGTAGTCGAGTCTTTAGTATGCCAGATGGAGCTGATTATATCTTTGAGATGATGGCACGCCTCCACAGCTGGCGCCGTGGCTTTGTTGAAGCTGCCGAGTCCAGCTTCTCAGCGCTCTTAGCTGAAAACGACAGTGAATTGAATACTGTCGAGAAGATTGTGGAAGTTGTTGAATATTACCTTTCAAAGACGTCTGATGGGGAAAGTCAAGTATTTCAGTGGAGGGAAGTCGATATGGTGGGAGGGAATAAGGCGCGCCAAATCAATCTTATCTTGAAATTTATTCACTAACTGCTGGTATATGCTAGGGTTTTCTATCGTCGCCATTGATCATTCGAACACTCGGCATTGCGCATCTTTCAAAGTTCCCTGAAACCATCGCTGACTTCAGCGAAGTGAAGCCACTCGGTGCTCTGGTACTTGCGACGCAAGCGGCAAGATGCTTATTCATTCTATTGTCACTATCTGATACTCTCGCAACAGGTTGAACACGTACTTGACCAATGGACCACTGGCCGCCTAGTCAAGGGAACAAAGCAATTCTCTGCTGAGAATTACGATGATCAGGAGGAGCAGAAACCCTCTATCGATCCTGTCACCAAGCGCAAAATGATTACAAAATTTGTGACGTACCGCACAGCGTTCTTGATGGATAACATTGAAGTCTTCAAAGAGCGTCATTGGAAACTGATCCTCGATGAAGCACGGGAACATGTACCACGTACCAAGAAGAACAAGTGGAACGGGACATCCTCCAAGCCAGGGTCAGACGATGTTATCATTGTCGAAGCAGAGTCAAACAAGCGAAAACGCAAAATTGTTGTCCATGACTCAGATTGATATGCGGTATTGTCTTTTCTTCCTATCTTTGGATATGAGCCGTTATTAATGAAACAATAGCTACGGATTCCCTTACTCAGTTGCTCCTCGCTCACTTGCCAACATACAACTTGGCCTTTGCTCTCTCGGCTTACGCACTTGCTTGCTCTCGACTCTCACACTTGCTTGCTTTCGACTTACGCTCCTCACTCTCAACACACGTGCTCGCTCGCTCGGTCATCGCACTCACTCTCTTGGCCTTCACGCTCACTTGCTCGGTCATCGCACTCGCTCGCTTGGTCATCGCACTTGCTCTCTCGGTCGGCTTATCCACTCGCTCAATCTCTCAGCCTTCATGCTCGCTCGGCTTTCCTGCTCTCAATTTCTTGGCATTTGCTCACTTGATCACCCATGTGTTCGTTCCGCTTCACTCCTCGCTCGAAAGTACATACAGTAATAAAGATGAATAAATATATTTTTCACTTTCTAATTTGTGTGACAGTTTTGGCCACTTGGAAAGTGGCCAAAATGAACAGTTTATTCTAAACATTAAAAACTACTTGTAAAGGTATCTGACCTTCTGTTAAAAGCTATAGTGAGCTTTTTCCGTTTTTGTGGCTTTTTGCATTTTTCAAAGTGGCCAAAGCAGCCAAAACAGAAATTGATATTTTCCTGATGTAGCAAACGTGCGCTTGTGTCATTATGGCAGGTGCATGTCACAAAAGCTGGGTTACGAACGTGTCTGGAAAATGACGATACCTGAGATGACGTTAATGAAGGCGCCAAATGTATGGGTTCTATGGAGGCAGAAGCTTTATCCCGAGTGCCAACCGGACCGAAATTGCTCGGTAGCACACAAGGTTCAGAGGTTAACGTTACTGGCGTGATGGGAGTATTATTGATCTGGAACCTTTCGCGTTGCAGAGGAACACTCATCAAGCCTACTTCGTTTCGCCATTGGGCCAGTCGGGTATGGCAGTATCGTGCTCTCTTTCCAGCTTTCTGTTCCGGCCCTCATCTCGTTGACCCGCATCGGATTCATTAACACTATCTAGGAATGCACTGCACTGCATCCGCGCATTTGTAGAGCTCGTGATTGCAAAGACGTAGGTGAGCATCAGCTTTGTATAGCAGGACGAATCAGAAATTTAACGCAAAGATAAATATAGCATAGAAGCTCGACAAGGTGGAGGACACATTCGCGTGCTCACCCCACATGACCTGGGCGCCACAATATCGTGATGTGTTGGTGGGATACTTTGGATGTCTAAAGCCAGATCATCATATTAGCATCAAGTGATGCGTCCGCGATTCCCCACACATGATTTAAAAATAAACCATTTACGGGTTGCCGGTTGCCGGTCCTGGCATTGCAAGAAAGACATCTACGACATCGTCTGGCGCTGCAGTCAAATGTTTCTTCCATCTGAACCCAGTGATGTGCGTCTTGTTTTTGTTTTCGTTGTGGAGCAATACTAGGAACAAGACTCTATGGCCTTGCATGAATATCAGACAATCCAACAACCTCCGAATAATCGTACAAGGTGATGGAATGGGGTCCTTCACGGGCTGCCAAGTCCACTTAGATCTATGCATCTACATTTTGTCAGTTCCTGCTGTCATAGTGAGGTTGTTCGTGTCTGTAGAATCGGAAATTAAACGTGAGATTCAGAAGTAACATAAGGACTTGCGGCCGCCTGTAAGTCATTGAATTCTTCAAGTCCGCGAGTGACTGTCTGAGTTGGACGTGGCGCGAGAGCGATTGCGAGTAATTAGCGTCCATTAGCGAGTACATAGGTAGTATAAATACAAAATAAAATATGAAATTGACGAGGCCGTGCAATTGACGGTACCTCGTATTGATGTCAGGCGCTCTTCGCATTGAATACAATTCATCATCCATCTTTCCAATTCCACCTTCCTACATCAGTCGGGTGCTTTCTCCCTCGTCCCATCAACTCTCGTAACGCGTCTCATCGTCGGCGCGCGCTCACGCGCTATCGTCCGTAGATCCGTCATCCCCAACACTCCCCCTCGGATCGCCTTCCAATCCCATGTTCTTCGTCAACCTTTGATGCTGTACACGAGGTAATCCCTTTGTGAAAATATCGGCCATATTGTCTTCGCTTCGTACGTAGCGTATCTGAATCCGTCCAGCTGTGACATGGTCGCGGATAAAGTGTAGGCTGATATCAAGATGTTTTGTTCGCGCGTGAAATTCCGGGTGATGGGCGATGGCAATCGCCACTTGGTTATCACTGTAAATGAGCGGTGTCCTCGACTCGAATTCTAACTCGGTGATCAGAGTTTGAATCCATAGCGCCTCGCGTGTGACGTGAGCGACGGCGATATATTCTGCTTCGGCGGTCGAAAGAGCAATGACGCTCTGTTTCTTGGAACTCCACGCGATGGCGCCTCCTGCGAACATAACTATGTAACCGCTAATTGATTTGCGGCTAGCCTGGGATGCCCAATCAGCATCGCAATAGAAGATTGGGAAGTGTACATCATTCATCCTTCTCATTCCATACTCCAACCTATACCATTTCGTCCCCTTCAAGTAACGGAATACTCTCTTAACAGCTGCCCAATGGCGCGCCTTCGGGTTGCGCGCAAATTGCCCGAGCCGCGTTGTTGCGAACATTATGTCGGCTCTGGTGATAGTCGCCAAACGGAGTAACTTGCCGATCAGCGCTGAATAAGCGTACGTTGCTTGATCTGATCGGTTGTCATCGTCCTCGCCTTCCGTATAATCGAGTTGAACATTTGGGTCGAGGGGAGTTGATAACGGGTTACAGTCCTGAAGGCCTAACTCTGTAAGGATTTGATCAATGTAATGCGTCTGTGAGAGGAATAAAGCGTGCGCGTCCTGATAATAGGTGATCTGAATACCGAGGAGGTATTTCGGCACGCCGAGACTTTTGATCTCAAATTTCCTTTTGAGGTCTGATGCGATCCGATCAATTTCCTCTTTTGAGTTAGTAGCAGCAATGATGTCATCAACCCAAATTAGCAGGATAGTAAATGTACCGCCGCTCCATCGAATAAATACGCAATAGTCGGCGCGTAGTTGTCGGAATGATAGTTCGAGGAGGGCGTTGGTGAGGGTTGTGTTCCACACATTCCCTGCTTGCTTTAATCCGTATAGCGAGCGTAAGAGACGGCATGAGCGTCCCGTTCCGTCGTCGAAGCCAGGGGGCTGGCGCATGTAAATTTCTTCTTCTAATACACCGTTCAAGTAAGCGTTCTTGACGTCGTATTGCGTGATATGCCATCCGTTGCGCGCTGCGGCGGCTAATATAAACCGGAGGCTTTCGTAGCGCATAACCGGCGCGTACGTATTAAGGTCGTCGTAGTCGTATCCTGGTTGTTGCGTGAACCCCTGGGCAACGAGTCGAGCCTTGAACCTAATCGTATTCCCGTATTCGTCTGTCTTGATGGTGTATACCCATTTGCTTCCTACAGCCTTTCTCCTTCTGGTAAATTCTCCAATCTCCATGTCCCCATCTTTTCCATCATTCCTAATTCCTCGTCCATCGCCTTGATCCATTCATCCCTATCCTCACTATCAAGTGCTTCTTCAACGGTTTTCGGTAGTTTCGCTGAATTTGCCATGAAAACGATATCCCACAATTCATCGGCATAAACGGCCTCTTCATATTCATTTTCGGAATCGGAGTAGTCGTCATTGTTGATAACGAAATGAGCTTGGTCGGTAAAGCGATCCGCCGGTTTCCGTGCGGCCGGGTTATGGATCTTCTTGTAGTCAAGAATCTTTGTTGATCGTCGTGGGCGATCGTCGTTATGAGCGTCGGCTTGCGGCAATCTTGCCGGAAGTCTGATGGTTAGTGGTTTGGCGGGTCTGTCGGGCGGTGGTGATTCATGGTCGTGTGCCGGAGCGTTCTGTTCACCGGGCCCCGGAACGCTTTGACTGTCGTGCGTTGGAGCGTCGTGCGGGGACGGAGCGGAAAGCGTTGGAGCGTCGTGCGGATCGTCGTGCGCCGAAACTGATGAAGCCGTTCCTATCTCCCCCTCGGCGCGCAAACCCGGTATGGTCGCCGTGGCCGTAGAGGCCGTAGGTGTGTCGCGTTCGATGAAGGCAAAGTTTCTAGAGGTCTTCACCGTCCGGCTGCTAGAATCGTAATAGCGCACGGATTTCGAACCGTCAACAAAACCTAAAAACTTCCCTTTGACCGCCTTAGCGTCTAGCTTATTCCCCGCCTCTCGTTGAGTACCCATACGTCGCATCCGAATTCTTGCAAGTGGGAGACATCCGGCTTGGTGCCCGTCCAAGCTTCGTACGGTGTTCTGTTGTGCAAGGCTTGCATGGGAGAGCGGTTGCGAAGGTAAGACGCGTGGGAAATGGCTTGCTCCCATAAATGGGTAGGGATATTCTTAGCCCGCATCATGCTTCTTGCCATTTCCACGACCGTGCGATTAAAACGTTCGGCAACTCCGTTTTGGGAAGGTGAGTAAGGGGCAGAAGGTTCTAGAACCATACCCTTCCCATTTGCCCACTTCCGTAACTTCTCGTTCACAAGCTCTTTGCCGTTGTCAAGCCGGAGCTTCTTCGGCAGTCTCCCATGCTGAGTCTCAATATAATTGAAATACGTCGTGATGCGATCGAATGCCTCGTCTTTCGTTTTCATAAATAGGACATGTGACATCCTTGTTGCGTCATCCGTGAACGCAATGAAGTACCTGTGTTTATTAATAGACGGTACTGGTGCCGGCCCCCATACATCGGTCATCGTGCGTTCCCCGGGAATCTCCGTGCGGTGCATTGCCTCGGATGGATACGGTCGCCGTGACATCTTTCCTTCTGAGGAAGCTTGTCTGGAAGGTGGAATCAAGACAAAAATTAAGAATTAGTCGCGGAAACGAACGTATGTTGCCTAAGCGCCTCAAGATCGTTGTAGGGCGCTCCCCCAGTAGTATTACCAAGGTTTGCCGTCTGAACAATGGATCCAATGACAGTGGGAGCGACCTATGTTGACTGTTACACAGAGAATAATAGTTTTCCGAGTGATGGTGGAGTGTATGAGTCTGTGGACAAGGAAACCACTCACAAACTCACCAGATTTATATACCTGTCCGAAGATTAATTTAATCGTGAGGCTCCCTTTCGCAAAGGCTGCTGAAGTATTTCGTACTTGGGCCGACACCTTCATCTTCTGGCCTTAGATATCGGCCGAATCGCCCAAAATACCCCCTGACACACCATCGTGATTGGCTGGGAGGTCGTGAACCCACAACCCAGAAAACGGGGTGCAACCTCCAAATTTTGCGGGGCTATGAATGCTACGCTGACCATTCGAACATCCATTGTCCACGGTCCATTACTATCCCAAATTCAGAAGCGAATGAAATCCGGTGACTCGGATCTCTTAGTAGATCCTTGGGAGTTCTACATATGTTACAAGGGGTGCGTACCGAACTCAGTAGCCCATACGATATCCGGCTTCCACAGTTCTGAGCCATAATCTGTAAGTTGTATTCTATTTTCGGATGCGGACAAGAGAAGGTTTGACATATGACTCAGGCACTTGAAAAGCGAATGAAGGGAACATGACATCCCAGTAGCGTGAGATTCAGAAGTGCCAAACGCAGGAGAGATTGAACCAGTATAGCGGTACTTCGTCCTAACCCTGCATCAAATTCAGAACCATGAGGCTAGGAAGCTCATAACGACATGGGTAACTTGTGGCAACTTGACAGGATGAATGGACTCGGAATGGAATATGGTCACTGTTGGGGATGACGGATCTACGGACGATAGCGCGTGAGCGCGCGCCGACGATGAGACGCGTTACGAGAGTTGATGGGACGAGGGAGAAAGCACCCGACTGATGTAGGAAGGTGGAATTGGAAAGATGGATGAGAATTGTATTCAATGCGAAGAGCGCCTGACATCAATACGAGGTACCGTCAATTGCACGGCCTCGTCAATTTCATATTTTATTTTGTATTTATACTACCTATGTACTCGCTAATGGACGCTAATTACGCAATCGCTCTCGCGCCCACGTCCAACTCAGACAGGTTATGGGCCCGCGCCTCCTGTAACCATATCAGAGAAGCCCTTCACATTCACATTAAACCTATTAATTGATCTACGTTATGTCAGGCGAAGAGGCAACGCCGACCAGTGACAAGTCCGGACTGTCACGTTAGGATCAGGCAGTTACCGTATCGAGCCGCTTAATAATCAGAACTGGTTGGCCTGGAAAAGGAAGATCACGGCGATATTACGAGATCTTGATCTTGAAGAAATGCTTACCTCAGATGCCCCGACACCGAGATTAGCTAATCTCCCACCAATGTGGAAACGAAGGCACTCGATGACTGGAAACGGAAGGACGCTAGGGCGCGAACAAGAATAGAGTTAGCGGTAGGGACACTGAGATGATCCACTTACTCGGCGCCACGACGACCAGGCTATGTGGGAACAACTCAAAATTGTCAAGAAAAAGAGAGGACGCTCGGCATTCTTGCAGCACGGCGCACATTATTCCGGGCATCGGCATCTGACGATTTTGATATGAGCGATCATATTACCAAAATTAAGACGGATGCAGGAAGAACTTCACCTAATGGGGAGTATCGTACCTGACGATGACTTTGCCATGATACTGCTTACGTCATTACCAGAGACGTGGGACCCGTATACGTCAGCATATCTAGGTGCACAGAGCAACGCTCCCACGGCTCATCATCCGATCTGATCGCTGTTTTACTTGACGAATTCCGAAGAAGGAAAGATCGGTCGAACGATCACGGCAACGGCACCACGCTCCAAATTAAAGAAACGCGTGACTGTCACAACTGTAAGAAGAAAGGTCACTTGGCGAGAGATTGCTGGGGAAAAGAGGGGCGGGAAAGAGGGACAGGGCCGAAAAGAAGCAGAAGAGCAGCAGAAGAGATCGGGCCAATCAGGCGCAAGAAGACGACGCTTCTGGATCGGTCTAGCTGATTTCGCTTATATGGCAAACCCCGGAGAGTTCTCGAAATCCGATTGGATCCTCGACTGCGCATCATCAGCCCACGTGTGTACCTCACGCGAATTTTTCCTAGACTACACCCTCTAGAGAAAACTACCATAAAGGGAATAGGTCCGGAACCAGTTCCCGTTTTATGGACGAGGAACCGTCTTACTCAAGTTCCGCGTCGGCGACAAATACTACACGCACAAACTTAGTCACGTGTCACATGTGCCGATCGCGCCGAACTGCCTCATGTCACTCGGATGTTTTGATAAAAGCGGAGGGCACGTGGAGATGAGGGGTGGGAAATGCTATTTGCGGAACAAAGATCGGACTACTGTGGGTGAAGGACACATGGTCAATCATTTATACCTGCTCCATGCGAGGGCAGAGTCACACGCAAAAGACAAGGCCTTCGTTGCCGGAGTGCAGGGGCACTCCTGGGACGAATGGCATAGACGGTATGGTCATTTATCCATTTCGGGACTCCAGCGCGCTGTGCGGGAAAATTTGGTCACAGGGATTAAAATAGACGAAACATCGATCCCATCAAATTCTTGCCAAGACTGCCTTAAGAAGGAAAGATGTCAAACGGGGCGACCGTATCCTCGAGGCAATGCACCGCCACGGAGATTCCGGGGAACGCAAGATGACCGATGTATGGGGGCCGGCACCAGTAACCGTCTATTAATAAACAAGTACTTCAATTGCGTTCAACGATGAAACGCAACAAGGTATGTCACAATGTCATTTATGAAAACGGAAAGACGAGGCATTCGATCGCAATCACGACGTATTTCAAAATTTATGAGACTCAGGCATGGGAGATCTGCCGAATGAAGATCCGGTTGACAACGGCAAGAGCTTAGTGAACGGAAGTTTACGGAAGTGGGACAAAATGGGAAGGGTACTGTTCTGAGAACCTCTGCCCTTACTACCTTCAAACGGAGTTGCGAACGTTTTTAAATCGCACGGTCGTGGAAATGGCAGAGCATGATGCGGGCTGAATATCTACCCATTTATGGGACAAGCATTTTCCCACGCGTCTTACTTGCACCCGCTCTCGCCATGCAAAGCCTTGCACAACAGAAAAACACGTACGAAGCTTGGACGGGCAAAGCCGATGTC
>JAEBUS010000106.1:0-158063 GCA_023014475.1 Amanita pallidorosea | reverse complement strand
CCGTTACTATCTTGTTTGCTATAGGGTCGTGTAATGGTGATTGTTTGGTCCTCGTTTTCCGTAGTTTGTGGGTTACCGACCGAGTCAAAACGTTGAACGGGCGCCTAACAAGATATTGTAAGCGGGCGAGTGGATAAATGTACCTGGAAATATAAGTTGATGTCGCCCATGCGGAACGGGATATTGTTGGCGATTCCTAGCAACATATTGACTTCCCCGTTAGCGGCCTCCATGTCTATCTTGATTGTTGGGTTTAATGGGATTCGAGGTTTGTTGCAGATGGCTTCTGACATGCAGACTATTGAGCATCCTGGATCTACTACGCATTCCACCTCGGCGCGCTCGTCTATTAATCCTTGTATGCTGCGTATCACATGCAATTCCTTGGCGACACGTAAGCAGGGCTTGTCCGGCCCTTCCACGCAGTAATATGCTTCTGCCATATTGGGCATGACGTAGATTTCGCGCAACATTTTGGAGTCGTAAAAGTGGGCGTCCGTGAAGTTTGTGCTGGCTACGGGTGCAGGTGCGGGTATGGAAGCGGTGCGGGGATGCGACACGGAGTTAAGTACTCGCAGAGTTTGGCACGGATTTCTGGGGAGACTGCTAGCAGCTCCTCGTAACTGACATGCACGGTGTGATTTTGCAAAGAACGCTTGAAGATGTTGTGGACTAATTTCTCGTTCTGGGCGGGTGATGTGGTGGTATAGGATGGGTTGTTATTTTGGGGTGCCGAGCCGAACGGTCAATCTAGCGGTGGCTGGTAACTTGCATCATGGACGTTGGAGAACGGATGTGCGGCCGGCTGCTGTTTTGCTACCTCTGGCGATACAATCTCCATAGCCTTTTCTGCATCCTTAGTTCCAGCGGGAACTGTCTCTTTGCCTTTTGCGCACAGCGGAATCTCTACCCGATCTAAAACCACCTTCTTCTTTGTCTGCAGCGCTACCATTCTCTGCTGTAGCTGTGCTAGTTCTTCTTCGTCTTCCGCATCTTCGACTGTGTTCCTATACGACATAACGGGGGCGGCAATGGTGGTGGTGGCGGGCGGCGGCGTATCGTCTCGGGTGGTGTAGTACATGGTGGGTCGGATGTTTGCGGGTGGTGGTGGCGCTTCGGTTCATCGATGGTACTTGTCAATGTTGTCTTTCATCGTATTTGCTTGATTATAATGCGGGAAGTAATTACCTGTCAGTGCGATGATGCGACCCTCCGTATTCTTCAAAATTTTCCCAACTCGCCATATATCTGTCCACTTCTGGGCAGCGGCTTATGAAATGTGCTGTCTCACTGCAAAAGTTGCAAGCGCGGGAACCCGCTTGGCTGGGCGGGCTGAGACTGTCCTACGGAATAAGCGTTAGCACCGGTTGCGGGGGAAGAGTATGTGCGGAACTGCGGAGCGGATGGCGAGCGTGTATCTAGGCCTATGTTAGCGATTGCACCATACTTGCCCTAATTTTCTCCAGCATTGCTGCCATCTCTTCTTGCTTTATGTATGTGTTTGCGGGGGCTTGTATTTGATCGAGGAAGGTTGCGGGGACTCCAATTTGATAGCGTACACAGAAGCGCGGCTTTATTAATAGCTTATCGTAAAAGGACTGTCCTTGGATGACTTCCTGCGCCACTGTAATGTTTGTTCAAGCGGAAACGGGTCGCTGCGGTGGACATTCGGGTATTGGCTACGCATCCATCTATACATTTCGGTTGCAACGTCTACCTGAAAGCCTTTGAAAAAGAATTCGCTTTGCTGGCCGTACGGATAACCAGTCGTGGCTGATGAGATACTTTGTGATTACCGAGAATTCTCTGGTAATAGCTGCATAAGACTTTCCGCAGTTCTTGACTCCGACCTAAGCATTTCCTTCAATTAACCGGTCCAGATGGTCTTGCGTATATTGACCACTCGTTGATGACTCCGCTGTACGTGTTTTGTATGGATTTCTTTGAAGGCTTCGTAGGTTGCGGGCATGGAGAAGTTTCAACAGATCCCCAGAGCTCATACTCGGTGTTTTCCAAGTAGCGGAGCGCATATGTTTTCTTTTCCTGTACCACTGTGACCGCGGGATTCCCAGAATAGTAATTCTAGCTCCCAAAGTATCTCGTTCTGACTATGCCCCACGGCCGCCCCAAAAACAATATGTGCGGAGAAGAAAGAGAGGATTTTCAGATGACCTCGAGGAACTGACGGACACTCACAGAGAGGTAGCCTGTATCTTGACTATTGACCCGCATACCAGAAAACCCATAGATATTCAAGCGTATTCTTCCGTCTCGTCGTTACCGTCTGCCAAAAATGTATATACCACACCCGATTCCAATGACCAACTTGCTCGTCTCTACCTTGGTGCCACGTTAAGTCTGCAAGAAGTCCGAGCGGACAACTGCGATCTGCTCACGCAAGCCTATCTTAATGCCACCGTCTTCCGCAATAACACCGCTTCTGCTACTTCCACTTCCACGACTTCCGCTACTACTGCTTCCGCTACTACCACTCCACACGAACTTCCGTGCAAGACTAATACATCCACAAATCCGCGCCGTGACAACGTATCCCCCGTCTTCCTATCCGCGCAAAAGAAAAAATACAAACCTGTCGCTAAGAAAGTCAAGCCGGTCATCAGCCAGCTACCCAAGGAGTTCCGAATCGTTCGAGAGATTAAGGGCGATCCACTCACCGAGTTACCCAAGTTAAGCATGAGACCACCCGAGTTTGCGCCATGCGGGCGTTATACAGAGGAGCGCAAGAGAACACTGGAGAAGGAGCACGGTAACGAGTTCCTGTGGCCCCAAGAAATCAAGTTGATGCACGAATTTATGACGAAACACGAGTGGGCGTTTGCCTGGGATGATAGCGAGTGAGGGAAATTCAAGACCGAATTCTTTCCGCCGGTGGAGATTCCGACAGTTCCACATACGCCATGGGTGCAGCGCAACATTCCGATTCCGCCAGGCCTTTATGACCAAATTTGCGACATCATCCGCACCAAAATCGACGCAGGCGTCTATGAGCCTTCAAACTCCTCCTATCGGTCCCGCTGGTTCTGCATGTTAAAGAAGACGGGCAAACTCCGCCTGGTACACTCGCTGGAGCCCCTTAATGCGGTCACAATCCGACACTCAGGTGTCACCCCCATCCCGGAACACCTAGTGGAGAATTTTGTGGGTCGCGCATGCGGCGCTATGTTGGACCTTTTCGTCGGATACAATGAGCGCCCACTTGTGGAGGACTCCCGAGATCTAACCACCTTCCAGACACCGTTTGGAGCAATGCGGCTCACAACACTACCCATGGGATGGATGAACTCAGTCCCCATATTCCACGATGACGTCACTTGCATCTTGCAGCCCAAAATACTGGACCTAACTATCCCCTACATTGACAACGTACCGGTCAAAGGACCTCCGACGCGCTATGAGCGAGACGACAACACCTATGAAACAATACCAGACAACCCCGGCATCCGACACTTTGTATGGGAACATTTCCAGGGTCTGAACCGGGTCGTACAGCGCATGAAGTATGCCAGCGGAACATTTTCCGGGAAAAAACTCGTACTATGCGCCCCCTCCATTATGGTCGTTGGTCATCTGTGAATGTACAAAGGTCACAAACCGGAGAAGGAGCTCCTCGCAGCGGTGAAAAACTGGGCTCCGTGCACATCGCTATCTGAGGTCTGGGCGTTCTTTGGCACTGTAGGTGTGGTGCACGTCTTCATTAAAAACTTCGCACACAAGGCAAGTCCACTGGTAGCGCTAACTAGGAAGGACATTCCGTTCACCTTCGGAGCAGAGGAAATTGCCGCGCAAGAGTTGCTCAAACAAGCTCTGATAGCATCACCCACGTTACGCCCCATCAATTACAAGTCCGATGCACCCGTCATTCTAGCCATGGATACGTCATGGATTGCAGTAGGGTTCTTCTTATGCCAATGCGACCCTGATAAGCCTTCTGTCCGGTACTATAACCGCTTTGGATCGATCACCCTGAATGAGCGGGAAGCGCGCTTTCCGCAGCCAAAACTAGAGATATATGGTCTGTTCCGCACATTGAAAGCACTGAAGCTTTATCTCATAAGAGTCTGTAATCTAATCGTGGAAGTCGACGCGCGCTATATTAAGGACATGCTCAAGAACCCGGACATAGCCCCATCAGCTTCCATCAACCGCTGGATTTTGTCAATCCTGACTTTCCATTTCAAGTTAGTTCACGTGCCTGGCCAACTTCACGCACCCGACAGATATCCAGGCGCCCGTGGCAACCACTAGACGAGGAACCAGATAGCAAGGAAGATGACAAATTCAACAATTGGATTGATAACCTTTATGGATTCATGCATCAAATCAACGACGCGCCCTACAGCACCCTCGCAAAGAGAGCGGATCAGCAACCGGTCCAGAAATCAAAGGTCCCGCATCATGTTAGAGTAGCGCCAAGAACTGGGTTAGGAGCGCTCGTGGAAAAGCATAAGAGTCCGCTTACGACCCTCTTCTTGACCGATGCAGATACGCCACCACCGGAAAAGGAAAGGATACAGATTCCGGAAGGAGAAGAGGACAATACATATGAAGGGATATTCCTGTGGAGGAGCAAGACCGCATCGAGAGACAAAGAAAGGTTGCGGCTGGCAAAACGGTTTCTTATGGAGTTGGAATGACCTGACAATATGTCCAATGAAGAAAACGTCTGGTTCATGTGGTACTGTACCAGGTTCTTCATTAAAGATGATACGCTGTGGTTGAAAGACAGGAGAGGAGCGCATAAGATCGTTTTGGATCTGCACAGACAAGCAAGTGTATTGGTTAGCTGCCATGACGATTTAGGACACCACAGATATTACGCTACCTGCTCGGTCATCATGCAGCGGTTTTGGTGGCCACAGATGCAAGACGACATTAAATGTTGAACCAATACAAATATCTTATCGAAGCATGTTGTTCGCTTACGCACTACCCCGAGTACCGCACGCTCCGCCAGGAAACCACTAACGCCATAGGAGATTGGATATTCGAGGATCTTATTTGCCACTGGGGAAGTCTTGTGGAAATTGTGATGGACAACGGAGCGCCCATTATCTGCGCTGTTGCACATCTAGCGAAGAAATACCACATCAATCACATCCGCATCTCCGGCTACAATTCCCGCACTAACGGCATAGTCGAACGCAGTCACTACAACGTCTGGCAGGCATTGGTCAAAGCGAGCGAGGGATATAATTGGGCCCCAGCCTTACACTTGGTATTCTGGTCGGAACGGGTCACAGCAAGACAGCGCATGGGCGTATCACCTTATTTCGCGGTAACCGGGACGCATCCGCTGCTTCTGCTGGACATCACAGAGGCCACCTACCTGCTACCACTGCCCGAAGCTTTCCTCTCTACTACCGATCTAATCGCCCGACGCGCTACAGAATTGCAGAAGTGACATGCGCAAACAGAAGCTCTAAAAGGGAAGGTCTACGCAGCGCGTGTAGTGGCGGCCAAACGATTTGAAAAGGAGCACCCGACAGTCATCCACAACTTCGATTTCAAACGCGGCGCCTTGGTCTTAGTCCGCAATACCGCAATAGAAAAGTCACTAAACCGGAAGATGCGCCCCCGCTACATAGGCCCCTATGTGGTCTTATATCGTAACCGTGGCGGAGCGTACGTCCTTTGCGAGCTCGATGGAACGGTACTCAACCGTCCCTATGCGGCGTTCCGCATCATTCCTTACTTCGCAAGGCAAAGGCTAACGGTTCCTGACGAGATATTAGACACATCGGAGGAGCGCATGTGGGAGATGGCTAACTCGCACTCGCAAGGGGATGACGACCAACCTGAGGAAGCCACGGAAGAAGAAGAGGAGCTCGGCTCTTACCAATCAGACTCAGACTCCGCTATGGACGAGTCAGGCAATGATTAAGCACTTCCGCTATTTCTTTCCTTCAGGCACTAATTCTCTGCCATTTCTATTTTGTTAGCATTTCTCAACTATGTTCTTTGATTAAGTACTATTCCGTTCATGTTGCGTTCCATCTATGTTTTTCCCCTTACGCTTATTCCGCTCTTCTTACCTCTTAAGTTTTGCTTACCTAATTTGCTTACGAAGTCCCCAAGAATGCAAAAACAACTCACTACATTCTCAAGCGCACTACGAAACATCTACAAAAGATTACGTGGCCGGCGAGGCTGGCGAGCTCATGACCGTATCGCCCATGATCTCCTCGTCCGCTCCCTGCTCTTCCGCACTGACTGTTTCCACACTCGCCTCTGCTTCCGCCTCGTTTGCACCCACGGGTTCTGCTTCTGACCGCTTGTTGCGCCCAGCCATTTCCCCAAGTTCCTGCTCCACGGTCACTCCAGAAATAGCACCTTGCACCCCATCTTCAACCGGCAGTGGACAGAAGTAGTCCAGTAACGAGTAGGTGGCATGGCGCATGTCATGCGCTATGTTTCGGATTTTATATTGCAGGTTTGCCTGCGTGGTTTGCATGCTCAACATGTGCTGCAAGAGCGCGTTCTGCTCGCGCAAGATTCCCATTGTCTTGTTCGCGGATAGGGCGATGGCCGCCAAGGAAGTTTGCATGGCTGCGGACTGCTCTTCAAGCCGCCTGAAAATGCGTATGCCCTCTGGGGTGCTCCTGCCTGATTCACTGACTTCCTCCGCTTCGCTCCCAGCGCCCTCATCATCTTCTTCATCTGCCACGTTGCTCAAGACTACCACCTCCCGCGACTTCACTGCTTTCTTCACGCCCCGCCCAGCCACGGACACCCCATCGATCTTGCATGAATGCCGCACGTCCTGGCACCCCACGCACGCCTTGCTCTTGGCGTTTGCCTGTGGGTAGCAAGCTACATTCAAGCACACGCACCTGCAATCTCCATCAGAAATCCACTAAGAAATACGGGAAAACGCAAAAGACTCACCTATCACAAGCCTGCGCATTTGGTGTACTAGATTTTGACTGCTTTGATGGCCCAGCTTCCGCTCCTGCACTTTCCGCTCTCGTGCGCTTTTGACTTTGTTTCTGCGCCCTTGCTGCCTCCATCGCGTTTGCTATGACCATGTCACTGAGCACGGCAGGATCGTTCACCAAGACTGCCTTCTCTGCGATAGCCGCTGTGGCACGGACTGACTCGACATCGATAGGACTTGGGCCGCGGGCTTTGGATTTACCTTTCGGACGTGGTTTCGCCCTCGGTTTTTGCTGTGCACGGGTTTGCTCTTCCAGTACGCACCGCGCTCGTTCTGCCGCTGCTGCTTCCCTCTTCGCCGCCGCCTCAGCTTCTCTCTTAGCCACCGCCTTCAGAGCTTCCTCGCGACGCCTCTCTTCCTCTCGCGCACTCTGCTTTGCCGCCTCCTTCTCCGCCTGTGCTTGCTCCTCGGCCTCCTTACATGCCTTCAAGCCCGCGAATGCGGCGACGGTCCTCTTTGCGATGTTTTGCTCGCGTTTTACATTCTTCCTCTTCTAGCGCCAGGCGTGCCTCCGCGGCCGCAATTTCGTCATCAATGTTGCTGAAGGATGGTGAAGGGGACAACATTGGTGGAAAGAGAGAAAGACAGCAAAGAAGCGACAGACACGACAAAAGAACACAAGTCATTCCCACGCAACTACAAAGGAAGCCAGGTCCCTTCCCACACGGAAGCTCGAGAAGTCGCCGTGTCCCATGGACAATCAATGTCTCAGCAGACTCAAGTCCAACGTCCGCTACACCAGATCAATGCTCCGCGCCTGCCTCTGCACCACCGGAATGTGCATCCGCTCCATGGCAGATTACCGCATCACGACCGAAGTCTAACCATTTGCATCATTATGCAGGTTCCACATGCCCGCAAGAACACTCGCCATTGCACCAAACTCCATCAATCAATTGTATTCATACGGCAGACTGACTGAGGGCAGTCAGATTTTTAAGTCCCAGGGAGATGATGAGCGGTGTCCCGCTGTGACAGTGTGGTGACCTCGTCACGCATATGCGTTATGCTATGCGAGAGAAGTCCTACTGGCTCTGGGACTATATACGCACTGAACCTGTCACTAACGATCTGGCTGACATCTTAGGTCATCCGCAGCGCTCACACATCCACACGCATCTGGAGTCGCACATCAGTCATACGCACGCATCTGCAGCGCAAGCCACCCAATAGTCGCAGTCATACCCGTACCCTTTTGCGCTACCAGTGAGCAACGCCTGCACTTGAAGACTACCGGCGCACACACCCGATTATCCGAAAGCCCGCGCTGACTAACGGATGTTCCGCATCGGGAGTTTACCACCGCATTTGACATCTCCGCACTGCCACTTCCGCAATAGGCAAGTCCACCTTCCGAGCACCGCAATCGGGATCCGTTTAGCCGCATGCGCATACTCTCGGCGGGTAAAGCAATAGCCCACCCAAGACAGCGGAACAAAATCTTCACAGCTTGTTGCGTCAATCAGCGAAATACAACACAAAGACTATATCGGGCATGAAGGGTCAAGTTCAGGGAACAGGTTCACAGACACCCGGGAATCCATCAGCGCTTATCGATAAGACACCGGCGGTCAATCATTGGCCGACGCTTTCATTATGCTAGCCGCCCTTAGGCATGACGCCAATACAGTCAGGGTTTTGCTACGGAGTCACACGCCAAACAAAAATTGCAAAGAAAATGCTCGCGCACTAAACTGGATCAGCCAGCGCCTTTCAAGTTAACAGATTTGGAAACGCCACGCGTCCACGAGGAAAGAATTTCAGAGTACACTTGTGTCAGTAGGTAGAAAAATGTATATAAACCCTCTTGTTTCGTAGTAGAAAATATCATATCATCAAGTCTCGTTCACTCATGCTCACTTTTCCCTTCCTCTCTTGCATTGTTCTCTACTTCCTCATCGTTTCAGCCATCGTCGAGCCCGCGTTGCAGAAAGACTTGCGCTGCTCGTTGTTGTTGCCAGCGATCCGCTACCGTTATCAGTATCTGCCCTCGACGTCGACCGCGACAGCCACTGCCTATCGCCTTGCGCCCCCGTCACGTGATTCATCCGCCCATCCAACGTCCGCTATCCAGCGTACTGCTCCACAGCATGCACTACAAAGAACCGCTCCACGCACGTCCGCTCATTTTCCGCTACGTATCGCATATCCGTGCAGCATGTGTTCTGACTTGGATTAACAGGACCTTCTTCACTAGCTCACAACCTTCCTCCTGCCTACCTGTCGCTTAGATAGTGTAGAGTGTTATTACCGAATCATGATGACAATTGTTATGGGCAAATTTGGCAATTGGTAATAATCATTTCCAAGTATGCGCTTCGTTTGCGCAGAATATCCGAAGATATACTTCTAGTTCTTGATTAACTTGTTCTGTTTCTCCATTGGTTTGTGGATGATAGGCGGTGCTCATTCTATGATTGATTCCTAATGTTTTCCTGATTTCCTGGCCTTGGCTGAGAATTGCGGTCCTTGATCTGAAATGAGTACGTCTGGTAGACCAAAGCGCTTGAATATTTCGGAGATGTAAAGGTCTGCTGTTCCTAACGCATTGATGGTTTTCTTACAAGGAGTTAGAATTACCCCCTTTGTAAGGCCATGGTCCACCGTGACCAAGATTGAGTCAAATCCATCAGAAATAGGAAGATCTGTAATGAAGTCCAGGGTTACTTGTTGAAACGGTCGAGTCGCCTTAGATCCAATTGGTAGAAGGGCCGGGGTGTTGGGTGAGTGTTCACCTTCATTTGCTGACATGTAGCGCAGCTGTAACCCATTCCTTCACGTGTTTTGTACATTCCTGGCCACCAGTAGTCTCGTTGTAACAATTCTAGCGTTTTCAAGCATCCAGGATGTCTGGAAGTAGGCGATTCATGAACCATTTTGATAATACTGGTGCGGAGTGTTCCAAGATCAGGGATATATGCTCTGTCGATGTATCAAATGATTCCGTCAACGAACGCCCAGTCCTGTAATTTGGATTTAATAGGTGGAGTGTGTTGCATTTCTATGACTTTGATGATGGTTTTTCCAAAGCTATCAAGCAACGTGGCGTCTTGAATCTTCTGAGCAAGATCTGTAGCGATAAAGCGAATGAACTTGTTACTGGGTAACATGATAACATTGTCCAGAGTGTCATCATCTTTCATATGATCAGGACGGCGGGATAATGCGTCCGCTTCAAACATTTTTGTTCCTAGTACGTGCTCGATTTTCAGATCAAATTCTGATAGCATCATAGACCATCAAGCTTGCCGAGGTGTTAATCATTGCGGAGTTCTATAGAACGAAAGGTTTTTGTGATCACAATGGATTATGATGGGATGCGGTGATCTGTGCAGCAAATGTCACCATGCTTGTAATCCTTTAATGATAGCCAGTAGTTCTCGGTCATAGATTTGGTAATTCTGCTCCGTTGTGGTTAAGGCGTGTGATATGAAGCCGCAAGGATGGAGGGATCCGGAGGCATCAGCTTGTTTCAACACTGCTCCAGTGGCTTTATTGGAGGCATCCATTTGTAGGATAAATGGTCTCGTGGGGTCTGGCATGCGTAGGACTGGCATAGACAAAAACTTGTGTTTTAATGCGTCAAAAGCCATTTGACAATCAGATGTCCAGCTGAAGATTAAACCTTTCTTTGTCAAGTCTTAACGGTTTTGCTATAGCAGCAAAGTTGCCGATGAATCGTCTGTAAAAATTTCCGAATCCAAGGAAAGATCTAACTTGTTTGACCGTTGTGGGGACTGGCCAATCTCTGATACCAGCAAGTTTGACCAGATCCATCTGAATATGACAGGCGTAATGACCATGCCCAAGAATTCGACCTCTTGAACACAAAATTTGCATTTTTCTAACTTCAAAAATAGGTCCTTTTCCTGTAAACGTTTCAGGACCCGTTCAGTTCGTCTCTGTATTTCTTCTTTTGTTTTCCCACAAATCAGAATATCGTCCATATAGATAATGAGCCATCCTTTGTTAATCATATCCTGGAAGTATTCATTCATCATAGTCTGAAATGTTGAGGGCAAGTTGCAAAGGCCGAAGAACATTACTGTTGGTTTGTATAAACCACGATTCATAATGAAGGCAGCTTTCCATTCATCGCCTTCTTTAATTCAAATGTTGTTATATCCCCAGCGCAAGTCAAGTTTAGTGGAGTAATTTGCGCCTTCTAGTTTTGTCATTAAATCCGAAACTAGGGGTAATGGATAGGCGTTTTTGATTGTCCATTCGTTAAGGTAACGATAGTCCTGGCAGGGTCTAAGAGCGCCGCTTTCTTTCTTTGAAATGAAGAAAAATGGTGATGCTTGTGGTGATTTAGATGGTCGAATATATCCTTTATCTAATTGCTCTTTAATCCATTCGTCAAGCATTGACTGTTCTTTCAGTGATAGTGGGTAGATTTTGCTAACTTTCAGCGTAAATCCAGTTTTGAGTTCAATCGCATGGTCCCATGGACGTGATGATGGGAAATGCTCCGATGCTTTTTTCTCAAAGGTAGACTGCCAGGAAAGGTATTCGGGTGGTAAGACAGTTGGTGTTTCATCACGTTTTGCTTGGTGTTCAAATGCTTGTGACGCCAATGTTTTTACTCTTATCCAGTATTTGTCTTCTCCCCATTGTTGGGTATCTAGCGCCATGTGCCAAATAGGTTTGTCATCTTCTGAATCATTGTCTATTTGGAGGGTTTTCTTTTGCCAATCAATAGTCGGGTTATGCTTTTCCAGCCATGGTATTCCGAAGATGATTTCTTGATCTCCTAAGTTCGTGATCCATAACCAATTATCATATGGTTTTCCTTTGATAGAATAGGTAAGATGGGTTCGATGCGTGATCATGCCGTTTTGATTAACAGTTCCATCAGTGTTTTTGACTTTAATTGGTTGTTTTAATTTGTCTTTTGGCCAATCTTTTGATATGCGTTCGTCAATGAAGTTTCCTTCTGCTCCGCAATCAATGAGGGTGGATATTTCAGTGGGTTTATCGTTTGTTTGCACAGTGATTGAAATCCGTTTATCATTATTGGATTGTATGATTACAGAATTGAGTGCTAACTGTTTGACTGTATGGGAGGCGTCAACCGCTTTCTGGCGTCTCCTTCTTAAAAACCCTCTGTTTCTAGTTCTTGGAGGGTATTCTCACGCTCCTCGTCTGGGAGTGCTTTTAACAGTGCCCTAATGCGTTGGGTGGTTGATTCTTCTGAGGTCGTTTCCTCTATAGTTCTAATAGTGCGATTCTGAGGAGGGGACAGTTTGTTGGGCGTTATCTGGGCGTTCCCTTTGTTTGGGCAATCCCTGGAGATGTGTCCCTGAGTTCCACATTGGAAACATTTGCCGGTTTTCCAATATTCCTCCCTTTGGGCATCTGAAAGACGTCCAGTAGTTATGGCATTGACCCCTTTCAATCCTGATGCCGAGTTCCTTGAGTTTCAGTTAAATTTGAAACGTCTCTCCTTGTTTCCTGATCCAGGGGACCGGTTCATCAGTTTCAGGGTTTCCCAAGCGTTGTGTAATCGCTCCGCAGCCTCATAAGCTGTTTCCATATTGATGACTGCAGGGTTCTCAATGATTTTTGCTGCAACTGATGCTGGGAGTCCTTTACAGAAATAGATTCGCTGCGCCATGAACCCTGTGATTCCGGTTGACTGAATAAGTGATTGAATTTCTGAATGTAAGTGGGGATATCAATATCTCCACCCACTTTGACTTTATCTAGATCATTCAGGGTCCTGGCTGTGGTGTCTGATTTGCCCCAATCGGCTAAGAATCGCTTTTTGAAACTGCTGTAGCTATCCCAAGAGAGCATTGTTCCTTCTTCCTTTTTCTTTCCTTTGTCTGTAGTTGCCTCGTCCAATTCCTCTTGGATATTGGATTTCCAATCGTCCAATTCCTCTCCTAAGTGTAGGAAGACGTATTTGATCTTCTTCTTGGCAGTGGTAAATTGTTCCTCATCTAGATCGAAGGTGTCATCAAATGCATAGATGAAATGTTTCGCTTTGGATTGTTGTCCTTTGAATTTTTCAATGGAGATCCCCTTTATTCCTTTCAAAGATGTTTCCTTTTCGTCTGCCATATCCTTTTTCATTTCGGTTTCAGGTTCCTGTTTCAGTTCTGTTGCCTGTTTTGAGCTTTCTCCTTGTTTCGGTTCGTTGTCAAAGGCTAGATCTAATTCAATCTGCTGTTGTTCCTTGTATTCACTCCACTTGGCAAGAGTGGGTGTTTCAAGTGCTAGGAAAGGGTAGTCTCCTAAGTCTTCTGTGTCACAAAATTCGTGCCACCACGTGAGTTCTGGTTCTGCGTTTGGTGGGAAGAACAACTGTTTATCTGAATCTTTTTCTTTGTTGTGCCAAACGATCCAAGTTTGTGCTGGTAGCTCCTCATTGGGATCCCCTTCTTTGTATTCTCCTTCAAAGAAGCTTTCTGGGACTTGTTGGTTTTTCTTTTTTGTAGTTGAAACGTAGTACCACCCTTCGTTGGTTGTAGAAGGATAGACTTCCCTTCAATTGAGGTAGTACCTCTGTTTGTAACGAACGGAGTCGTTCGGCGGTCTGATCTGGGAGGTTTGGGTCTCAATGATGTCTGGCTAGTGACAAAGCACTGAGCGGTTCCTGAGTTCCAACTTGTGTTACAGACGATGCCCTCATCGTGGTTCGTTCTAAGTCAACAGCAACAAGCAGAGTCTCGGTCTGCTCCCAGTCACTGGACAAAGAGTCTAGACACTAAGTCAAATGATGACGAAGGTCTCGAGAATGATGAAGAAGAAGAGCGTCGAGATCGAGCGAGGTTAAGAGCAAAACTCATCTAAGTTGGAACTGAGGTTACTCTAAGATACATGGGGTTTATATACGTTTGGAGAACAAAGGAAACCGAAAAAGGGGATGAGGCTGTAGCTACTTGAGAAAGGAAATGTGAAAGTAACTACAAAAGGAGATAGCATCCAGGCTGTACATTGCGCAGTAATGATGGATATGAAACGGCCTACTGAGACACAGAGACAAACGAAAGAGAACTGTAACAGTTTACCTCCACCCCAATCTATCTCTGTTTCATCTCCTTTCTATCCTCTGGCCAGTGACGAGGCCTGTGGGCCCCCTAGGGGGGATTGTAGGGTTGTGGTTAGGGGCGTGAGCTCACAACATAATCTGAAGTCTCTATTACCACACTCCTCGTCATCGTCATCAACAGCGTCGAGCACACCTTGCTCATCATTGCCCGCGACGTCGACAAAATTCATCAAAAATAATTGTCTGACCTCATACACACTCTGTTGGTGTGGCTATGAGCAGCCTTGAGGATCACCCTCGACTCCACCAGCAGATAGACTTGCTTAACCATTGTTAAGTGACTACTACCATTATGGTTACTGGCAACAAAACTGTATTAGAGGAGAACTAGGGCACGCTGTAGTTGACCAGGCAGGGTCTTGCAGGCACTAGTACTAGTACAGCAGAAAAGGCAGTGGAACTGTTGAAGACAACCCTTTGGCATGTCGTGTATCAAGGCATACAGTCTGAGAACACCAATCACATATTGGATCTAACGATCTGAGCACGAGGACATCTCAGTGAAGCGCCGGGCACCATGTCATTGGGTCAGTTGATGGAATTAAATCGAAGATCCAAGTGTGGGTGCGTTATTGACCACATTGGAGTGTGTCCGCATATGGAATTGTGGATACCAATGAAAAGGCGATGCCCCTCCTTCCTTAGGGGGGTATGATTGATCTTACAAGGGCCGTGAGGAAGAGGATAATCGCTGGTGGAGCGCCCAGGATTAATTGAAGAAAGTATCAATGGCAGATGCCAACCGCCTTACCAAATGGGTAGTTCATATCATCACACTCGTTATGGAATGATGGAGGCCATAAAAGAACATCACCACGCGATAGTTGATTGCAGATGCAGAAGCTGACTGCAGTATCAAATCAGGCATATGCCATCAGTCAGGAAGAGATGACCCTGAGACAAGAAGTCATCAACAGGGTTGCGCGATGATCAGGAGCGCAACAATCAAAAATGGATTGGAATGGCAGCGCCAGATAAAGACTCCAACAGGAATGGTCTAGCCAAATAGTTATTGGACGGCAGGATGCATTCGGAACATGGGCGCCCATCTATATAAAAGACCACAAAGGGAAGCGGTCCATGGATTAGTGATCGCACGAGTGTTGTTAGGGCGCGACGTTAAATAAGGTCTCTACTAGGCTATGCAAGGGATTTCTAGATGGTTTCCTCAATCAGGGATCAGGTCTATTGAATCATGCAAACAGCCACCCAGTAAGGCGCTGGGATATCAAAAGCAGTTATGGGTTATCATTCCATCAACAAAGGACAAACAATGGATGTCTTTTCTCTCAATCAACAAGTCTGGCATGCCTTGCTGGATTTTGTTTAGTCTATGAGCCGGACATCTCATTAAAAGGTCTAGCCGGAAATGTAGGAGCCAGAAAGACCTCTAGGGAATAGTGGATGCCATGGGAAAGATCACTAATGCAGGATCGACTGCATTGAAAAGATTAAACGATGCAGAGAATATTTGGGGACAAACTAGATCAGTTGGCACAAATACAGGATAGATGGCTGATTGTGAAATCGGCAAAATATTTGGAAACTAAGGATGGGAGCAGGACAATGCTCTCTTTGCACGACGTTATACCTGGATGATTTAATCAGAAGGATTACAAGTAACAAGGGATGATATTCAATGTATCCAGTTAAAATCCAAAGGAGTACAGAAGAGTGGAAACCAACCACTATAAAAGAATGTGTGAAATGCCAGTAAAGCGCTGGATTAACAAAAGCACCATCAATACCAGAAGTTTGCGGAATCACAAGCAGTGATACTCCCTATGGAGAGGGATGTGGAAATAATCTGGAAGCAGTAGCAGTCTGCTTGAAATAAAATGCTGTTTCAATAGGATCTCAAGTCCACTTAGGTTTGGACTTTTTGGGATGAATACATGGGCATTATAGAGACCTATGGAACGGATCACTGGAGCTATACAGGGAATTTAGCTTAGGGGGCAGCCTGAGGAAGGGGTTGTTCTACATGTCAAGTAGTCAGCAGGTCTAGTCGACGATGCAGAAGGATGGCAACTGTTATGGACGATGCCCTCGTCATGGTTTGTTCTAAGTCAACAGTGACAAGCAGAGTCTTGGTCCGCTCCCAGTCACTGGACAATGAATCTAGACGCTAAGTCAAACGATGACGAAGGTCCTGAGAACGATGAAGAAGAAGAGCGTTGAGTTCGAGCGAGGTTGAGAGCAAAACTTGTCTAAGTTGGAACTGAGGTTACTCTAAGATACATGGGGTTTATATACGTTTGGAGAACAAAGGAAACCGAAAAAGGGATGAGGCTGTAGCTACTTGAGAAAGGAAATGTGAAAGTAACTACAAAGGAGATAGCGTCCAGGCTGTACATTGCGCAGTAATGATGGATATGAAACGTCCTACTGAGACACGGAGACAAAACGAAAAGAGGACTGTAACAGCAACCCTGCAGAAAAATGCCATATGAAGTCAGAAAAGGGGAAATTTTTTTTTCCACCACTATGTTATTTGCTCACACCTGGTTTTGGGAGGTTACTTGGTCACTTGCCTTGGAATGGCTGCACTCCCAAGCAACCTCGGGATTTCTTGGGTAGAGAAATCTTGAGGAAGGGGTAAAGGAGGTGAAAAGGAGATCCAAGGAATGGAGACAACACGAAGGGGTTCCCACAGTGTGTGAACGAATTGTGAGACACACAAGGGAATCCAAAGTGCTTGTGGAATGACAAAGGATATCCGTCATGCCTCTAGAATAATGGCCTGAAGAACAAATTAAAAATTTTGGGCAAATTCACTTTTCTGGACGGAATGCCCCAGTAAGGCGCTGGGTTATCAAAAGCATGGAAAAGTCTATGACATGGGAGCCTAAAGCGTAGGCACTTAGGAAGGATCAAAGGCCAAGATTGTAACCGGCAGGAAGCCAAGGGTTAAATCATTATTGGGAGGATCAGGAATTTGTCAACGTTATATGACGTCCAGTAGAGGGCTGGAGTATCAAAACTCAAAACAAAGCAAACTTGGTGGACGACCAGGAATCTTTAATATTCGATATGGGTTCTTTTAGAAAATCAAGAACAGCAACTGCGGTGGTGGGACTTAGCCACACATTGGTTTCTCAGGACGAGAAACCTTAAAGGGAGGGTAATGTTAGGATCACAATCCTAGCCCTCAAATTTGGTTTCACCTTACAGTCATCTGGGATGACTTCTATACATGTTATAACAGGCCTGGGGCCTTATGGGACACTATGGGATGCCAACGGTTGAGTCAGTGCATGGGAGCGCTCACCAGAGGGCAAGACGATGGTCGGAGGAACCATCCAACACTATATACGGAAGGACGGCCGGACTAGGAAGGTGGATTGCCACCTTGATGGCATCACACTTGGCATCAGTGCATCAGGAGGATCAGCGCATCAAGCCATCATGCATCAGATGAAGGCACAAGACAGTGCGCATGTCTATAAAGGATTGCGATGGGAATGCACAATGCCTCAAGGCATTGCTCCTTATGGTCAGGGTCTAGAGCAGTCCAGAAGAGGTCTATGAGTGGAGTCAGAGCGGCCGCGCCCATATGCGCTCATATGCGCAGCAACTGTGGCAGCACCCAAGCACATGCTCACCAAGAACAATAAGAGTGAGTCAGACTGGGGGAGTGCCAGTGGGTCTGGGAGTCACAAGGGGTCCTCATAGAGTAGTATATAAGTAGGTACATTGTAGCTGGAGTCTCCCCAGACTTCAGATAGTTTACCTCCACCCCAATCTATCTCTGTTTCGTCTCCTTTCTATCCTCTGGCCAGCAACGAGGCCTGTGGGCCCCCTAGGGGGGATTGTAGGGTTGTGCTTAGGGGTGTGAGCTCATAACATGGACGAAGTGGATGCGGTCGGGATTTTTTTGATAATATAACTGTTCAAATTCATGCTGGAACTCATTAAGGAGGCACATCCCCATGAGAATTTGGTCATATGGTATTGATCGTTGCTGGAGTAGTTGTATTTCACGGACAAGTTTGCAATAGTTTCACCAGTACAGTTCTGGTAGAATGGAGTTGAGAAGTGCAGGTCTGAGGGCAAAAATGTACAAAAGAAATTCCCAAGCTTTGTATCTGGAGTTAATCTTCTCCACTGGATTGCGTGGTGCACGATCAAACGACATGGGTAGATAAGGTGCCGCCATTGATACTGTCTTCCCATGAGCCTTCCAGACACGTTTATCTTTCAATACACACCATGGCCATTTCTCATGGCTGTCTTCCCCATAACACTTGATTGTTCCTCACCAAAGGCCGATAAAGGAGGTCAGGGTCATTTAAGGCAACAAGATGCATGATATCCAGGACAAACAAGTTCAGGACTCCAAGCGTTCTGATCAAACCACTGAATATTGTTGGTTTGCAGATGCCGGTTTCAAGCCAATTATTATTGAATCAATTTGTGTTTGCTGAGTTGCACAAAATCTCAAGATTTTTATTACAATAGTGTTCAGCTGTATTTGCTCGAAAATGTTGGAGATCTGATTGTGATATATCACGGTGATCACAGCCTTCAACATTGTAGTTCAATGGCTTTAATAAGGCCAGATAATAATGCCCGTCACCCTCCCAATGTCAGCCAGGTAATCCACAGTAAAGTTGGCACCCATACTTCCCTTGGTGTCCAACCATACCTGCCATGCTTGCCATACCTGGGGTATCTGCTGTCGCAAACACAAGGAATGGCATCACATTCTTGACGTGTTGTTTAATTGATGAGTCGTATATCTGTAATCCTTCTAGCAGATAAGTGATATAATGCTGGAAAAAGGAAAGAGTCGATATGCTTAGGTTTTTTGGGTCCAGGAACAAAGCCACCAGGAATAACATAGTCTTTCATGTAGTGATATTCAGGAGGAAGATCGTCGATGACATAGATGTACATCCAACAATCAGAGTCCTTGTCTCTGAACAGCTGTGTGCCATCGAGCAATATTTGGATCGTGATGTCCTTCGGCTTGATTTTCCCCTCCAGGACCACTTCCAGATAGTCACTTCCTATGTAAATATCATCATACACATCAATTTGACCATCATTATTGCTTAAATGAGCAATAATTTGTTCAGTTCGTTTGCAACAATGGTGCATTCGCTGGGCGCTCTTGGGTGACCGGTAGAGAGCTTGTAATACAAAGCCGAGTGGAATTGTATGGTATTGGCACCTTGGGACTTGTTTAGGACATGGGCCAGTGCAGTACTTTACACTCCCCCACATATCCTATTGGACTCCAATCAGACTCCTTCAAGTCCGATCGGACTCTGATCGGAGTCTGATCGGAGTCTGATCAGACTATCGTAGTCTTAGACAGTCTGATCAGACTCCGATCAGACTCCGATCAGACTCTGATCGGACTCTGATTGGACTCTGATTGGACTCTGACCAGACTCTGATCAGACTCTGACTGACAAACTGAATAATTAACTGCAGAGAAGAAATTTGCCCTGTCTGGTCAGACTCGATTGACAAACTACATAATTAACTTGTAGAGAAGAAATTTACCCAGTCTGATCAGAACAACTGACAACTTGATTAATCTTACAAAGTATGTAAGTTACAACCCAATCACTCATTTTCACTATCACTATCCTCTCTCTCCACACTTTCTGAACACTTTACACTCCCCCACATGTCCTTGTGGACTCCTTGTAGACTCCTGGTAAATTGACATAAAATGAGCCTTTCAACCATGAGTGGACAAGGAGTCCTTGTGGACTCCCTGTTCACTCCCTGTTCAGTCCTCAATGACTGCAAAAATTCCAAAAATGCCAGGCGTCATCCAGCCAGGAGTGAACTGGGAGTCCTGTGGAGTCCTGCTCACTCCTTGTTCACTGCTGCAAAAAAAGTAGTAAGTAAAAATGCAAGGACTGGACAGGAGTCCCTGTGGAGTCCTGCTCACTTGTCACCAATGCAACAATGGCAATAGAACAGTACTTTACACTAAGCCACCTACCCAGGTGGACTCCACATGGACTCCAGGCAAAGTCCAGGAAAAAACCAAAGCAATGTAGAAAATCCATGTAGAGTCTATGTGGACTAAACATGTGTGCATTTCTCACATGTCACACTTCCACTATCCAAATGGTGAGAATCACAACATGCATTTGGCTCAAATTTCTTACATGTTACCTATTTGTCACATTCACTACAGCACAAAATCAAGATATGCCCTTTCAGACTACTTCTCTTACATGTCATTAACATGTCACATTTTCCAACAATGATCAAACTGAAATCATGACATGCATTCAGACCACTTTCCACTACTTCTCTCACCTGTCACCAACATGTCACATTTTTAAACCATCCAAAATAGACCAAACTATACTAGTATCTGGACTCCATCTATATACATCCCCACTGTTATGGATGATGCCCTTGTCATGGTTCATTCTAAGTCAACAGCAACAAGCAGAGTCTTGGTCTGCTCCCAGCCACTGGATGAAGAGTCTGGTCACTAAGTCAAATGATGACAAAGGTCCTGAGGACAATGAAGAGAGGGTTGAGATTGAACAAGGTTGAGAGCAATACTTGTCTAAGTTGGAACTGAGGTTACTCTACAGTACATGGGGTTTATATATGGTTTGAGAACAATGGAAACTATAAGGGGAAATAAAGCTGTAGTTACCTGAGAAAGGAAATGCGAAGGTAACTACAAAAAGGAGATAGCATACAATATGAAACATGCACAGTTATGAGTAATGGTGATGAAGTAAAGCAGTCTGCTGAGTCAGGAAGCTGATACAAAAGGAAAACTGTAACACCCACAATGACTTGGACTTTACTTTATTTTCTCATAGTCAGATTTTAGTGAATAAGTAACTATAACTAAATTCCTGTCCAAGTCATACATCCCACAACTGACCCAGACTCTCCTACATTTTGCCATGGTCAAAATGACTTCCTGCCATATTCCCTCATTGCTTTTCTGTATGATTTACTATGAAACCTGTCAGGGGTAAGCAAACATCACCAGAGTGTGCAGGGGGTGGAGAAGGTAGATATCAAGAGTTTATTTAATTCATATATGCAATTTCTCATAAAATTTTTATTTTTATTATTCAATTGATAATGTTTTACAACATAATTTATATATATTACAAAAGGCAGTGGCCATGGGTGGGGGTGGGTATGATGGGTTTGGGGTGGGTATGATGGGTTTGGGGTGGGTATGATGGGAGAGGGGAAAGGTATGATGGGAGAGGGGGTGGGCATAATGCAAGAAGGGGGTGGGCGTGACGGGCTAGTGGATGGGCGCGACGCGGGAGTGGGTAGGTGTGATGCGTGAGTGGGTGGGCGCGATGTGTGAGAGGGTGGGGCGCGACGCGTGAGAGGGTGGGCGCGACATGTGAGAGGGTGGGGCGCGACGCGCGAGAGGGTGGGCGTGACGTGCGAGTGGGTGGGCGTGACGTGCGAGAGGGTGGGCGCGATGTGCGAGTGGGTGGGCGGGACGCGCAGAGGGTGGGCGCGACAGGCGAGTGGGTAGGCGCGACGCGCGAGAGGGTGGGCGCGAAGTGCGAGTGGTGGGCGCGAAGTGTGAGAGGGTGGGCGTGACGCGCGAGAGGGTGGGCGCGACGTGCAAGTGGGTGGGCGTGATGCGCGAGTGGGTAGGCGCGACATGCGCGTGGGTAGGCACGACGCGCGAGTGGGCAGGCACGCGAGAGGGTGGGCGCGACGTGCGAGAGGGTGGGCACGACTTGCGAGTGTTGGGCGCAGTGTGGGGGGGTGGCGTGACGTGCGAGAGGGTGGGCGCAACGTGCAAATGGGTGGGCGTGGCGTGCGAGTGGGCGGGTATGAGGCGCGAGAGGTGGGCATGATGTGCGAGTGGGTGGGCGCAACGCGCAAGTGGGTAGGTGTGGGTCAAGGGTGGCTGCTGCTGCTGCTGTGGGTTCGTCGAATTCAAAAACTGATAATAAAACAAAAAAAAATTAGTTATCTGCAATAAAAAAGAAAAACATACGAGGGGCCTAGACAATTGGTCTGGGCCCGTGGTGCTCGCGTCATGCAGCAGCGAGCTGTTGTGGGTGCGAACAGGCGTGTTCGGACTTCGGCGCGGCGAGAGGTGTACTTGGTGACATGGCGCGGGTGGGTGGGCAAACGGGGGTGAATAGGCGGGTCCGTCGACACGGCAGGGTGGTCGTCAAGAGTGGCGAGGGGCGCGGTGGTGGTGGCGGTAACGTGGTGGGGGTGGTGACGGTGACGGGGGTGATGGTGGTGAGAGGCGGGAGGTGATCGTCGGAGGGCGGTGACGAGCGTGGGGGTGGTGGTAGTGGTGACGGACGGCAACGATGGCGGTGGCGACGGCAACGATGACGGTGGCGACAGCGACGATGGCGGTGGTGGCGACGGCGACGATGGCGGTGGCGACGGCGACGATGGCGGTGGCGACGGCGACGATGGCGGTGGTGGCGACGGTGAGATGGCGGTGGCGACGGCGACGATGGCGGTGGTGGCGACGGTGAGATGGCGGTGGCGATGGCGACGATGGCGGTGGTGGCGACGGTGAGATGGCGAGGTCTCACTCAACCACGGTCACGTCACAACTATCAAACACACAGCAGTCACGTGTGTTTCACGTGCAGTAGTAAACAGTAAACGGCGCGTCACTGCCGTCACGTGGAGCCTTGTGTCGTGCTCGTGTCACAATGTCACAGGATGTTATATATACCAGTGGTCAACAACCCACACTGCTCAGAGTCCGAGGACTCCGAGCTCAGACTCCTATCAGACTCCTAGAGTCTGACCAGAGTCCGACCAGAGTCTGATCAGACTCTGATCAGACATGAGATGGAAATTGGCTGGTGTCACACTGACATTCAAGTCCTAGACAGTCCGATCAGACTCCGATCAGACTCCGATCAGACTCCGACAGACTCCGATCGGAGTCCGCCAGGATATGTGGCTAAGTGTAAAGACCTCGGCCAGTGGTGTACTGGTAGCGAGGCTCGGAACAGAAGGGACACTGTTTGAGGTCCTTGAAAGGACCAGTGAATGCGGCACATGTGTCAATACACATGTCATGGGTAATGGGGACAATGCCGCTTATCTGTTGAATCTGGCGTTTGATTTGATCGTATGACAAGAAGACACCTGTGGGGTGTCAACTGAGATAGGCGTCACAAAATGAGTTGTAAACATGTTGAGAAGCGTTGTTAATGGCAAGGAATGTCCAGAGCAAGTAGTGGTGCAGAGTCCTGTCCCGGACCGGTAAAAGACCGGAGTAGGACTGGTCAGAGACAGGACAAAACAGTCTTTTGTGGTCCTGTCTTTGGTCCAGTCTCGGTCCTGATAATTTTGAAAAAACAGAGGACCGCCCAAGACCGGTCATGGACACATGCGCTAGGAAAGGAATGTTTAGTAGAAAAGAGAACAGTATACATAGCCTCCGGCACATCATGAGTGACAGCCATCTCTGATGTGGTACTAATTTAAGATAGCAAAGGCTCAAAACATTAAGCAGGACGCTAGCATGCCTAACTCCAACAGGTGTACTAGTAGTGGTTGGTAATTAATCACTATTTTCAGAATAAAAACAACGACTCACTTCTAGGTTCATTCCTTCACTAGACATGTCAGCCATGCCACGCAAATCGTTGTGCAAGCCTATTCCCTCTCAGAGACTCCTCGAGGTACAGTTTTCTGTCTGCGTCATCAAGATCCAATAAAAAACGAACAGTTGAAGTTGGAGTTGATGACTTACAACTCACATCAAAACACCGCTGCACTCAGACACCTGACTCAGACAATGGCGATGAAGATGAAGTAACGGAGGTTGTGAGTAGGAGTAGCAGCCGTAGCCTAGTTGAAGAGGTGGTTGAGGAAGGCGGCACAGATCCTGTCATTGTTCAGAGCACGGCAAGTCTTCTACATTAATAGTTAGCATTTCAAAACTAATAAGCATTTACAGACGGAGGATGAATGCGGCCATCATGAGGTGAAGGTCAAAAAAACGCAAGACATGGAGACAATCTTCTCCACCTCCGTAAATGTCAAGTTTAACCGTCGTGATGGGACCTCTCAAATGAAGAAGGGACGGTGGTGCGAAATCTGCAGGTATGTCAGTCATGTGGATCTGCAAAGTGGTTTAGATACGCACCTAGTGTATTTTTTGCAGGGAAGATGTCATAGCCAAAAAGAAACGTGGAGGAATGGCAGGTTGGTTTAGTGGCAGCAACACAACCTGCCGCCGCCACATTGCTGCCTTCCATTATCAGGAGTATGCCAAGTGGTGCAAAGACCAGGGGTATGCTGAAAAGGTGGCTGCAGTATCAAAGAGTGTCTTGGTTGAGCGAGATCGTAAAAATGTGGAGGGAAGGAAACATTGCACGCAAGCGACACTTGACGGTGTCATGCAGAAGGTTGAGGGTCCAACCGCATTTGCCCGAGCTGCCATCCTCAATGCTATTGTCAAGCACGTTGTGTGCAGTGATGAGGTACGTTCCAGTAATCAATCGATATTGCCCCTTATCCTGGTCCCTTAGGCCCTTGTCCTTGGCAATGACCTCACCTTCACCAACTGCCTGGTCACGATGCGTCCAAAAACAACTCGCGAAGATCTTCCTGGGCAATCAGCAATTTGCAACAAGATAATTAGTGAGTTTGACAACTATATTAGGAACCTGAAGCTCACCTTCCAGCAAATCATTGGTGTCGCATCAGTTAATTGGGATACTTGGACAGCACCGCACACGAGCGCCGCATTTTTGGGCCTTTGTGCCCAGTGGATTGATGTGAAGGCAGACAGCTGGGTTTTTCGTTCAGAAGTCCTTGCGATGCACAAGATTTCTGGTCCACATGATGGTGACAACCTTGGCTGGTACGTTATCAAGCTGTTGGATCGTGTTGGCATTACTTCCAAGACATATAACAAGGTATGTTAGCAAGTCTTTTCTTTACAGCCTTCTTATCAGCTCGTCAACGTAGCTCGGCTACATCACTGCAGACAATGCAAGCAATAACACAACCACGGTACAGAAAGTTGCATCTGTTTTACAGCGGCGTGGGTCTACAGAGTGGTCAGCAGAATCCCGTAAACTGGGGTGAGTTTTTACTCTTCTCCGTCGTATGTGAATCACATCTCACTACTGTATAGATGTCTCGCACATGTAATCCAGCTGGGGATCTCAGACTTCATGTCTGAGATCACTCAGATAGCAGTCGTCGAGACAAAGCAGGCGATCTGGGACTTCATCCCTCTTTGCCTGAAAACTGGCTAGTTATTGATGGGCTGGATGTCATCGCTACAATCCGGACACTGGTTGTAAAGGTATGTCGGATTCTTCCCCTTGGCTGATATCTGATCAATTCCACTCAGATTCAAGCTTCAGGTCAGCGCAAGGAGTGGTTTGAAAAGCAGCAACATGATCATGGTTTCAATAAACCACTTAAGATACCCCTCCATGGCAATACTCAATGGGGCACTGCGTTCGCCATGTGCGAACGTGCATACAAGCTACGTGAGGTGCATGGACTGGCGTGGTATCACCATTCTGGGCTTATATGTATTTTTGCAGCCAATTGATTCGTTTATTCTGAGCGCAGATAAGAAATTCGGCCCCATCACAACAATTCATAGACATGGAAAGGTAGTGAAGAAGATTCCATGGACGGCATTTTTGCTAGATGAATCACAATGGCAATGGGTGGCATGGTGTGCCGAAATATTAGAGGTATGGATCTCAATTTCCACATATCCCTTTCACGTGCTCACATACTCTTTCAGGATGCCAATGAATACCAGCAGAGGGTTTCATCAGATGCCTTCCCCACACTGCACCACGTTATCCCTGCACTTGAAGGCCTCTTGACGCGGTGGAAGCGAAAGCATGCGAACCCCAAATTCAGTGCCTTCCGCTCCACAATCAAAAGTGGATTATCTAAACTAAATAAGTACTACATTAAGCTTGATAATACACTGGCATATGTTCTATCAATGTGTATGTTTTTCTCATTTAATTCCTGGTTTGATGAGTAACTGACCCTTGAGTCTCAACAACCAGTGTTACACCCCTACTATCGAATGGAATACATAGAGACGAAATGCGGCCTACAGAATGAGCAGGAAGAGGAGATTCAAGTGCCAGGAGGTCGTGACGCATCAAAGGATTGGCGGGCAGAGGCATGGGCCATTGTCCATGAAGCTGTGAGTTAAATCTCACCCAGTACTATCTGTAATGACATCCTATGCCCGGAAGATGGCCAAATACTGGCCAAAGCGCTTTGGTGTCATGGATCAAATGACGGTTGATCGGGATATGAACCAGCATCATCATCACGGTCATGACAGCAGTGATGATGATGATGACGATGATGATGACTTTGACCAGGCGCGTAAGGGGCGTTTAAAGGCAGCAACACAAGGATGGGAAGGGGAGCTGAAGCAGTATGTTGAGGAACCATTATGTGATGTGACGAAGAAGATGGATACACTGAAATGGTGGTCAGTGAGTGTGATATCAACTTTGAGCAGCGTAACAACACCATGACTAATAGGAAATGTGGTAGATGCATACAACAAGGTATCCGACCCTTTCCTGCATGGCACTCGATATCTTGCCTATCCCAGGATCATCAGTTTCATGTGAACGACTATTTTCACATGCAAAGCAGGTTACTACTGATCAACAGTCATCAATTCAGCCTGATCTTATAGAGGCACTCGAGTGCTTATAGTTCAACTGGAAAGGTAAAATAATTGATTGGGCACAAGAAAATTCCCATTCAATTGAAGAGGTAGAAGTAGGGTTTGATGATTTCTCATTAATACTCAAGGATGAGGAGGAGCTATATACAGGGGACTATGAGGATTATAATTAAACTTACAGTAAATTTTGTACATATAATAAATTGGTTCAAAAGACTGATCAGGACTGGAAAAGACTGATCAGGACAGGTCCTGGACTGCATTTAGTCCAAGACTGGACAGGACTGGAAAAAGACTGGGACAGGACTGCAGTCCTGTCCTCTGGACTTTGGAGCTTGCAGTCTTCAGTCCTGTCTTCAGTCCTGCCCTGGAGGGCTAAAAGACAGGACAGGACAGGACTCTGCAGCACTAAGAGCGAGAGCAAAAAGTTGGGGTTGGACACGTCGAATGGAAAGTCCTTTGGTGCTTCACGTAAACGGGCTATATCATCCGGATGCATGTTGCTATTTTCAAGCTTCGCATGCTTTAATTCCTCGATGAATTGTGCAGCTGTCTTGATATCATCTATCTCGGAACCCAAGCCTATCGTCTCGTTTTCAAACATAGAGAGATTGCGTTGTATTTCAGAACCGAATCCTATCGTTTCTGAATCTTCAAACATCGAGAAATCACATTCATTCTCAGCCTGGATACTGTCCTTTGGACAGTGCACATCATGACTGGCACCTCCAGGAAATTCTTCATTTTGAGGGTGATTGATGCCCTCATTGTCGAGCGTATCAATTTTGTCGCTTCCCTAGACATAACGAAGTAAGAATTTATGAGAAAAACATGATGTAGAATGCACCTGTTGACCATGTAAGTGTTCTTGTTCTCCGGGCTGAGTTTCCTCATTGTGCGCTGGCCCCAAGTTGTTGCAAGAGTTGGAGGCACTCCCCTCACTTGTCTACACATATGTAAGTGTGTATTCTTGGTGGGGAACACGTAATACCTACATTAGAAGACCGATTTGGTCCGTCATTGACACGGGTGTGGGTTGGGCCAGCACTCGACCCTCCTGCAGATTGGCTCGTATGTATTTGTCCCACTTCGTTGCGTGGTGGTATAATAACTCCTCTCTGTAAGCAGAACTCTCGAAACCAGGTTTCGTGGTCTTTTTCACCATATCGCGTGGCGTTGAGACTCTGGTTTGATGTCTTTGCGAGAGCGCCTCATTTGATACGGCACAGCGTGGTAAAATTCCTCCAAGTCCGTCGCCAGCTGAGGGACGCGTGATGTAAAAGTCAAATCATATTTTCTTTGATTGTTGAATGTGACATAAACGTTTAAAATAGACGATCTATTTACAGATATCTGCTGTCTGGCTCCTACACCCCCCTATAATCGAACGTAATCCAAAACAATGGAAGAAATCGACGGAAAATAGGATCAAATAGCCGCGTTTTTCACTGGGGTTGAGGCTGTGTTAAGAGCAGAATATCGTCTGCTTTGCCTGTGTGACGATTTCAAGAAGCGGTTTGATGCCCATGCAAAAGACTTGAATGTTTTGACCATCCCCAGTATGCCAGTGATGATCTTCAAATGGAGTTTCTTATTGATCGAAATTTGACACTAACAGAATTCTACTTCAACTTCCAAGACTCTATATTTGGCAAGATCTTTGGTTCAGAGTCGTCGGGTGCCAGGATCATCCCCCATCAATACTTCATAGCTACCCGTCTCTTGCCTTGTGGAACGGTTGATGGGAAGGTCCGCAAATTCACAGGAAGTGACGAGATTGGGGACGCTGATGACAACATGACAAAAGCCATCCATGCATTTGTGCACTTCTCATTACAATATTCTCAGGGACACATCCTGTTTTGCGACCTTCAAGGTACTTTATTCGCAAATATCCAGCCATAACGGTGACACTGAATTTGATTATAGGTACAAATGACTTGAAGGGAGTTATGTGTTTATTTGACCCCCAGGCCCATACGTGCGTTTCCTCGAGTTCAGTGATTCACTGCATAGTATGATAGTAACCCTTTCAATACAGGAACATGCCACCTCAAGAGCGTGAAGTGTACTGGGATGGTGGGCCTGCAAAAATCAAAGCATTCAATGAGCAACATGCACCAATGTGCGAAGGTAATTGGGTGTGCTCGCAATTGGGTTTGAAGGATTTGATCGTAGAGCAAGATGATTGCCTGGGGAGCAAACCGCAGAGCCCAAGAAAATCAACTCATCGTGGTAGAATTGAGTACATTGTCAACTGATCTACATCTGAGACTTTCGACTTTCGGGTGGCTCAAAAGTGTGCATCCCACCACCGTAAGGGTGGTAACCTCACAAGAGGAACATTGTTACAGGCATACAGCGTGGGCGCTGGTGGGGAAGTGACAAAGGGCGACAGACAGGCGACGGGCTGGGCGGTCGACCGCAGTTGACTCCTGCGCTGTTGCATGCAACGAAGATCAGGCATGGATTAGGTAATAATAAAAAACATTTGATGTGACTTTGTAACGTGCACAGAAGGACCCCATCAGAAAAACGGATTCAATTTTCAGAATCACGGATTCAAATTCAACCTGACCCGGCTGGGCAACGGTACTCGATAGGCTCACAGCCTTTACGGACCCATCTTGCCTGGTTCGTCCTCTTTGCCTGTGCTTTCCGCATTCTGCTCGCTAAGGAACCCTACCATACTATATATCTTGCCGTAAGCCCCTTGGCTGAAGTTCCCGAGTGACCCGCGACTCAAGTTCATCGTGTCACGGCGCCAGTCTCGGTTAACTTTTTCTCACTCGTCTATACTTCCGTCTACCTACGTGACATGGTGTTTACGGTTGGTCTCAGATCTATCTGGTTCCATGTGGCCATTGTTGGTGTCCCTGTGGTGCAAAATTCCAGGGGGCGCTTGTAACAAGTGACGTAAAGCGAAAACTTGTCGCACGAATTAACAGGCATCTAAAATAATAATGCTTCCGTGCACATGCCCATTCGAGATCGGGCGCGTCAGAATGTGGATTTTCTTTAGGAAAAGCTCCTTGGCAGGCTTCCCGGACCTCATTTGGCGGATTTGTATGTATGATAAGGTCCTGAACCTAAAACAACAGGTTATGAGAGAGGCCGCATTGAATGTTAGACGTTGCTTACCATTTTATCAAGATCGAGAGAATGAAGTCGATGCTCTTCATCTGATTCGTGCGTGTGTACGGCAGATGAGGAGCTTGGGTGACCATCCGAGCCTGTGTGTACGGCAGGTGAAGAGCTTGCCACTTGACCATCGCCTTCGGAATAGTGCTGTGGATCAAAACGTATCAGGCACTTATAATAATTCTCCGTGTCATGTTCCAAAGGTTCACATTTGTGCTTCGCATCATGAACGCTGTCCCGCACATTACTCAAGCGATAGTTAAGGTCTGCTATCTAAACGAGCATGATGAGGAAGACGACAGTGAATCTTGGTAGTATTTTTCTTACCAAGGCATTTAAAATCTGGTACGCTTTACTACCATATGTCACTGGTGGTAGTGGTCCTATTGGCATCATTTGGACCAACGCAGAAAGGAAAGAGACGGCGGAAAAAAGGGCGATGAGAAGGTTACGCATATGCGGTGTCGAATGTGATGATGTCCAGCACCAATAACTGCAGCGCGACTGTTTTGCAGGTCCTTATAGGTGGGCAATTTGTTGCGTAGCGCCCTGTAGCATTCCCAGGACTTGAAACTGCATCAGCTTGTTGCCAGGTTTCCCGATTTCCGCCCTACCCGTCTTTAGTGTTCGCTCACCATGGCACAAGGATGACAGCTGGACACCATCACAGATTTCGGACTTGCGTCTCAATATGTATACGCACCCCTTCTTCATCAGCAATTGCCATCCAGAATGATTGATCTTGGTAGTCTGACAGGAATCATCAATCTACATCATACTGCAACAGGGAGCGTCACGCTCCATCTGAAACAGATTAGTTGTATGCCGATTCCGGCACAATAATCGGTGTGATCCTACATCAAAAATATAACAGAGACCTCAAACCGATTGCCTCATTAGAGAAATGCAAAATTGTAAATGAAAAATTGATAGTAAATTGGGCGGACGCGGACAGCGCGCCGCAAAAAACACGTTCTGCACGATCCCGTTCGGTGATGCTGACACCGACAACGCCTTTGCTGCGCCAGCTCAACGACGCTGAGCGAGGGCCCGATGAGGGTGACAGGGTGCACGCCGAGGTGGCAGTGAAGCAGGACGTCAGCGAGCACCATTCCTGCTGCGATACACCCACATAAGAGAGTGTGCAATAGCGTACCTGTCGCCTGGATCACCGTTGCACTTCCACTGCGATGCGCCCGTGTGCTCGTCATGTGTTGACCGCAATGCTATTGATTGAATTAGTTCTAGACTCTGCGATAGCGTACCTGTCGCCTAGATCCCCGTTGCGCTTCCACAGCAATACGCCCGCGTGCTCGTCGTGTGTTGACCGCAATGCTTATTGAATTAGTTCTGGATTCGAAAAGTAACGGTTGCGACTGAGTAATATTTGAATAAGAGAGAAGGTGTGATAGCGCACCTGTCGCCTGTGTTCCTCGTTGTGTTTCCACTGCGATACGCCCGCGTGCTCGTCATGTGTTGAGCTCGAGCATGATATTAGTGTTGACTATGATGTCACGACCGTGAGGTACGTGACAGCGTTATGATCTATGTTCAGCACCACGGTACTGATCTGCAAACCAGGACTTTGTTGTTTTCGTTTGGAGGGGGTGTCATGGGGATGAAACAACTCTGGAAAAGCTTTGAACATCATGCCGTTCATTATCTAGACACGATTCCCCTATTTTTATCTATACACCGTATGCGTTCAGGACCCCACTGTGCCGTCTATTCCATCAATGACGACTACAGCGCGCAGCCCTTGGTGTGAATACAGTTCTTAATAATTGAAAAATGAAAAAGAGAGTGACTGCGTTACAGCGCCGTCTATTCCATCAATGATGGCTACAGCATGCAGCCCTACCACAAGACGTCAAAAGGGAGTGTATGCGGCTCAATGAAATTGTTGTGATGTGTCCCTTCCGTATGGTAGCCCCTAGTGCAAGTGTGAGGTATGCCGTTTGTACTCACACGGTTCAGATTGTATTTGTAACCATCCATTTGCTTGATATGATGACATGATAACGAACAAAAGATAATTCAGAGCTGCGTGGCATGTTATTTGGTTGGCAAACAACGGCTATCGAGGTCGCCTACCTGTAAGCTTTTTTTTTCTCAATATTTATCGGCTGGTGTCCTGGGTCTTTAGCAGGCTTTTGATGTCCATCATGCCGAACACTGCGCCGGTGGCTCATTTTGCACTTTTGATCGCCAGGGGGAGCGTGTCGCTCCCTGTTGCAGTAGCATCAAGATTTCAGACTAGCTGAAACTTATAGTATGTCCCATCTACAGATACCGTTACCGAAGCAATATCGACGATAAGCTACCTGTTCTGGGGCCGGTCGGGGGTCCAAGGAAGCCGGCCAGCAGGATCCATGGTGTCAGATGGCAGGGGCAATGAGCCAGGGAACGAACGAACGACTTGGAATGTGCAGACTACTGAAATTTACATGCAATGTATTACGATGGCTCCGGCTTCGGCTCCGGGTGGCTTGGTTCCAAATGATGCAGGGCAGCTTGGGTCAATCGGAAAAAAGCTAACCGTGCTTCGACAATTTTCTTGCAATCACGTTTTGGCTGATATTCCACGTTGTGCCAACTGGCCACCCCGCTCATCAGGCATTTAAAAAATTCTAGCTTCCATGTATGTGCCCACACCTCATCGCTCACACCTTTATCCACATGTCTTGGAGAACTAGCTCCAAGCCAGCAGTGGTGCTCGACCAAGGGTGGCACGACTACATGTATCCTAAGGTCCAGAATCTAAAACAAAAGCATATGAGGGAGGCCGCATTGAATGTTAGATGTTGCTTACCATTTTATCATAAACGTCAAGGTAAAGGGGCTTAAATAACTCTGGTTCGCGCGTGGCACAATCGCGGTCGTAATTGCGGGTGTCATACTTCATCAGACACTGATAACGTCCCAACGGATGTTCATGCCTTCGACAATTTTGAACAGCATATCGGACATAATCAGGGTGCATGCGTTTATAAACATCTTCGATCTAAACCAACATCTTGATGAGGGAGATGACAGTGAATGTATTTTGCTTACCAGGATTTTCCAAATCTGGTGCTCTGGACTATCCGGTGTCATTGGTATCGTCTGGTGCTCTTGACTATCCAGTGTCATTGGCATCGTCTGTTGCTCTTTTCTATTCGGTGTTATCAGCATCGTTTTGACCAGCGCACAAAGGAAAGAAAGAGCGGTGAAAAGGGCGACAAGAAGGTTATGCATATTTATGTCGATGATGTCCAGCACCACAAACTGCTCCACAACTGTTAGTTGGTCTCTTATAAGATGAGCAATTTGTAAGTATCTTTGGAACGGCCTGATGAACCGTTTCTGATAGCCTGTTGCTTTTTCAATCCCCGTCCACTAAGCCGGTGCCTGTGTCTCAATATGTATATGTGGCAGCAGTTGCCATCCAGAATGATTGTTGCGCATGGCACTGGCACAGTAATATACAAGACGTGCACTGAAACATATCATTGTCCGATGGATGTGTATGTATTACAAGGTCTAGAATCTAAACCGACAGCTTATGAGGGAGCTGGCCACATTGAATGTTTAGATGTTGCTTACCCTTTTCCGACCATCGTCAAGAGGCCCATTTGACAGAGGTCCTTTGAGCTTACGTTCTCGGAAGTGCGACAGGTATGCTTCGTATGTTTTCCCGTAGTCTATGGGATCAAAGCTTGACAGGCAGATATAGAAGGTCGCCCTGTGTTCCCACTTGGCCGCAATCCACACGCGCTAGCAGCTCGCGGAAGAAGGTCCCTAATCTAAACCAACACCCCTATGAGTTGGTAGTATTTTGCTGATAAGCTGCCCAAAAAGGAGGTTGATGTGAATATCACAATCGGCAAAGCAAGATGGTTGCGCGTGATGATGATCTCCAGCACTGCATGAATCTCTCGTATCCGTCAAGCTCGTATCGAGATACCGTGATGACCGTTCATCCTGAAGATGTTTGAAGAGACCTGTGACACTGCTTTGAAAGATGATGATAACTCTGCCCGTCAAGCAGACTGTAGCGGTGAAAATCGATAACCCCTGCCAAATCTTGTCGCCAAGTCCAAGTTCCCAGCTAACAGTAAAAATATTGATCACCGCAGTTCTTTGACCCTGACTTTGCCCTCGATATCAGCTACATTCATAATTCGCGACTACCTGTGCTTTCATTTGCCTAACTTTATACAGGGTCAGGTGCGAGTTCTTGAGGGGGGTGGAGGTGAATGCGCTCACTACGCTGGGTGAGGTGGGCCTCGACTGCTTGGAGTTAACACCACCGTGACAAGGGCCATCTACAAAAAGTCTAAAATCTGGCGAACTTCGCCAGGTTTGGTGAGGCTTTGACCAATCGTTTGCCAAACCGTGCGAAATTTCATCAAGCGTTATGAAAGTTTCACGAGGCATTATGAAGTCTCGCCAGGCATTATGAACGTCCCACCAAGCGTTATGAATCTCGGTAGGTCTGACGAGTGCCCGGGGCTCTGTGACTAAGTTCACCACTCCGTACGGACAAGCAAAAGGTAATTGTCTCAAGGCGGCCGTATTGGTGGTTCTCAACGTTCCAATGTCAAAGTCCGAATTTGTCCTTGTTTATAATTATATCAAACTCGCCGTTTTTGTCTTCCTTCTCCCATCTCCCTCCTACTTCCATCTCCCTCCTGCACTCCCCGTATCCATCTCCCTCCAGTACACTGGCCGTCTCCTTCCTTGATGGCTGCCGTATCAGCCGTATTGTGCTTCGAAATGGCCTTAAGTTGATGATTTTGAAGTCGTCATCATCAATGAGTGGGTATATGCGGGTACTTCTGTCTTTTTTGACACTGACCATCAGCAAACTTGGGGTTTCCCCACAGTGCCCACAGTGTTGCAGGACTGGCAGACAAGTCACAGACTTCAAGTAGAATGTTTGCAGAAACCTGCAGTGCCCACAGTGCCCACAGTGAATCTGCAGTGATTTTGTAGTAACCTGGCAGTGAATTGGCAGAATGTTTGCAGACAGCTGCAGTGCCCACAGTGCCACAGTACTGACAGTGCTGACAGTGAATCCACAGTGACCTGCAGTGAACCTGCAGTGATTCTGCAGCAAGCCTGCAGAGACCTGCAGAGACCTGCAGTGAATCCACAGTGATTCTGCAGAGACCTGCAGAGACCTGCAGTAAATCCACAGTGATCTGCAGTAATTCTGCAGTAATTCTGCAGAGACCTGCAGAGACCTGCAGTGAATCCACAGTGATCTGCAGTAATTCTGCAGCAATTCTGCAGAGACCTGCAGAGACCTGCAGTGAATCCACAGTGATCTGCAGTAATTCTGCAGAGACCTGCAGAGACCTGCAGTGAATCCACAGTGATCTGCAGTAATTCTGCAGAGACCTGCAGTGACCTGCAGTGAATCCACAGTGACCTGCAGTGAATCCACAGTGATCTGCAGTAATTCTGCAGAGACCTGCAGTGACCTGCAGTGAATCCACAGTGATCTGCAGTAATTCTGCAGCAAATCTGCAGTGACCTGCAGTGACCTGCAGTGAATCCACAGTGATCTGCAGTAATTCTGCAGTAACCTGCAGTGGCCTGCAGTAATTTTGCAGTGACCTGTAGTGATCTGCAGTGACCTGCAGAGACCTGCAGTTAATCCACAGCAATCTGCAGTGAATCCACAGTGATCTGCAGTAATTCTGCAGTGACCTGCAGTGGCCTGCAGTAATTCTGTAGAGACCTGCAGTGACCTGTAGTGGGCTGCAGTGAATCCACAGTGATCTGCAGTAATTCTGCAGAGACCTGCAGAGACCTGCAGTGAATCCACAGTGATCTGCAGTGACCTGCAGTGGCCTGCAGTAATTCTGCAGAGACCTGCAGTGACCTGCAGTAATTCTACAGTGACCTGCAGTGACCTGTAGTGGCCTGCAGTAATTCTGCAGAGACCTGCAGTGAATCCACAGTGACCTGCAGTAATTCTGCAGAGACCTGCAGTGAATCCACAGTGATCTGCAGTGACCTGCAGTGGCCTGCAGTAATTCTGCAGAGACCTGCAGAGACTTGCAGAGACTTGCAGTGACCTGTAGTGGCCTGCAGTAATTCTGCAGAGACCTGCAGAGACCTGCAGTGAATCCATAGTGATCTGCAGAGACCTGCAGTGACCTGTAGTGGCCTGCAGTAATTCTGCAGAGACCTGTAGTGGCCTGCAGTAATTCTGCAGAGACCTGCAGTGACCTGCAGTGACCTGCAGTGACCTGCAGTGACCTGCAGTGACCTGCAGTAATTCTACAGTGACCTGCAGTAATTCTGCAGAGACCTGCAGTGACTTGCAGTGACTTGCAGAGACCTGTAGTGGCCTGCAGTAATTCTGCAGAGACCTGCAGTGAATCCACAGTGATCTGCAGTGACCTGCAGTGGCCTGCAGTAATTCTGCAGAGACCTGCAGAGACCTGCAGTGGCCTGCAGTGGCCTGCAGTAATTCTGCAGAGACCTGCAGTGAATCCACAGTGATCTGCAGTGACCTGTAGTGGCCTGCAGTAATTCTGCAGAGACCTGCAGTGAATCCACAGTGATCTGCAGTGGCCTGCAGTAATTCTGCAGAGACCTGTAGTGGCCTGCAGTAATTCTGCAGAGACCTGCAGTGAATCCACAGTGACCTGCAGTGCTCTCAGACTCTGCAAGACTCTGTGGGACTCTGTGGGACTCTGTGGGACCCTGTATCAGCACTGCAGCTGTCTGCAATGACTTGTCAATTGGCTAAACATGAATAACTTATGAACCACTGGTTGGAATCGTTTCTGCCAGGAACAAAGGTTGTGCGCCTTCTTCCATACTACAACTCTTGTCACACACTCAAGCCTGGATTTGTAGATCTTGACTCAGAAAATAGGATTTAGTCGAGTGAGAGCAGTGGCAAGACTAAGTCCACTGAATAGGATGTAGGATATATGTCTTTTTGAGACCAACATAACAATGCCAGTTTGGTGTAATGGTTTATTGCTTCAGCTGTGCTCTAAGGTTGTGAGTTCAATCCTGGTCATTGGCAAGTTATTTATGTTCATATATTACCTTAATTGACCAGAGTCTCACAGCATCCTGCAGAGTCCCACAGAGTCCCACAGAGCCTGGAGAAAAGGTATATGTTCTGTGCAGTACTGCCACACAGACTGTGGCAGTACTGCACAGAACATATACCTTTTCTCCAGGCTCTGTGGGACTCTGTGGGACTCTGCAAGACTCTGTGGGACTCTGTGGTGCTCTGTGCCTTATTGGCACAGTTTTTTACTTGGATTGCCACAGACTGTCTGCAGACTGCCTGCAGACTGCCACAGACTGCCACAGACTGCCTGCAGACTGTGGCAGTACTGCACAGAACATATACCTTTTCTCTAGGCTCTGTGGGACTCTGTGGGGTTCTGTGGGGCTCTGTGGGGCTCTGTGGGGTTCTGTGGCTTGTTGGAACAGTTATTTACTTGGACTGCCACAGACTGCCACAGACTGCCTGCAGACTGTGGCAGTACTGCACAGAACATATACCTTTTCTCTAGACTCTGTGGGACTCTGTGGGACTCTGTGGGACTCTGTGGGGCTCTGTGGGGCTCTGTGGCTTGTTGGAACAGTTATTTACTTGGACTGCCACAGACTGCCAGCAGATTCCCACAGACTGCCACAGACTGCCAGCAGACTGCCAGCAGACTGTGGCAGTACTGCACAGAACATATACCTTATCTCCAGGTCCTGTGGGCTCTGTGGTACCTCCACAGTGCTGCAGAGGCCTCTGCAGAGAGCCCCCAAGTTTGCTGATGTAACTTCCCTCCGCGCGTGGCTCGGGGAAGATACATCACGCCATCTTACAGCCTCGTGGTGCCCCAATCATGTTGGGATCACAGAGAATGAACGAGCTGACCAGAGCACGTCGGAGTTGCAAACCCGGGGCTCGAGCTAAACTGATGTTACAGTTCAAAACCACTGCCAGCAAACATTGGCAGTTAGTTGGGCAATCACGCAAGCATCAAGGCTTCCACTTCCTCTCTCTCATGGACGACAAGCACAAAATTCGACCCTCTCTCTCGGATCTGCGCAACGATGCTTCATCACAGCTGTCCCGCTGTCCTATTCTCACGCTTTGTCCGAGCCATCTCGAAGAATCATTCTCGGAAGTCTGCAATGTGACATGTCCTACGGACACCACATGCCCTGCCAGTCATGACCCTTGCCCACATTCTGTGTAAGTGCATCAAGTATAAGAGACACCTCACTTCTCTCTTCATTTTTGCAGGACTACACAACAACTATAGGCACCTCATACAATTTACTTCATTGTGACTAATGTTGGTGGGAAAACATGGTTAATAACTCTAGGAATCCGCTCGCAACTTGATCCAGATCTACCTCTGGGGTGAAACTGCTGGGAGTTGCCCTGCTAATCAGGCATCCAATATAACATGCCTTCCACATACGTGACAACTTCTCTCTGGGGTGTTCTCTGGGGTGTTGAAGGTTTATAAGTTCTGGACCACACATTCTTTCAGCGCAGTCAAGTTGGGTGTCATGTGTCGGATGTGTATGTGATACGACGTCGAAAATCTAAAACAACAGTTTATGAGGCTGAATTGAATGTTAGATATTGCTTACCATTTTGTCAAGAATGCTAAGAGGCCTTTGGACCAGAAGAAACCCACCTTGAACACTCGGATGATGTGCTTCGACGGCACTTAGCCAATCCTCGTAATTTCGGACATCAAATTGCATCAGGCACTGATAATATGCCACCTTCGAATCTGCTGTCTCTGGCAAATTTTTACATCGCTCATCCACGTGATTACGATATATGGTGGGTATGCGATTGAGAAGGTCTTTAATCTAAATCAACATCTTGATGAGGGAGATGACAGTGAATGTTGGTAGTATTTTACTTACCAGGTAGTCCAAAACTTGGTTCTTGAAATCAGGATTACGACGCGCCAGGTCAATGCCATACTTAACGCTACCTATTGGTGTCGTTTGGACCAGCGCACAATGGAAAGAGACAGCGGAGAAAAGGGTGAGGAGAAGGTTGAGCATATGCATGTCGTCCTTGCGATACGGTGGTGTCCAGCACCAACAACAGCACCACAACTGTTTCTGAGGTTCAAATAAATGCTGGTCGTTTGATCAGGTTGCGCTAGTAGCACGTTGCATCATTTATTCGTTGCGACAGTGCATCAACTGTGGTCACGGGCCCTCTACCGTTGCCGACCCGGGTCAGCCTGAGGTCGATATTGATTTCGAAAAGGACGACGCGATTCTGATGGGGTCCTTGTTCAATCGCACGTTAAGCCACCGTCTCATAGGCGCAGATGTCTCCGACCCTTGCAGCATCAGCATCAGCATCAGCTCCAGCTCCAACTCCCGGTCCTGCCGCCCCACCCTCCTTCACAACAACCGCAACAGCAACAACAGCCCCCATCACCGCCACAGCCCCATGCGCAACAACAAAGTCAACCATCACAACAACCTCAACTAACAATACCATCGTACGCATGGTACGACCTCCAAGAAGCTCAATAACAGATATTGCACTGGGAAGAGCCTCCCCGTCTAGAGCTCAAGCGCTCATCAAGAGTTTGCGTGCGGGAGTTTCCTTCTTTCTCGGGTTTGTTTTGCTCTGTTTCGTTTTGTTTGCATCTCTGGGTTGCTGAACGCTGAACGTTGGTCCTCTTTGCCACAGGATATGCAGGTACACGCCCAACATTGTCCGCTCTGTCGTCGCGCAGGAAGCGAGCGACTATTATACACTGCATTGATACCCGAGTGGTCAGTCTAGGCCGGGCGCGCGGTGTCGTGCCCGTGTGGCCAAGCGCGCGTATGCTTCCTCGTCTTCCCCGCGCAAGATGACGGTGGGGAGGAAGAGGAGGAGGCTGGATCTCGAGTCGGATGCGAATCTTGAGGCTGATGTGGTCAACAAGGAGGAGGACAAGGCTGTCTCTAGACCTGACAACGACACTTTAGATGCTGCCGAGATGATGGCTACTGTTGCGTCTCCAGCTCCGCCTCAGCCTTTAGCAGAAGGCGAGCGGGAACGCTTCATGGACGAAGAGTACTACGATTGGGAGATCCGGAGCGATGGTGACGAGGAAGTGGACGAGGACGAGGATGATGAAGATGATGAGGATGAGGGGTTTGAGGAGGATGAGACAGAGAGCAAGGAAGAGGACGAGGAGGAGGGGGCGGAAGTAGATGGAGAGGGGGAGGGACAAGCCAAGGTTCGTTCTGTTTTCTGACTCGTGAATCGAGCTCATTGTCTTTCTCTGTCAGCGCGGACGCGGGGGGATCGAGACGACGATCGCCATCGCATCTGACAGAATCCCAACATGGGCGGAAGCTCCGTCTAGGCGATATGAGCATGGATGTGGACCCTGATGACAAGCTCGCGTCACGGGAACAACAGGGAGAGCGAGGAGAGGAAGACGACCCGTCGTTCAATGCCGAGTTGACGCTGTCGTGCTCGCCCCCGAATTCTCCGACGTCTGGAGCGGATGTGGGACGTTGAACGTAGTCAGACCGAGGCGCAACCACCTCGGGCTGTACCCCTACTCACAGCAGAGAATCCTGCACCAGCCCCAGCTCCCCACGTAGCGGGCGTGGTAAATGGCAAGAGCGATATGGGTCATCCGCTCATCCATGTTTTATTGTCCGCATCCGCATCCGAATAGTGTTTGTCCGCAGCCACAGCCGCAGTCGCAGTCTCACCGGCCACCATTACCATCCACATTACAAGCACTCTCCCAAGCACCACCCCCACACGCGCGTTCACAGCCACAATTGCAAACCCAACCACCCGCGATCGATCTCGCACAAATGAGACCGCCCACGCCCGTGCCTTCCCAAACTTTGTTCTCGCCCGTGTATGGGATGGGTGTGAACGAGGCGCAACCCGTTCCTTCCCCGACTTCTCCCCTGACCCGGATTTCTCTCCCCGTATCGATGAATAAACCCTAAGCCCAGCTACACTGACGAAGATATCATTTCCTCCTACCAAGAGGCTGCTGGGAGCAGTGGCAGTGACAAAGTGCAGCAAGCAACCCCATATTAGCACCACCCTACGTGCATTACTGCGGTTGTCAATAAGTTTATCATACTCATGAAACGATCTTTTGACGTTGTATTATATTCCTTGAATTGATTTTTGGTGACCACGTCACTCATTTGTAAAGGTACAGAAGATGGTGTCGTTTTCAAAGGGAAAGGTACCACAGATCCAAAGGTAAAGGTACAAATGTTGTGACTCCCAAAGGTAATGGTGCCGGGTTCGCAACTCCCAAAGGTAAAGTTACCAAATTTGTTTTTGACATTTTGCTGATGAGTCATGGGATGGCCTCCAGCGAATGTTCCAAACGGTGATCCCGTCAAAACGTGTAACGCGGGTCCCATGTTCCCGGACTAGTAGGGTGACAATAATTGTAATTTTTGTAAGTGAAGAGTCGGTAGAAAGTCGGGACTTTGATAAAGATGTGTGTGTCAGAATGCGGCAGCGACCAAGGGAGAGAACTAAATATCCAGTTGGAACTGCTGACTGCCCAGGAGTTCTTCTTCGACTAGCCGCTTGGAATTGTTTAGCAAAGGCGAAGAAATTACACCGTCACACATATCATATGATTCCAGGTCATTTTCAGTAACGCTAGGCTAAGAAAGCAATTGGCTTTCTGCCCTCTCACAGACACGGCGCTTCATGCTGGAACGTATGGGTATAGTTGGTGATATTGCCGTGGATTTGCTATTGCAGGTCAGTCCGCGCTGGCATTTAGTAAAGCGCCACCGTTGCCCTATTCAACTGTAATCTCTCACGTCGATACACGAGACGAACGCAGCCAGCAATGGTAGACACCCTCGCCATGTCCAACCACACCAGTGTAAAACCAGAGCATGGTGACAACGTCTTGACATGCTGCAATGCAGTAACTCAAGTACTCGAGCCTGAGGCCGACGGGGCCAAACACTGGCCACCAACTATGGTCAAGAAAGTCATGGGGCACAGCGAAGCAAAACACGAAAGAGCATTGAAGCTTAGGGTCAAAGACGGGGCTGATATTGTCGCTATCTACTCTCTTTAACGTAATCTGTCACCTTCGGGTTATGGGTGATTCTGGTTGCCTTGTCCATCAAGTAGAAAAAATGACATGACTTCCATGCGAAATCCAAAGCTCTTGGCTGACCCGGGATGGTTCGTAATAAAATCATGGCACAATTTAGGCAGTTAGCCAGGAGGTCGCCTTGCGGATTTGTATGCATCGCAAGGTCCAGATTCTAAAATAACAAATTATGAGGGATCCGCATTGAATGTTAGATGTTGCTTACCATTTTATCAAGAATATCAAGAACATTTTCAGTTCCAAATAGGATACGGAACCTATGTTCTTCCGTGCCCAACAGGCATCGTAATCTTGGGGATCAAATTCCATCAAGCACTGATAATGAGCCTTCTTCGATTGACTGTATGTCCCGGTTCCCCACATGTCTGATCAGCTTCCGCTCGCCGATTTGCGGATATGCGCTTAAGAAGGTCTTCAATCTAAACAAACATCTTGATGAGGGAGACGACAGTGAATGATTTACTTACCAGGAGGTCCAAAATTAGAGCGCGATTTTGCTACCGGCGGCAGGCAGCACAATGGCTGGCGCCGTTTGGACCGGCGCACAAAGGAAAGAGACAGCGGAGAAGGGCGAGGAGAAGGTTGCGCATATGCATGTCGAATGTGTGATGGTGTCCAGCACCAATACCCGCACTGCAAGTGTTTTACAAGTCCTTATAAGCTCAAATAAATGCCGACGTCACCGAGATGCGTTTGGACCGGCGCACAAAAGGAAGAGACAGCGAAGAAAAGGGCGAGGAGAAGGTTGTGAATGTGCATGTCGTATGTGATGGTGTCCAGTGCACCGCATTGTTTTGCGGCGGCATCAAGTGGTTTATGCGGGCAAAAAAAACAGAAAGACACCTTCACGTTGGTCTCCTTCCTCGCAATCAGTGAGACTGGGACTTCCTAAAGCAACCTCCGTAATATGTGATTCACAGCCTTGATGATGTGATGCACGTGTTGTCGGTATCAATCAATACGACTTGTTTCTTTCGAATGAACTTCGCTTGTTTGGAACACAGCCATAAGTAATGAGACACAATCATTTCGGTGTTGTTGGCGATCAATTTTGAATCTTTGGATTACTGAATAAGTAAATCAGTCTAGACGTCATCACACGAAATTCAGTTCGCATCGATGTACATATACTCGCAATCGCCTTCTCGTCCTTTGTTTCCTTTGAGCGCCAAACCGGCCCTAATATTCTCACAAGGCAATTTCCCAATCTCTCGCTGGAGGACGACAGGAAGCGGCGGGTCTGGAAAACCGAATATGATCCGCACAAGGACTCCCGGTGACCACTTGATGCGCAGCCGCAATGATGCTACTAGAAGGTTTTTTTCACAACCCACTGGTGCTCAAACAAATTACTGACCCAACTATTACCCTATGTACCTGGAGTCCTGGACCGGGGATATCATTCTATTTTTAGCTTTGATTATATAGTGGCACCTTACGGTAGGATTCGAATAAACCCTTGACCGGTGACCACGCATTTTGCCCGTCAAGATCCAAAGCCTCCGCTGGGTCCCAATCTAGCTCAACGCTATCCGGAGACCTCACACCCTGTGAGCCCGACTTTGCCCTCGATATCGGCTACGTTCATAATTCACGAAAATCTCTGTACTTTCTCCTTGATCGAGTTCTCGAGGGGACTTGCAGATGAGTGAATAAAAGATTGTGTCAATAGTAACTTGGTGTCATATGCAGGTACTGGTTGACGTGGTGTTACAGGCTACAGACGCAAAGGTAATAAGGTCGGTTGGGGCAAGGGGTTTGTATTAGTATTGTCATTATCTACGGTAAACGCGGTAAACGCGGTAAATACGGTAACTGTAACGGTTCCCCATCTACACCGTCATGGAAGAAAGTAGTTGCCTTCATGGCCAAGCATGAAAAAAACATGTCTGCTCTTCCACATTCCAAGCGGTATGAGTAGCACATGTTGTTTTGCATCCATCCTGATCACCTTGCGATGGTTTCGTATGTGCCTTGAGGTCAAGAATCTAAACCAGCTTATGAGGGAGGCTGCATTGAATGTTAGATGTTGCTTGCCATTTCATCATAAACATCAATGGATGCGAACATAGGCCCTACGACAGCACCTACCATGTGCTGATAATCACGTGGATCAAAGTTCAACAGGCACCTATAACATTGTTCCGCCCTGACTAGAACGTCAATACGACTTGACATGGCGTGCCATACACAATTATGAGCCTGAGTTTGGCGATCCAGAGGTATGCGTTCATAAAGGTCATGAATCTAAACCAACACTTTCATGAGGGAGAAGGCAATGTTGGTGGTATGATTTTGCTCACCAGGGATGTGAAAATTAATTCCATTTTGTACGCGGCACGCTTGCATGCTGTTCATATATCTTTTTCCTCAGGTAATCCTCCAAGCCTGAATTTCGCCGTGCTTGACGCTGACTATTTGCGTCGTTTGGACCAGACAAAGGAAGAGACAGCAGAGAAAAGCGCGAGGCAAAGGTTGCACATATACATCAGTGAGTTTCGTGGTGTCTGGCACCAACAGCCTGCCGCACCGTCTTTAACTCAAATGAATGCCGACGACACCGAGATAAGTGTCAGGGTTAAAATTTGAAACGTTGACAGGTGCACTGCTCCCTAGTAGTATCTGGTGACTCAACTGGGATGAGTCGCTTGTTCGATCACTGCTGGATTGAAGCCAAAATGGCGGCCATATCCTACACAAATTTCAAGAGCAGATGGACCCCTCCAACCCATGAACGTCACCAACTTTTCATAGAGCGTTGTCATTATACTCAACGCGGCGCATGCACATGAACGTTGAAAGTGAAAAATCCGGCTGGGGGTATCCGGTCGGGTTTGGCCGCAGGCGTAGACATCTGCTTGAGCAGGTCACCGGTGAACGTTGAACCTCGACAATGCTACCAGCGAATCCCTCAATCTCAATTATTCCCGAAGAATCGCTTCACGCTTCCCTGCTGAAGTCTTTTATGCAATGTGATTGTGCAGTGAGCTAATGGTCAGGTATACCCGAGATCCCTGACGTTTGCCTTGATGTTCCCGCTAGTATAACAATCGATGCGACTCGGACGGACCACTCTTCTCCCGCTGCCCAAGGGAAAGGCTAAATGCATGCTTCAATTTGCAGAACGTCACCAAACGTAGTCGACTGCAGAGTCCTGTGGGTCCATGGCGTTCCGTTGGATCGGTCTTGTGGATAATCACTTACGTCCACACGCTAGGTATTGGATAATCGACCCGCGTCCAAATGTGATCTTTATTCGCATGTACCTACTACTCGAAGGACCTAACCACGCAAAAAATGATATATTGTTAAATTTCAGTGCTGTGCCACCTCTTTCATGATATCGCTATTCTGATTCACGTATTGATCACATGCTTTCAGAAGATGTGCAGCTTGTGTAGCGCATGTTCCCGAACTGCAACAGTCGTCACCTCAGAATATATACCATTCCCGCAAAGGTGAATACTTACTATCCTCGACCCAGTATGGATTGATAAACTTATCGATGATCAACTCTTTTTTTTTTCCGCATAGAAATATGTTATATTCGTAAAGGGGGCCGCAGGCCCCTTCTAAAAGCGTAACTATAGTAACAACAGATGGACACTAATGTCCATACATGGAGTGATACGAGATCATGTGTAAGTAATATACTGAAGAGAATAAGAGAGGCGTACGAGCAAGAAAGTAGCTACCGTAAAATGTCACAAGTCATCCTATATATCTTGAAAAGATCCCACTGAGGGTTGTTCCAGATGAACTTTGCTAATCCTTTATAGTTATTTCGTGAAGAATGAAAAACGTAGCATGGAAAGAAAAGAGTTTTTATATCTTATGCACTTACACATGATATGCCGACGCGTGAATAGAGGTCTTCCAGCGCAAAACTTGCAAAGCATGTTTGAGTCGGATGGAATCGAAGGCGATAATCTGCTGAGGGCATATGTCCAGAGGCGATTCGTACAAAGGTAGGAAAGTCGTGCAACTTGTCGTTGCACACATTGACGAAGCGTTTCTTTGAGCTGCCTAGAGAGGGGGTAATCTTTCGTCGACTATCCCTAAACGAAAGGGAAGAATCATCAACGAAAAGTCCGGAACCTGATCTGGGTACGCCGGGACCGTAACTGGCGTCGCCAGACTTGCCGATCTTTGCAGGAGCTGGGGTGACCTGAGAAGCCCCGGCAGAATTGTGAGTTCCACCCGCCTCGTTAAGCGCAGGTCACTGCTCGCCAGGCTTCCAACCAACTGATCCGGTTCTTGAGCCATTGACCAGTTCCTCGCTTGCTCATCAGACGCTTTTTAATGCCACACTTCCATTTCAGTGTTAACTACACAATGTTCTATCTATGACGGAATATGTATTAGGTCTTCTTGCTTCTAGTAATGCGATCCGAAGAAGGTACAGAGGATTTGCGCTTATTTCTGTTGTTCTGCGCGCTGCCGCTCTGAACCTGAGGGATGCCCTGAGGCATTGAGTCGTTCGTGTTGGAAGCGGTGCGCTGAGCATTTCGTCCATGCGCTGTGGTCATGCCGCTGTTGTTCATGTATTGCGAGCCGCTATCATGAGAGATGGATTGAGAGCGTTGTGTACCGAAGTTGTTCTGGTGGTTGGTTCTGAAAGTGTTCTGATTGAGGGTGTTCTGTAAGCTGAATCCGTTCTGCGTAAAGCCGTTGTGATTCTGGTTGAGACTGTTTTGCGGGAATATGTTCTGCGCGAAGCCGTGTTGTGGGAATATGTTTTGATTGAAGTCGTTGCGATGGATGCTGTTCTGCCGGATTCTATTCTGCATAAAGGGGCCATTTTGCATGCATATATTCTGATTAAAGTTGTTGCTCATGTGGTTGTTCAACGAGTCGTCCTGGGTATTGTTGTCAGCGAACATGTTCATGAAATTTTTGGCGCGAGGATCAAGGCTCATGCCGTCGTTATCGAACATCATGTTCGGGGATGTTTGCAACTGGTTGTACATGCCATTGTTCGGCGCCCCGCCGGATCCTTGGGTGAATGCGTCATTCTGCAGCGTCCACGGGCTCTATTTTGTCATTAGTAGTTGGTTTCTATGTCGATGAGACATGCCTTTAATACGACAGCTTGGCGCCTATCGACAGGAGATGAGATCGAGGGCGATAGTTCTGGCATCGGATTCTCCTCTGGATTGATGTCAGATTCCCCTCCAAGAGAGCGATTGTCGCCATCATCATCATTGTTTTCATCTTGACCAATCTGCTCAGCCTCGGTGCGGTTGTCGCCTTGAGGTATTGTAGTTTGCGTTGGAAGCTGTTCGGCAAACCACCGTGACCCACCCGCTTGTTCTTGTTGACGGCGGAGCTGCCAAGAATTTTGAATTTCCTTTAATTCATCTTCGGTATCACTTTCTGTTTCGCTGTCGCCTGTTGTTGCCTTACGCCTCAATTCTCCAAAACGACATTCACTTGAAACATTAGCATTGTTTATTTTACGAGACGATAGGACTAACTTATCAAACCATTCAAAGATTTTCTTGACCATGGGATCATCGTCATTGGTGAGAACCGCAATGATTCTGTTATAAAATGCTTTGAGATCATATCCGTCGATTTCTGATCCCCAAGCGTCGCATGACGAGATTGCAAATCGTACCTTTAAATTAAAATTAGTAAAAAGTAATTTTTGAATGGCTCAACATGCTTGTGTCGCAGCATATGCAATGGTAAACTTATCAGCTTTCATTGAAATATTCTTTGCCGATTTGGAGCGACTATCTTTGAGCGTTATAAGGTGCGGTTCTAAAGCGGTCCTTGGACCCGTCATGATATGCCGATAGACCCGAATGACCAGGTAGCCTTCAAGTCGACCGGCAAGCTGTTTGTGTCGATCATATGGCTGTGCGTCGTCATAGAGAAAAGTTGGAAAGTCCGATGCCTTGATCTTGCGCTGCCCAGTTTTCACTTCCGTCATAAATGCACTGTGATCCGAGTCAGTCATTACAATTCTCATTTGTATTGGCTTACTCTGGATCCTGGTCAAATTCATGAACGAGCCGACGGGGACATAAGAGACGAGCAGATGTTGGGTTATTGTAGCCGCGCGTTTGACTCTTGGCGCCATTGCGTGAAAAGGCCGTTTCAATTACTCTAGCCTGCCACTCGACTGGTAAATAATTGACAATGCTTCGTTTGAGCGCCTTGGTGTCGTCTGAACGCGTTGACTTTGCTTTCTCATGCATCTAGGAAGCAAGGTCAAAGAGAAGATGATTATATGCGTGAGTTGGCAACTCACATAGTTAATAAAAGTATCAAGGCCTTCTGATACTTCTGAGATTTCTTCTAGAATCTCCAAACCGTCAGGTAGCAGTAGAACAATCCTATCAAAGTGTTCCAATTCGGTACGACAGTCTTCTCTGAAAGTTTGTCAGTTAGTGAACAAATATATCATGCGCATATATATAACTCACTCTTTGCGCTGATCCATTTCATGTGTTTTGGATACTTTCCCCATGCGAGCAACACGACCAGAATTCCAATGAATATCACCTCTTTCACTCGGATGAACGATTGATCCCTACAGGGATCCAACGACCTATAGTGTGAAAACGGTAATAACCGTTGCCTATTGGAAAAGGTCGTCAGTTGAGTCAATGAGAAAAAAAAAAAAACTTACCATGATTCTCTATCGTTCTTGCCACCAAGGTACTTCTTCATGTCTTCAATCAACTGCTGGGCACGAGCAGTTCCTTGAGGGAAATGCGATCGCAACTCTGACTCAGAGTCAAAGTCAGGCATGGCGGTAGAGAAAGAGTGCGCTACAATGCGATGTCACTCATGCGATGTCACTAATACGTCACTTGTGTGACATCACTCGTGCATGCGCTCAACATGTCCAAGTCCATATGTTGAGCAGCAATCATATGTCTGTCAGACATAGTTTGTCTCAGTGGTCGTCACTGTCATGAACGATGAGCTCATATGTCCGTTAGACATAGAGTCATACGTCTGAGATGACAAGAGTATTGTATCACTGTCATAGACAGTGACCAGAACCTCTCCAGGTGTTTTGAGTATTGTATCACTGTCAGAGACAGTGACCAGAGACCTCTCCAGGTCTTTACACTCATAGAGTGGAGATACTCACATCCTGGTAGGGAAGAAAGAGCAACTGAGCGTATATTGGATATCTACTGGTCTTATATACACTTTTAGTGTATGTACATATTTGTGTAAAAGACTTGTATCTAATATACGTAAATAAAAGAAATAAAAGAAATAGAAATACCCTCTAAGGGTCAAACCGGTGATAGCCATGTTGAAGGCTATACTTAGGGGTTATTTGGGGTGAAGATCGTTCAACACCCCCCATAATCTGTACAGTCATGTACTGATTAGTAAAGATCTTCTCACAGGCCTGCAAAGAGGTGTGTATATTCTTTCAAAATCTTTGAAAGAAATGTGGCCAGAGATTCCCTCACGTCTCCATCTTTCCTTTAATTGCCAAGCCCAAAAAGCTTTAGGAGGAAATTTCCAAGGATTGTCCTTGAAAGGCTTGGTCATCCATATGGCAACAGCCGGGTGTATGTGATTCGCGGCTGGGGTTTTTTAGGTGGTGGAGGTGGGGGTTCCTCAAAGTGGCAGCGAGACGACCCTCGCATTCGTGTCCGACATTGGAGTGTCCTCCTATTGTCAGAATAGGTTGTTGTTTTTTCTGCGGGGTTTCCTATTTTTGCCCATAATGATAAAGTTGTTCGACGTTCTTTTAATCAGCTGGAGTAATCTCTACAGTGATAGGCTGGTCTCTTTATCGCAGTAAAATGAAGCAGTTTAGGGCCCTACTCCAGGGCCATCAGTAATCAATTTAATGATTCTGATAAACCTAACATTGGTGTGAATTTTTCAAATAATATTTGACCAAGATTTTTAGTCAGAATATCAGCAGGATTTCAAGATCCTGGAATGAATCGTAATTCTATCTCTTTCTTTTTTATGAAGTTTTCGTATATAATGATATTTAATATCAATGTGTTTTGAACGTTTTTCAGTAACAGGGTTATTTGCAATAAATAGAGATCCCATATTATCACCATAGATAGGTGCAATTGTTATAGGAAAATGGATTTCACTTAGTATTGATCTAATCCATTTGTTTCTCTCACAGTCAGATAAAGCCATGTATTCAGCTTCTGTTGACGATAGTGCCACTGTTTTCTGTTTCCTGGACGTCCAAGATACTACTCCTCCTGATAAAGAGTAAAGAATCCAGATGTGGAATGTCGATCATTTTTATCTGAAGCCCAATCTGAGTCAGTATAGCTCATTAGGCCAGATCTTAATGATCCATCGTATTTAATGAAGAGATCTGCAGTTTTTGCTAGATATCTAGCCATTCCTATTGCATGTTTTAAATGATCTGATGATGGATTTGCTGAGAATTGAGACATTTTTATCACAGCAAAACATATATCTGGTCTTGTTCCGATCATTAAATATAGTAATGATCCAATAACTGATTGATATTGTGATCTAATCTTTTGATCTAATGATTGATCATTTGTCATTGGTTTGTATCCAGTTGGAAGTGGAGTGTTTATATGTGTAGCATCACTCATTCCTAGTCTCTGGATTACTTTATGCAAATAGGGTTTTTGATCGATGGTTATTTTATCTCCTTGTTTCTTTATTTGGAACGATAAAAAGTTTTTTGTTTGACCATCAATGAGATCTCCTAAATCTCTAGATTCCCATCTATTCATAAATTCTTGCTTTTTACGCAATGTTATGATTTTGTTAGATCCCAAAAACATTGAGTCATCAACATAAATTATTGCTATGACAATGTTGGATCCTTGTTTAAAAACAAATACACCCGCATCCGAATGTATTCGTATAAAGCCCATTTTTTCCATTGATTCGTCTAATGATTTCCACCAAGCTAAAGAAGCTTGTTTTAATCCATAAAGTGCACGATATAATTTATATACCATGTCTTTTTTATCTTTATTTATAAAACCTGGTGGTTGTTTCATATATATTTCTTCATCCAGCTTTCCATATAGAAATGCAGCAGTCACATCTAGAAATGACACATATAGTTTTTCTAGTGCTGCAAGTGCAAGTATGAGACGGCATGTCTCATATCTTACAACTGGTGAGAATATTTCATCGTAATCAATGCCATCTATTTGGGAAAAACCCTGGGCAACTAGACGAGCTTTTTTACGTCCATCGTCTTTTTGGACATAAACCCATCTGCAACCTATAGCCTTTCGACCCTCAGGGAGATGTTGTAGATTTATTATTACGCCTCTTTTAATGAGCATATCCCATTCTTTCTTTTCAGCGTTTATCCAATCTTTTTGTTTGCTGATTGGTAAGCGAAATATTTCGTGGTGATGTTCAGGTACAGCTGTATTTGCTGTATCGTTGATAGGAATTGCATATGATAGCAATTCATTAATTGTGAAACGATTTAATTTCGTTCTTCTATCAATTTTTTCGATTTCAACTGGATCTTTATCTCCATAGACGTTATCTGGTCGATTGACTGGTCGTCTATTTCTAGTTGGTCTCGATGGACCTGGAGATGAGGGTCTTGAAGGAGCAAATAGATCTTCTTCAATTTCTCTTTGATCATCTGAATCGTCACTTCCGGAATTACTTCCTGAATTATCTGAATCATCACTTCCTGAATCGTCATCTGAGCTATCAGATCCCTTTCCTTTGGGAGATATACTAGATTCATCAGACGAGTTGCTATCACTCTCTGACTTTGATGAATCTTCTTCATCTGATGTATTATGTTCGTTGGACGATTCATGAGGTATTTCTGGTATGAGATCCTCAAACTCTTCCTCTGGATTGAGGAATGTGGGAATTAGATCAGAGTTTCGACATTTTGGAAATTTTGTTTCGTCAAAAACTCCAGTTGTTCCCATAAAAATGGTATTATTTTCAGGATTCATAAATTTATATCCTTTCATTCCATTTTTATATCCAAGAAAGATCATCATCTTAGATCTGGCTTCAAGCTTATTTTGTCTGCGTTCAGCAGGAATATATACGTAAGCTTGGCATCCAAATACTCGTAAATCCAATACATTCGGTTTTTTCTTTTCGATAAGAAAATATGGTGTCTGCCATTTATTACGAGCTATGGGAGTCCTATTATATAGGTATACTGTGTGTTCAAGTGCAAATTCCCACCATGATTGTGGTAAGCAGGCGTCGAATCTAAGGGATTGTGACTTTTCCCAAATAGTTCGATTCATTCGTTCAGCTCTGCCATTTTGTTGTGACGTATATGGAAGTGATTTCTGGATCTCAATACCGAGATCTTTGAGATATTTTTCACTTTTAGTGAATTCACTTCCTCCGTCAAACCGCCATTTCTTTGGCAATATTCCATGTTTGTTTTTTATTAATGCAATAAATTGTTTTAGCGAAGATTCCGTATCGGATTTCTTTTTTAATAAACCAATCCATAGATGTCCAGAGAAATCATCAATAAATGTCACGAAATATTTATATTTGTGATATGATATCATTGAGATTTCTTTGAGATCTGAATGTATTAAATCAAAAGGAGACGATGCTCTACTTTGTGATTCTGGAAATGATTTACTTCGCATTTTTCCTTTTGCGCATCCTGAACATATTTGTTTCCGTTTTGGAACTGGAATATTTGGGAATCCGTCTAAATGAATTTTTCCTTTTCGGATTACTTCATCTTGTGGATGTCCCAATCGTTTATGCCATATATGAAAATCAGGTTTTCGTGTTACAACGTTTATTGATTCATTATGAATTTCAGAATCTAACCAATATATGGTTTGTCCTTTTTCATGTGGTGAGAATCTTATAATTGATGATTCTTTAATAAGATCAATATGATCTTTGTTTCCTGAAAGGGAATACCCTTGATTTAGGAAAGTTCCCATGGAGAGTAATCTCGTATCCATGTCGGGAATATAAAAGACTGGCCTGATCAATTTTATATCTGCTTTTCCATTAACAGTTATTTTGATCATAATGGCTCCTACGCCTAGTATCTGTAAAGTTTTTCCTTTAGCAGTGGTTTGTACAAACCTCTTATCGATCAATTGTCGATAATATAAGAAGTCATTTTGATTGTGTGTAAAATGCAATGATGCTCCTGAGTCAAGAATCCATGACGACTCATTTTCTTTACATTTCACACAATTATTGCAATGAGAAAAATAATGTATATTTTCATTATATACATTTATACTACCATGTCGCTGTAAAAAGCATTTAGTAGTTTCTCTATTGACAAATGAATGACTTAACTCGTCACCGAGGCTTACAGCATCGTCATCAAAGAGCGGATCCATCGGGATGTCGTAATCTTTGTCACCATCCTCAAACAACGTTTCTTCCAAAACGTCTTGTGGATTTCCCACAGTTGAGTAGTCAAGATCTATCTCAGATTTTTTTCGTTTGTGAGGTGGTTCAAAAGATATTTCATCTTTTGTGACGGTATCTAGTATTTTTAAAGTTTCCGTCGTGGGTATAGCGCCGATGCGTTCTGCAAGCGATCTAGTCTTGTTAGACTTTTCCCATACACCCTTTCGGGTTTGTGATTGACCCGTGAATCGGGCAGCTGGTGGGAGCATGCGGTTTTGTACATTTCGTGCCGCAATTGAAAGAGCCGGAGATACAATCTCGATGGCGTTATGCTCCTGATCAGACTCAGGAGGAACGTCTGCTTCTTGGGCGCGTTTCTTTCCCTTGCCTCTAAAACCCTTGCGAGGGCAAGGTCTTTGATCTTTGGATTCGTCAGAACACTGACGCTGGTTTTCGTCATCCTTTTTCTGATGGTTCCACGTCGCATCTTTTTCCTTCCTCTTTACTCCGCTGATTTTATTTGCTTTGTCCCTAGAATTATATTGTTGTTTCATAGCGTAACCCCTCCGGTATTCTCCGATGATGGAATTGGAGATAGTCTCAAAGGTGAATTTATCTGTTCCATATAACTGGAACATGGCTGTAGAAACGGCAGTCCATTCTTTTGGAAGAGCGGCTGCAAGAATAAGGGCCTGCATGAAATCAGGGATCTCGACTTTGTCCTCAGTGAGTTGTGCGAAATATGATCCAAGTCTTTCAATCTCAGGTATGGGATCTTTCCCTGAGAGTTGGAATTTAACCGTTTTCTGAAAACGGTCAAATATGAGCGCTGGTGTAGTCTTTCTATAGCTAGTAGCCAACGTGTTCCATGCCAAAAGTAGTTGGTCGTCGGAAGCTATATGTCGCCTGATAGAATCAGATACTTTGAGACGTAAAGCTCCTAGACCGGAATCATTAAACTTTTGCCATTCCCGGAGTTCTTTTCTGTATTCTGTTGCTGCTGCAGCGCCAGCTGAATCGGCGGGAGGGGATGGTTTAGGAAATGATAGATTGATGATAGACCATGATCCTATGTGAAGAAGGTAGGACTTCATCCTTTCTGCCCAGACGCGATAGTCAATGCCGGTGAAAACATTGATAGAATTGATGCCAGTGGAGGTCTTGGAGGACGACATAGTGTATGATATTCTTATCTATGAAACATATTATGTTAGTGTCTTTGTTTCATAAATTTTAAATGAAAAATATGAAAATCTTTCGTCGTCATTGATCATGTCCTTGAGACATGTTTTGTCATCGTTGGCAACAATGACGGGCTTACCGGGGCCCATAACCTGTTGAGCAGCAATCATATGTCCGTCAGACATAGTTTGTCTCAGTGGTCATCACTGTCATGAACGATGAGCTCATATGTCCGTTAGACATAGAGTCATACGTCTGAGATGACAAGAGTATTGTATCACTGTCATAGACAGTGACCAGACACCTCTCCAGGTGTTTTGAGTATTGTATCACTGTCAGAGACAGTGACCAGAGACCTCTCCAGGTCTTTACACTCATAGAGTGGAGATACTCACATCCTGGTAGGGAAGAAAGAGCAACTGAGCGTATATTGGATATCTACTGGTCTTATATACACTTTTAGTGTATGTACATATTTGTGTAAAAGACTTGTATCTAATATACGTAAATAAAAGAAATAAAAGAAATAGAAATACCCTCTAAGGGTCAAACCGGTGATAGCCGTGTTGAAGGCTATACTTAGGGGTATTTGGGGTGAAGATCGTTCAACACCATATTCCCACGTGACTGGGTCTGCCTGTGCCAGTCACCTTATGGGTCGTTTGAAGAGGCAAGACCATCAATGCTACAGGCCCGGCTGCGGTCGAACATTTGCATCACTCACCACCCTCGGTAACCATCAGCAGCATTGCGGTTCGGAGTTGAACTCCGTTCTCACTATTCGCATCCAAAAACATCGAATCCAGGAAGCTTTGAGTAGAAGGAAGGGAACGGTAATGGTAGCTGCAGATGGTAGTGGGGGAGGGTTGGATATTGATCCTCAGCTAATGGGAATGGACAATACACCAATCATTGAAGTTGCGCAACCGGTGAGTTCACCCATTTTTTACTTGTTGATTTTTACTTAAAACTACAATACAGCCAGAACCTGTATTAAGACATGATAGGCGTCAGAGGCGACTGCCCACCAGGTTCCGTGACATCATGCCCCCAGCGCCTCCTCAGCCGGCTCCCCAATTTGAAATGCGCCGAACACATCCCTTGTCAGAACCTGCTCAGCCGGTTCCCCAACTTGATGCGCAATCCCAAATGGATATGTGTCAAGTGTATGATACGAAACCGAACACGTTCCATGTCTTGCAACGTTACCTTCATGGCAGGCCATCCATCTATCCAGTTGCTCCCGCTATTGCTGAGGTGCTTAATTCGCCAAATTTCGACCATGTTGATACAGCTGAGAAACGGCCTTGGTGGTCTGTTTTTGGCCGCTCTCTGGAGTCTGTCACAGAAAATATATTTGGCCCTTTTGACAATGCATCTACCTTGTTGCTCATGAACTGGATCTACGCTGGAACCAACTCTAAATCCAATCCCGAGATTGACAAGCTCATTCACGTATTATGAAATCCGGATTTCAACATCAATGATATTGCGACTTTTAACATGGCACGAGAAAGCGAACGGCTTGACAAGTTTGCAAAATCAGATTTACATTCAACTGATTCATTGTTCAACGCACAAGATGGTTGGATAGAGGGATTGGTTTCCATTCCTCTTCCATGCGAGGGCGTCAAACATGCGTCTGAATCACAAGCACCCAAATTTGATGTCAAAGGCGTTTTTTACAGGCGTCCATTGCAGATAATCAAAGCTGCGCTCAACGACCCTTCCATCGACACATATCATTGGTTTCCATATCAGGAATACTGGAAGCCGTCAAACCAAACACGGCCTGAGCGTATATACTCAGAGCTTTACAATTCTGATGCTTTTCTTCAAGAACACTCTCGGCTGCAGCAACTTAATCAAGCGGAAGGCTTGCAAATGGAGCGTGTTATCATCGCAATCATGTTTTGGTCAGACTCGACACATTTGGCTAGTTTCGGGAATGCATCATTGTGGCCAATCTACATGTATTTTGGCAACCAATCGAAATACATCCGCAGCAAGATATCATCATTTTCGGCCAATCATCTGGCGTATATTCCAAAGGTACGATTAGTCGCTTTCTACAATTTTTAGCATACTAATGACTTCTTTAGCTTGGAGACAACTTTCAAGATTTCTATAGACTTGTTTATAACATAGCTGCCAGTTCCGATGTCATTACGCACTGCAAGCGTGAACTTTTCCAACTCATATGGCTCCTGATCTTAGACGAAGAATTCATGCATGCGTATGTGCATGGATTCAAGCACCAGTTTCTTGATGGTGTTCAACGTCTAATCTTCCCGCGCATCTTTACATACGCAGCAGATTATCCTGAAAAGTAAGATACTCATATTATTACAATTTCTTTGCTAAATTGTTGAAGAGTTTTAATTGCTTGCATTAAATATCTTGGATCATGCCCTTGTCCACGTTGTTATGTGGTCAAAGATAAGATACGAGAAATGGGGAAAAAACAAGATGGAGAAAATCGTCACAAGAAATGCTGAGTTGACCATGAAGCGTTACAGTCGGACATTCTTATTGCTCGTCAATGGATTTTTGAAAAAGGTCTTTCATTTAACAACACATTTGTTGCAAACAAGCTCGCCTCATGTTCTTTAACACCTATACAGGTAAGTCACTTCCGTCAAATTAATTAATATTGTTTGCTGAGTCGTTTATAGAGCGCTTTTTCCAAACGATTCTCCAAATATGGCGTTAATCATTACAAAATGTTGGTTCCTGATTTGTTGCACGAATTTGAGCTCGGGGTATGGAAGGCAACATTCATACATTTGATGCACATCTTGTATGCACATCCAGGCCCTGGGATTCAAATATTAAATGAACGGTAAGTATTTCTTGATCTATTAAACTAATCCTATAATCAACTTTTACAGTTATTGGCAAGTTCCTACCTTTGGGCGCGGTACAATCCGTCGATTTGGCACAAATGCATCCAGCATGAAAAAACTTGCGGCGCGTGATTTTGAGGATTTATTACAGGTAAGATTGTAAACCAATATGTCATTGCTACAGTTACCAATGCTACCGCAGTGTGCTATACCAGTATTTGAAGGTCTATTGCCTGCGGAGCATGACAAGATTGTATTGGACTTGCTTTTTGAGCTTTGCACTTGGCATGCTTTCGCCAAGTTACGTTTACATACAGAGACAACTATCCGAGCCCTGGAACATTCAACACGACGCCTCGGATTTGTTTTGCGAGAGTTTGAAAAGACAGTCTGTTCAAAATATGTGACAAAGGATTTACCAAGTGAAGAAGCAGCTCGTGGACGTCGTACAGCTGCGCTTGCGAGGAATAAGACCGGAAACCCTTCAAACACATCAACAACAAAAACGTCACAAGGGAAAAAAGAGCGACACTTTAACCTTTCAACTTATAAGCTTCATGCTCTGGCAGATTACCCTGCCGCTATCCGCTACTTTGGAACAACTGATGGATTTACAAGCCAAGTAGTAAGTTGTTTACCTTCAAAGTAAGTAAATACTTGACAGTCGATGGAATAGGGTGAAGCGCAACATCAATGTGTCAAACGTTACTATTCACGTGCTTCCAAGGCACAGCATACCCGTAGTGTTGCAAAACAACAGGATCGTCAGAAGATCCTGAACAAAATCCATAAGCGCTACAGTGCTATGAAAGGGGATCATTCAATTTCAACAATTGCGAGCAGTCGGCATACAAGGAGTGAAAATGACATAGAGCCGCTACCACCAACCAACCCACATTGCCATTACCAGATTTCAAAAGACATAAAGCACAAGATCAGCTTATGGAAGTGGCCTGGAGAAGAACTTGAAGATGATCTCGCTTGCCAGGTACAGTATATCAAGATATGACGAAGCTCAACTGAAATTTGTTCCCAGAATTTTTGGCCTCGACTTCTCGATCACTTGCTTGGCCGATTGTCAGGTGCTGATTATGATGGCGATGAGATATCTTATTCAAATGCTGAACGAAGCACTCTAACAATCGTCAAAAACAAATCTACTCGCACCAAGTCATGCGCATCAATTATACAACATATGACCTGAGACGGGAACAAGATACTGTTAATATTCGAACAAGACCGGATATAATGTTATTATCCCATGAAGACCAGACAGCAACGGCACCGCCCACATCCCTATTGGTACGCACGCATAATCGGTATTTTTCATGCAGATGTGATATACACCGGCACGGGATCCAAGAGTCCACTTCCACAGACAGTGGATTTTCTCTGGGTTCGGTGGTTTGGACGTGATCTAAGCCAACGCCGCTATGGTTGGAAAGCGCGACAACTGCTACGAGTGGGATTTCATAACAGTAATACTCTGGGCACATTTGGCTTCTTGGATCCCACACTTGTCATCCGTTCAGCATTTCTAGAACTGGCTTTTGCCTTAGGTCGAACAGAAGAATATTTACCACCATCAATTGCACGCCAACCAAGTGAAAATGACGAAGACTGGGCTTTCTACTATGTGAATATGTGAGTAACATTTACAACTATTCAATCAAGTATACTAATCTCAACTTAGATTTGTGGATCGTGATATGGTAATGCGATATCGTGGGGTGGCGTTGGCCATGAATCAACCAGAGACGCTTCCGACCTTTTTTTGACTGACCGTCATCGCGAAGAACTTCTTGATATCAGAACTATTGACGACGCTCCCGAAGCACAACCCGAAGAAGAGCAAGGACTCGTCGATGAAGAGAAGAGGAACTCGAATATTGTGACGAAGAGAATGGTGAACATGAGAGTGAGGATGATGCCGAGGCAGATGAAACTTTCGCAGAATTATAAAGTGTAGCGGATACTAGTAGCAGAGCGTTATTTGACGTGCAGATGACGAACTTGGAATTAGAGGGCTCGGAAATGCAAGGGCGATAGACACCGGCCAACGAAAACTGGCCTAGGCGCCGCAATCCTGGAGAGTTCCACCGCGCTGTTTGGTAGTGGAGTATTTGCTTTGCAACCGGCCTGGCAAGCCTGGTCAGGCTACATGACACCCCGGCAAAGCCTTGTCACGGTGACATCACGCCTGGCGTGCTTTGCCGGTTTTCAGACTTTTTGTTGATGATGGCCTCGATATGACTGTGATGCCCATAACATTCGCCAATGTTGCCCAGTGTTACGGACGATGCCCTCGTCGTAGTTCGTTCTAAGTCAACAGCGACAAGCAGAGTCTCGGTCCGCTCCAGCCACTGGACAAAGAGTTTAGACGCTAAGTCAAACGATGACAAAGGTCTTGAGAACGATGAAGAAGAAGAGCGTCGAGTTCAAGCGAGGTTGAGAGCAAAACTCGTCTAAGTTGGAACTGAGGTTTACTCTAGGATACATGGGGTTTATATATAGTTGGAGAACAAAGGAAACCGTAAAAGGAATAAAGCTGTAGCTACTCGAGAAAGGAAATATGAAAGTAGTTACGAAAGGAGATAGCGTCCATGCGGTACACTGTGCAGTAATGATGATGATGAAACGGTTCACTGAGACACGAAGATGAAACGAAAAGAGAACTGTAACATTACCCCTTCGTATGCGAGAAGTCGCCGACTTCTACATGAGTTCGTCCAGCCGTGGTCCTGCCGAGATTCCAACCAACTGATAATATTACCGACGTCCTTGTCGGCAGTCTCCACTCGCCACTGTAAGCTTTGAATTGCTCGCTGTAACTGTTTTGCTTGAGCGAGCATCGCGTCCCGTTCTTCGTAAGTGAGGGTGTGCGGGTCGGTAGTGAGGGTGAGGGCGGTGATAAAATCAAGGGGTTCGGAAAATAAGTTGAAGTAGGTGACCAAGGTGGCGAGGTTGTCGCTGATGTTGTCAAGCATGGCGTTGCGGGGGCGAGTGACAACGGGCGGAACGGGTGTAATGGGGACAGTTACGGTGTCAGTGAGTTCTACCGGATGTTCGTGGAGCTCAGGGAGATCAGCGAATTTGAAGTCGTCGATGGTGATGGTGGTGTTGACAAAGACCTCGAGGGGAGGTCGTGGGCGGCGGCGAGGAAGGGCGAGAGGACGGCGGCGGGTTCGACGTAACAATGGCCCAATGCTGTGACCAGGAGGGCAAAGGCGAAGGCGATGAGGTAGGCGATGGTAATGAAGAAAGCGGGCATGATTATGACAGATGGTCTGGGAAACCTTTTATGTTCAATTGAACACCTCGTCATCATAATTGACAGTCAGGAGTTCTTCTTCCGAAAACTGATAAGAGGACATGGGCGCTCTGATGGTGGGAACGTATTCAAGTTCTCCATCAGATTCTTCTGATTCGCTTAATTCATTCCGTAGTGGTGGAAACCTCGTTCTCATGCTCGGTGTCAGTGATAGGGTCATTGCCTTGTGTGACAGCTTGTTCCGGTGCATCGGGGATAACCGGGTCGTCAACAAATGCATTCAGGAAGTCCAGGCTGTCCATTGCGTCGTCGAATTGGCTTGTGCATTTGGGACGTGCCGATCAGCAACCCAGCGGTATATTTTGATTTTCTTTGCCGGCACGTTTTAGCTGTTGAACGAAGACATACTTTTCCGGTTCTTCCTTTGAAGGGCCATCTCAGCGTACACCTCATATCTGTGATTCAAAGGTACGTTGGGTGATGGAAGGTATGATCTGCTTCGGGATAATATGGCAATTCTTCAGGATCGAACGTAAGATCCATGTATTTTGGGAGATAATGAGGCGGGCATTAAATGGGAATTCTACATGTCCTTGTGGATGTTTAAGTGTCCGGTGGTTAGTCTTGAGGCTCTAGGTGCAGTTTGTCGGACTGCTCGTGTCCGGATGATTTTAGAGAATCGTGGTAATCCTAACGGAGATGTTGGAAGACGATAAATGGGAATTTTAATGATCCGTCCTCGAAATCTCTCGTAGAGTTTTGGAGAATATCGTCCTCGAGTAGAACAGTATTTCTTCGTGTATCGGATATTTTGTTTAAGGATTCGGCGGTTATGATAGCGAGACATAATTGTTTCACAGCTGTCTTCTCTGTTTATATGCTTGCAGGATATCCGCAGCGTTGCCTAAATTGCGTTCAGGTTCCCAGAATTGTCATTCGGACTGTAATTTTTCCATTTAACCAAATACTGATATCCTGCCCCACGCTTTCGGTGTGCAAGAACCGCTTCAACTTCAACTCTTCTTGTCCATTTATGAGATCAGGAGGCGGGGCCATGTAATTTGTCCATGTGTTTCAGTCTCCCTATATGGCATAAGGAGTGACGTGTGAAAGACTGGATGAATGCGCCATTGTTTTGGGAGTTTGAGTTTATACGTTACTGGTCCTAACACTTGCTCAATGGGGAAGGGTCCTTCTCGTTTTGGCGCTAGCTTTCTGGACTGGTATGGAATGTTAAGGTTTCTGTTTTCGAGCCAAACTTTATCTCCTATTTTGAATTTGATTGACTTGTCTCTGATTCGTCTAGCCACCATTTGTCTAGCTAATTCATGCGCAGCAAGCGCCTCTTCCCTAGCCTTTCGTAGTAACTGTAGTCGTTCTTCTGCTGCTGGTGTCGTCATTTTCTGCGCCGCAGTAGGTAGTGCAACAGGGTCTGTTCCATACATAAGTTGGAAAGGCGATGCTTTAACTGAGTCATGATGGCGGTTATTATGGGCAAATTCGGCGATTGGTAATAGTTGTTTCCAAGTGTGCGCTTCATTTGCACAGAATATTCGAAGATATACTTCTAGTTCTTGATTAACTCGTTCTGTCTCTCCATCGGTTTGCGGATGATAGGCGGTACTCATTCTATGATCGATTCCTAGTGTTTTCCTGATTTCTTGGAAGACCTTGGCTGAGAATTGCGGTCCTCGATCAGAAATAAGTACATCTGGTAAACCAAAGCGCTTGAATATTTCGGAAATGTAAAGGTCTGCCGTCCCTAGTGCGTCGATGGTTTTCTTGCAAGGAGTAAGAATTACCCCCTTCGTAAGACCATGGTCCACCGTGACCAAAATTGAGTCAAATCCGTCGGAAATGGGAAGATCGGTAATAAAATCCAGAGTCACTTGTTGAAATGGTCGAGTCGCCTTTGACCCGATTGGTAGGAGGGCTGGGGTATTGGGGTGAGTGTTCATAACAATTCTAACGTTTTTAAGCGTCCAGGATGCCCGGAAGTGGGCGATTCATGGACCATTTTGATAATGCTGGTGCAGAGTGTTCCAAGATCAGGGATATATGCTCTGTCGATGTATCGAATGATTCCGTCAACTAATGCCCAATCTTGCAATTTGGATTTAATAGGCGGAGCGCGTTGCGTTTCTATGACTTCGATGATGGTTTTTCCAAAGCTGTCAAGTGACGTAGCATCTCGGATTTTCTGAGCAAGGTCTGTAGCGATAAGGCGAATAAACTTGTTATTAGGTAACATGATAACATCGTCCAGTATATCGTCATCTTTCGTATGATCGGGACGGCGGGATAATGCATCTGCTTCAAACATTTTTGTCCCTGGTACGTGCTCTATCTTCAGGTCAAATTCTGATAGCATCATAGACCAACGAGCTTGTCGAGGAGTTAACCGTTGCGGGGCTCTATAGAATGACAGGTTTTTGTGATCGCAATGGACTATAATTGGATGCGGAGATCCATGCAGTAAATGTCGCCATGCTTGTAATCCTTTAATAATGGCCAGTAATTCTCGGTCATAGATTTGGTAATTCTGTTCCGTCACGGTTAAGGCGTGTGATATAAAGCCACAAGGATGGAGGGATCCGGAGGCGTTGGCTTGTTTTAATACTGCCCCAATGGCTTTATTGGAGGCATCCGTTTGTAGGATAAATGGCCTTGTGGGTTCTGGCATACGTAGGACTGGCATTGACGAAAATTTTCGTTTTAATTCATCGAAAGCCGTCTGACAATCAAGCGTCCAATTGAAGGTTAGACCTTTCTTAGTTAAGTCCGTCAACGGTTTTGCTATAGCAGCAAAGTTGCCAATGAATCGTCGATAGAAATTTCCGAATCTGAGGAAAGATCTGACTTGTTTGACCATTGTGGGGATTGGCCAATCTCTAATTCCAGCGAGTTTTACTGGGTCCATTTGAATATGACCAGGCGTAATGACCATACCCAGGAATTCGACTTCTTGAACGCAAAATTTGCATTTTTCTAATTTCAAGAATAGGTCCTTTTCCTGTAAGCGTTCTAAGACTCTTTCGGTTCGTTTCTGTATCTCGTTCTTCGTTTTTCCACAGATCAGAATGTCGTCCATATAGATAATGAGCCATCCTTCATTAATCATATCCTGGAAGTATTCGTTCATCATGGTCTGGAACGTCGAGGGTGAATTGCAAAGGCCAAAGAACATAACTGTTGGTTCATACAATCCTCGGTTTGTGATGAAGGCTGCTTTCCATTCGTCGCCTTTCTTAATTCGGACGTTGTTATACCCCCAGCGCAAATCGAGTTTAGTAAAATAGTTTGCGCCTTCCAATTTTGTCATTAGGTCTGAGACTAAGGGTAACGGATAGGCATTTTGATTGTCCATTCGTTGAGGTAACGATAGTCTTGACAGGGTCTAAGGGCGCCGCTTTCTTTCTTTGAAACAAAGAAAAATGGTGATGCCTGTGGCGATTTGGATGGTCGAATATATCCTTTATCTAGTTGCTCCTTAATCCATTCGTCGAGCGTGGACTGTTCTTTTAGCGATAGTGGTAGATTTTGCTAACTTTCGGCGTAAATCCGGTTTTGAGTTCGATTGCATGGTCCCATGGACGTGACGATGGGAAACGCTCCGATGCTTTTTTCTCAAAGGTAGACTGCCAGGAATGTACTCAGATGGTAAGACAGTTGGCGTTTCGTCGCGTTTGGCTTGGTGTTCAAACACTTGTGATGCTGACGTTTTTACTCTTATCCAATATTCATCTTCTCCCCATTGTTGAGTATCTAGCGCTATGCGCCAAATAGGTTTGTCGTTTTTCGAATTATCGTCTATTTGGAGGGTTTTCTTTCGCCAATCAATAGTCGGGTTATGTTTTCCAGCCATGGTATTCCGAAGATGATTTCTTGATCTCCTAAGTTCGTGATCCATAACCAAGTATCATATGGTTTTCCATTGATAGAATAAATAAGATGAGTTCGATGCGTGATCATGCCATGTTGGTTAATAGTTCCGTCAGCGTTTTTGACTTTAATTGGTTGTTTTAGTTTTTCCTTCGGCCAAACTTTTGATATGCGTTCGTCAATGAAGTTTCCTTCTGCTCCACAGTCAATAAGGGCGGATATTTCAGCGGGTTTATCGTTCGTTTGCACAGTGATTGAAATCCGTTTATCATTATTGGATTGTACGATTACAGAATCGAGTGCTAACTGTTCAACTTTGTGGGAGGCGTCAACCGCTTTCTGGCGTCTCCTTCTTAAAAACCCTCTGTTTCAAGTTCTTGGAGGGTATTCTCGCGCTCCTCGTCTGGGAGTGCTTTCAATAGTGCCCTAATGCGTTGGGCAGTTGATTCTTCTGAGGTCGTTTCCTCAATAGTCCTAATGGTGCGATTCTGCGGAGGAGGCGATTTGTTGGGCGTCGTCTGGGCGTTCCCTTTGTTTGGGCAATCCCTGGATATGTGTCCCTGAGTTCCGCATCGGAAACATTTGCCGGTTTTCCGATATTCCTCTTTTTGGGAATCTGAAAGGCGTCCCGTAGTTATGGCATTGACTCCTTTTGATCCTGATGCTGAGTTCCTCGAGTTTCGATTAAATTTGAAACGTCTCTCCGTGTTTCCTGATCCAGAGATCGGTTCATCAGTTTCAGGGTTTCCCAAGCATTGTGTAATCGTTCCGCAGCATCATAGGCTGTTTCCATGTTAATGACTGCCGGGTTTTCGATGATTTTTGCTGCGACTGATGCTGGGAGTCCTTTACAAAAATAGATTCGCTGCGCCATGAACCCTGTGATTCCGGTTGACTGAATAAGGGATCGGAACTTCTGAATATAAGTGGGGATATCAATATCTCCGCCCACTTTTACTTTATCTAGATCATTCAGGGTCCTGGCTGCGGTGTCTGATTCGCCCCAATCGGCTAAGAATCGCTTTTTGAAACTGCTGTAGCTATCCCAAGAGCGTCGTTCCTTCTTCCTTTTCTTTCCTTTATCTGTAGTCGTTTCATCCAATTCTCTCGGATATTGGATTTCCAATCGTCTAATTCCTCTCCTAAGTGTAGGAAAACGTATTTGATTTTCTTCTTGGCAGTGGTAAATCGTTCCTCATCTAGATCAAAGTGTCATCAAACGCATAGATGAAATGTTTCGCTTTGGATCGTTGCCCTTTGAATTTCTCAATGGAGATTCCTTTTATCCTTTGGGGATGTTTCCTTTTTGTCTGCCATATTCTTCTTTGTTTCGGTTTCAGGTTCCTGTTTTGGTTCTGTTGCTTGTTTCGAGCTTTCCCCTTGTTTCGGCTCGTTGTCAAAATCTAGATCCAGTTCGATCTGCTGTTGTTCCTTGTATTCGTTCCACTTGGCAAGAGTAGATTCCTCGAGTGCGGAGAAGACTCCATCGGTTAGATCCTCAGCGTCTCGAAATTCGTGCCACCAAGTAAGTTCTGGCTCTTTGTTTGGTGGGAAGAATAATCGGCTATCTGAATTGTTTTCTTCGTTATACCAATTAATCCAAGTTTCTGCTGGTAATTCTTCGTCAGGGTTTCCTTCTCTATATTCTCCTTCGAAGAAACTTTCTGGGACTCGCTGGTTCTTTTTCTTGGTGGTTGAAACGTAGTACCACCCTTCGTTTGTTGTAGAAGGATAGACTTCCCTTCGTCCAAGGTAGTACTTTTGCCTATAACGAGCGGAGTCGTTTGGGCTGTCTGATCTGGGAGGTTCGGGTCTCAATGGTGTCTGGCTAGTGACGAAGCACTGAGCGGTTCCTGAGTTCCAACTTGTGTTACGGACGATGCCCTCGTCGTAGTTCGTTCTAAGTCAACAGCGACAAGCAGAGTCTCGGTCCGCTCCCAGCCACTGGACAAAGAGTTTAGATGCTAAGTCAAACGATGACAAAGGTCTTGAGAACGATGAAGAAGAAGAGCATCGAGTTCAAGCGAGGTTGAGAGCAAAACTCGTCTAAGTTGGAACTGAGGTTTACTCTAGGATACATGGGTTTATATATAGTTGGAGAACAAAGGAAACCGTAAAAGGAATAAAGCTGTAGCTACTCGAGAAAGGAAATATGAAAGTAGTTACGAAAGGAGATAGCGTCCATGCGGTACACTGCGCAGTAATGATGATGATGAAACGGTTCACTGAGACACGAAGACGAAACGAAAAGAGAACTGTAACACCCAGCTCTTTGTTGAACATCTAATAAGGCCGCAGCCTTAGTCATAAAGCGTTTAGACGGGATGTTGAAAGGTAGGAAGGCAATGAGTTTATCAACTTGCTCGTTTTCAGGAATGCTGCAATGCACGAAAGAGTAAGGTGTCTTGTGCTGTCAGCGTCGAGCCAAGAACGCAAAAGTGACATGGCTTTGATCGCAATGTGTTGACCGCTCTTAATAGAAGCATCAAAGACGGATAGGATAGCAGCTTGATTGTCAACCAGAACTGTGACGTGACCATTAGTGTCGGAGCTGGCCAAGTGTGAAAACAATTCTGCTTCTTCAAATAGATATATTTGCCCATGGTGGGCTGGGAGGGGCTGTACCTACTACAGGGGGAGAGAAGACGCTACTACTCTATACTACAGGACTGCACCGTGATCTGATCACGGGACACTTACACGTTTAGGAAATCGCCTCCATGGGGGCAGGGGCAGGATGGGGTGGGATAGTGATACATCAGCAAACTTGGGGTTTCCCCACAGTGCCCACAGTGTTGCAGGACTGGCAGACAAGTCACAGACTTCAAGTAGAATGTTTGCAGAAACCTGCAGTGCCCACAGTGCCACAGTGAATCTGCAGTGATTTTGTAGTAACCTGGCAGTGAATTGGCAGAATGTTTGCAGACAGCTGCAGTGCCCACAGTGCCACAGTACTGACAGTGCTGACAGTGAATCCACAGTGATTCTGCAGTGATTCTGCAGCAAGCCTGCAGAGACCTGCAGAGACCTGCAGTGAATCCACAGTGATCTGCAGTAATTCTGCAGCAATTCTGCAGAGACCTGCAGAAACCTGCAGTGAATCCACAGTGATCTGCAGTAATTCTGCAGAGACCTGCAGAGACCTGCAGTGAATCCACAGTGATCTGCAGTAATTCTGCAGCAATTCTGCAGTGACCTGCAGTGGATCCACATCGATCTGCAGTAATTCTGCAGTGACCTGCAGTGAATCCACAGTGATCTGCAGTAATTCTGCAGTAACCTGCAGTGGCCTGCAGTAATTTTGCAGTGACCTGCAGTGACCTGTAGTGACCTGCAGTGACCTGCAGTTAATCCACAGCGATCTGCAGTGAATCCACAGTGATCTGCAGTAATTCTGCAGTGACCTGCAGTGACCTGCAGTAATTCTGTAGAGACCTGCAGTGACCTGTAGTGGGCTGCAGTGAATCCACAGTGATCTGCAGTAATTCTGCAGAGACCTGCAGTGAATCCACAGTGACCTGCAGTAATTCTGCAGAGACCTGCAGTGAAACCACAGTGATCTGCAGTGACCTGCAGTGGCCTGCAGTAATTCTGCAGAGACCTGCAGTGACCTGCAGTAATTCTACAGTGACCTGCAGTGACCTGTAGTGGCCTGCAGTAATTCTGCAGAGACCTGCAGTGAATCCACAGTGACCTGCAGTAATTCTGCAGAGACCTGCAGTGAATCCACAGTGATCTGCAGTAATTCTGCAGTAATTCTGCAGAGACCTGCAGAGACCTGCAGTGAATCCACAGTGATCTGCAGTAATTCTGCAGTAATTCTGCAGAGACCTGCAGAGACCTGCAGTGAATCCACAGTGATCTGCAACCACGGCAAACAAGAGACACACCTGTGAGAGGTGTGTCCCCAGCAGAGGCAGATCCCGCATTGTGGGATGGCATGCTCAACCGACCATGGCTGAGCATGGCGAACTGTTCCTGTGAAGGAGACGTCGGTCTGCAAGAGACGACGTGTGCAAGATCCCACACAATCATCATGGATTGAGCAGCAAATGGTGGCTGACAAAGGGGGCCAGACCCAATGGACTTGGGGAAGACAAAAGCCAGGGGCAATGCAAACTGTATGCCAGCCCACTTGGGGTGGGTGGAAATGGAGGTGAGCAGGTCTGTGGGGGAGTTGATGGAGCCATCTGGCTGAGCTGTTGGGACGTGGATGAACTTGATGGTTGAGGTAGTGGGGCACCTGAGCCGAATGGAGTCGCCAGGGATGTGGGCTTGAAGACCTGCCTTAACAGCAGCATGAAAACAATTCTGCCAGAGCATGTAATTCAGTTTCATGGGCTGATGTAGCAGGAACTTCCCAAGCTCTGCAGATGTCTTTGATGATGAAACCCATTTGGCCTAGTCCTCTCCGCTCAACAAGCTCACACTGTCATGGTGCCTGAGCCACAAGGCAGGCTTTGCAAATGCAGCAATGAGTGCATCCCAGGTGGCTTTTGACATCTCTTTTATATATAATTTAAGAGAACTGGGCAAATGGAGTGATATTAATCCATTTGCTTTATTGTCATTTTCTAGCCATTCTAAGTGTAACTTCCATTTCTGGCTAAGTGCTGACACTTGTGCAGCTGTTACACTGGTTGCATTCATTTTGTCCTGATCAGCAACTGTATATTCATTATGTGTAATGCCTCCATTCACATATTGCCATACAGATTTCGATTGGAGCATAGCCTTCATTAATCATTCCCAAGTGTTCCAATTACTGGAACCTTTTAATATGGGAACTTTATCCTTGTCACTGTTATCCACACCAACAGGATAATGGCTTTTATTCGTTTGAGCAATTTTATTGATATTTGCCCAGCCATATTTTCCTTTTGTGGATAGTGTGAGATGAAAATGGCATTCATTACAAATTGTAATTTATACAAACCTACAGTAATGTTCTTTGGCCTTTGCAATTCACCATTGACATTCCAAACCATGATGAACAAATATTTCCAAGATATGATAAACAACGGGTGGCTTATTATCTATATGGATGATATCTTGATTTGTGGAAGGACAAAGAATGAAATACAAGAACAGACCAAATGAGTTTTGAAGCACCTACAGGAAAGGGACCTATTTCTGAAATTAGAGAAATGTAAATTTTGTGTTCAAGAAGTCAAGTTCTTAGGCATGGTCATCACACCTGGTCACATTCAAATGGATCCTGTTAAACTCACTGGCATCTGAGATTGGCCAATCCCCACAATGGTCAAACAAGTTAGATCTTTCCTTGGATTTGGAAATTTCTATCAACAATTTATTGGCAATTTTGCCACCATAGGAAAACCACTGATGGATCTGACAAAGAAAAGTTTAACCTTCAATTGGATGTCTGATTGCCAGTCCACTTTCAATGAATTGAAATGCAAATTTTCATCTGCACATGCCAGATCCTACAAGGCCATTCATCCTTCAAACAGATGCCTCTAACAAAGCTACTGGAGCAGTATTAAAACAGGCCAATGTGTCTGGATCTCTCCACCCTTGCTGTTTTATATCACATGCCTTAACAATGACAGAACAAAACTACAAGATCTACAATTGAGAATTACTAGCAATCTACAGGCATGGCAACATTTATTACACAGATCACCACACCCTATCACAGTCCATTGCAATCACAAGAACCTTTTGTTCTATCAAACTCCACAACAGTTAACACCTCAACAAGCTCAATGGTCCATGATGTTATCAGAATTTGATTTGAAGATCGAACATGTACCAGGAACAAAGATGTTTGGGGCGGATGCATTATCCCACTGACCCAATCACATGAAACATGATGATACTCCAGATGATGTAATCATGTTACCAGACAATAAGTTCATTCACCTCATCACTACAGATCTTGCCCAGAAAATTTGAGATGCCACGTCACTTGACAGCTTTGGGAAAACTATCATTGAAGTCATAGAATCACAATGTGCCCCACCTATCAAATCTAAACTTCAGGATTGGGTGTTTGTTGACAGAATCATTTGATATATTAATAGAGCATATATCCCTGATCTTGGATGCTTTGTACAAATAACACTCCAGCCCTTCTACCAATTGGATCCAGAGCGACTTGACCATTTCAACAAGTAACACTGGATTTTATCACCAATCTTCCCATTTCAGATGGATTTGACTCAATTCTGGTCATGGTGGACCATGGTCTTATGAAGGGGTAATTCTTACTCCTCGCAAGAAAACCATTGATGCACTAGGAATGGCAAACCTCTACATCTCAGAAGTATTTAAATGCTTTGGATTACCCAATGTACTTATCTCGGATCAAGGACCACAATTCTCAGCTAGAGTCTTCCAAGAAATCAGGAGAACACTAGGAATCGATCACAGAATGAGCACAGCTTATCATCTGCAGACCAATGGAGAAACGGAACGAGTTAATCAAGAACTAGAAGTATATCTTTGAATATTCTGTGCAAATGAAGCTCATACTTGGAAACAATTACTCCCAATTGCTGAATTCACTCACAACAACCATCATCATGACTCAGTTAAAGCATCACCATTCCAACTCATGCATGGAACAAACCCTGTTGCGTTACCCATGGCGGCACAGAAAATGACAAAACCAGCAGCAGAAGAACAACTACAGTTATTACAAAAAGCTAGAGAAGAAGCGCTTGTTGTGCATGAGCTAGCCAGGCAGATGGTTGCTAGATGAGTCAGAGACAAGTCAATCAAGTTTGAATTAGGAGACAAAGTTTGGCTTGAAAATAGAAACCTCAATATTCCTTACCAATCTAGGAAACTAGTACCAAAACAAGAAGGTCCCTTTACAATCAAACAAGTGTTAGGACCAGTGATGTATAGACTCAAACTTCCAAAACAATGGCATATTCATCCAGTCTTTCACACATCACTCCTTATGCCATATAGGGAAACTGAAACACATGGACTGAATTATACCACTCCACCCCCTGATCTTGTAAATGGACAGGAAGAGTTTGAAGTTGAAGCAATTCTCGCACACTGAAAGCATGGAGCAGGTTATCAATATTTGGTTAAATGGAAAAGCTACAGTCCAAATGACAACTCCTGGGAACCAGAACACAATTTGAGCAATGCTGTGGATATCCTGCAAGCATATAAACTGAGAAGACAATTGTAAAACACCCATGTCTTGCTATCATAACTGCAGAATCCTCAAACAAAATATTCAATACACAAAGAAATATTGTTCCACTCAAGGACAATACTCTCCAAAGCTTTACAAAAGCTTCAGAGTCCAAATCATGACATTCCCCATCTATAGTTGCCCAACCTCTCCGTTAGGATTACCCCAGTTAACCAACTTCATCCAAACCCAAGCAACTTGACAAATCAAACACAGAACTCCCAGACTGATTGCCGGACACCTAGCACACCCGCAAGGACATGTCAAAATTCCTTTCAATGCTTGCCTGCATTATCTCCCTAAATACATGGATCTCACATTCAATCCTGAAGAATTACCATATTACCCTGACACAATGTCACCTTACTTCCCATCACCTAATAAACCCTTAAATCACACATACAATGTGTACACTGAAGTGACCCTCCATCAAGATAATCCCATAGCCTTTGATATCACCCAGAGGTTAAAATGCTCAGGCAAAGAGATAGAAATCTATCAATTGGTTGCTAATTGACACATCCCAAATGCAATCTCAAACTTGAATGACACACTCAACAATCTGGATTTCCTGGATGCATTTGACAGCTTGGACAGACCCACCATACCTAATTCACCAGAAAACATTGCCCCACAAATCTTAGCCCTTGATATGAACAACAAGGTTCCCATCACTACCAGGGATGAGTTAGACAAATCAGAAGAACCTGATGAGGAACTTGAATATGTTCCCAACATCAGAGCGCCCATGTTGTCTTACCAATTCTTGGAAGAAGAACTCCTGACTGTCAATTATGATGACAAAGCATTCAATTGAGTATAAAAGGATGCTCTAGAATGCAATGGATTCTTCAGTTCACAATATCCATACAATGTTCACCTTTGTCGTTGTCCTTGCCTACCTCTTCACCTTCACCTTTGCTCTCTTGGTCACTGCATGTGGCCATTATTATGTCAAACCAGTAGCCGCCTTCTCCCCTTTCCTTGCCACTGCCAACAACCTTCCCCTCGAAGTTTTGTCAACACCACCACCACCATTGACAACTTCATTGACCTCCTGGGACTGCACAAACACCCCACTGAGCTCACAAACACCATTGTTTTTGTCCCCATTGTCCCCATTCCCCCCATCATTGTTTGCCCTCAAAATGCCATGCTCCAGAATGTCAGTGATTGCTTCGCCAAACTCCTCACCTACTACACTCTATTCTCTGAACCTCTGGACTTTGTCACCACCCTCACTCACCACCAACCCCCATACCCTTACCCAGGAAGAAAGAGATTCAGCATTGGCACAAGCAAGACAATTACAGCTTGCAGTCCAAAATCTTCAATGGCAAACAGAGACTGCAGCAGTGGACCTGGGGAACATTGTCACCTGGCTCAAATCTTGGCAGCATCATGCCTGGACAGCAGCATGGTAGAAGTCAGTGACTTCTTGCATACAAAGGGGGTAAGGTTACAGTTCTCGTTTTGTTTGTCTCCTGTTTCAGCAGAATGTTTCATCTTTTACCATCATTACTTCAGATACTGCACATTGTACAGCTTGGATGCTATCTCCTTTCATAGTTACCTTCATATTTCCTTTCTCAGGTAGCTACAGCTTTATTTCCTTTATTGTTTTTATTGTTCTCCAACTATATATAACCCCATGTATTGTAGCATAACTTTAGTTCCAACTTAGACAAGTATTGCTCTCAACTTTGCTTGATCTTGATGCTCTCCTCTTCTCATTGTTCTCAAGACCTTCATCATCATTTGACTTAGTGTCTAGACTCTTTGTCCAGTGGCTGGGAGCAGACCAAGACTCTGCTTGTCACTGTTGACTTGGAACGAACCACAACAAGGGCATTGTCGGTATACCTATTGTTGTTGTAGCTGTTGTCAAGGTTGTTTCCGGTGCTGATGCTGGTACAGCTGACGTTGCAGTTGATGGTGTGATTTGAATGGTTGGCATGGAACTTGTGGCATCCATTTGTTGATCCTGCAGTGGTTGATCATGTCAATCATTGTGTGGCTGCTGGACTTGTTGATTGTGCATTGAATTTGATGGTGCTGTTTTTAGCTCCCCCTTGGTGCATAATCCTGGGATGATGGTTGTTGGCATTGACCGTTCAGTGAAGGCAAAGTTCCTCAAGGTTTTGATGTTGCAGCTAAGACTGTCATAATAGCAAACAGACTTTGAGCCATCAACAAAACCTAATAACTTCCCTTTAACTGCTTTTGCATCCAACTTGCTCACCTGCTTCTCATCTAGTATCAATATGTCACAACCAAATTCTTGCAAATGTGATATGTCTGGTTTGGTGCCCATCCAAGCCTCATATGGTGTTTTGTTGTCAAGAGCTTGTGTGGGGGAACGGTTGTGGAGGTAGGTTGTGTGGAAAATGGCTGCTTCCCATAAGGAAGGTGGCATATTTTTAGCCTGCATCATGGCACGTGCCATTTCCACAACTGTGTGATTGAATTGTTTGGCAATTCCATTTTGGGAAGGTGAGTAAGGCACAGAAGGTTCTAGAACCATACCCTTCTCATTAACCCATTTCCATAATTTTTCATTCATGAGCTCCTTGCCGTTGTCAAGTCAGAGTTTCTTCAGCACTTTCCCATACTGTTTCTCGATATAGTTGAAGTACATCATGATACAATTGAAGGCTTCATCCTTCTTTTTCATAAATAGAACATGTGACATGTGTGTTGTGTCATTGGTGAACACAATGAAGTAATGATGCCTATTAATAGATGGTACTGGTGCTGGTCCCCAAACATCAGTCATGGTGCATTCTCCAGGGATCTCTGAGCGTGTGTTGCTTCTGCTGGAAACGGTCATCATGACATTTTCCCTTTTAGGCAGTCTTGGCAGGAAGTTGATGGGATTGAAGTTTCATCTATATTTATCCCTGTAACCAAATTGTTCTGCACAGCACACTGAAGTCCTGAGATGGCTAAATGACCATACCATTGCGACAAAGGCCTTATCTTTCACATGTGATTCTGCTTGTGCATGGAGCAGGTAAAGTCTGCCAACCATGTGACCTTCTCCCACCATGTGTTGGTCTTTGTTCCATAAAAGGCATTTCCCACCCTTCATCTCCACATGTCTGCCCACTTCATCAAAACGTCTGAGTGACATAAGGCAGTTCAGCGTGATTGGCACATGTGACACATTGGTAAGGTGGTGTGAGAAATATTTGTTACCAACACAGAATCTAAGCTTGACCATGCCATGGCCTAAAATGGGTACTGGATCTGGGTCTATGCCTTTATGGTAGTGTTTTTGAGCAGGGTGTAATCCATGAAGTTGTTGCAAGATGGGCAAACATGTGCTGTCAATGCACAGTCGAGTAGCCAATTGGATTTGGTGAAGTGATTGGATCTGGCCATATAAGTGAAGTCAGATAGATTGGTACCTGGTGCTTCTTCTTGCATCTGATTGGCCTGATCCTGCTGTTGCAACAGATGTAATCCATTACACACAATGTGTTCTGCACTGTGGGAAATGTCTTGGATCTATCTGATCTTATCTTGGATGGGACCGATCTTATCTAATCTGTCATATAATCAATGTTTGTACATGTGGACATAATTATAGAGTTCACTGCTATTAATATCTTGACAGATATTATAGAGTTTGACATGTGTCAAACTCAGACAATAGCACACCATGTGCATGACTGTGCATTACCAAACACAATAGAAATGATCAGTCAGCACTACTAATATTGCTGACATCAGACAGTAGATAGACTGTATAAATACCTCAGTACTTAGATGTCAATCTACATCCTCTGCTCTACTAAGTGATCATTCTACAGCAGACTTAAGTGACCAACTACAGCTACAAGTAAGTGTTACTTACTTAGCTCTACTATTCTGCTGTGCTCCTGTTGGTTGTTGCTTTGACAGAAAGAATGGGAGACTGGTCCTTATAAGGCTGCTCATTTCATGACAAATGTATATGCTAACATTTACAGTGATCATATCAAAGATCTTGAAGAGATTGAAAAGAAGAATGAGCTAGCATTCAAATCCCTATTTTGACGTTTATTCCTGATGGCTATGTAAGCTTTGCCTTCCATATTTGCTCTACTGTTTGTCAATTTTGTGGCAGAAACACCAGTGGTACAGTGATTGAGGATGATGCCACCATTGATATTGCCAATATGGCTGTTGATTTGTAACCATTCTTGCTCTATGTACATGTACTGTTGATGAACACCACATATGCTCTGTATTCCAAAACTGCCCAAAAAAACAAGATAACATAGAAGACCAAAAAATGTATCCTATGAATACCTTCTTTAATCCAATATATATAGTTTATTCATTGTAAAGCCTGTATGAATTGCAAGATATGGGTGAAAATTGGTATGTAAGTTAACTCAATTTCAGTCTAATTATCTTTAATTAATGTTAGTAGTTAACTGGACTAGTTAATGTGAGTAAAACATGTCAAAACTCTGATAGTTATTATAATAGTTACATTAGATTAGTTACATTCATTACAATAACTAATGTAATGAATATCTTATCTAATATTTTATATAATAAGAATAACTACTAATTTACATAACATTACCACGGGTTTTGTGACACATGTCACAATATGTCACACCTATGTTTCAATAATGTGACAGTGTGATGTGACAAGTCACAGGAGTGACATGACTCATCCTATGACATCACTGATAGTCATAAATAACTCATATGACTCATATGACTCATAATATGTCATATAGAGCATTATGATGTCATATAGAATGTTATGGAATATCTATTAATAAAAATGACTCATATAGAAGGATATGATGTCATAAAGAACATCTTAGAAGGACTATTAATAGATGAAGACTCAGAATGACTCATTAGCAGTACTGGTATTATGTAATAGGTAGATTACACTGTACTTAGGTTAGGGTCTATGAAACATATATAAGGAGGGTGTTCTGAGCAACTATCCCCTCAGTTTTACACAAACTAACTTTAGTAAGGCAAAACACCTAGCTAACCATGTAAGTAATTGAATCTTGCTTAGCTAGTGTATATGTGCTGCTGGGACTTGATTCAATAAAACAAAACTTGTGGTTATTTTGGGGTAAATAAGGGTATTTGGCCAAAATTCACATTCTGAGCTTTTCCTGATGTGAGCAAATTGACATTCAATTGGTTTGTGCCTGCTTTCTTCTGTATCCATTCTGCAACATGGTTGTGTAGCTGAGCGAGCACTATCCCATCGCCTGCACACATCCACTTCATTGTGGGTCAGAGCGACATACTGCCAAGTCATCAATGCTCTGTTGTTAAGTGATACATATGACCACTGTGGGAAGTAAATAGTTTGAAATTCAACCTCCAGGGCATTGATCACTTTAAATTCAATGCCCAAGGGTGTTAATCCCATGATTGTGATTTTCAACCCCCAACTCCTGGGCATTGAAAATGAATACCTTAATTTTGGAAGTTGAATTTCATCCTCCTAGTTCTGGAAATCAGTGCCTTTGGTAGACAAAAACAACCCCTTTGGAATATTAAGTTTTAGTGGCATGTGCATGAAAATTCTTCAAAGTTCACTTGACCTCCCCTCATGCATTGGGCTTAGTTCACACATCACGCATCATGTTCACCCATCTGGCCCTCTCTCTGTCCACCCATCTGCTCGCCCATCTGCATCCACCACTGCTCACCCATCTGCATCCACCCATCTGCTGCTTGCCTGTCTGCCTGCTCACCCATCTCCGTCCGCCCATCTGCTTGCCTGTCTGCATCCACCCATCTGCTGCTCGCCCATCTGCATCCACCTGTCTGCTCACCTGTCAGTGTTCACCCATCTGCTGCTCACCCATTTCCATCCACCCATCCACTGGTCTGCATCCGTCTGCATCCACCCATCCACTGCTCGGCCATCTGCATCCGCCTGTCTGCTCACCCATCTCTGTCCACCAATCTGCTGCTCACCTGTTGATGAGTGGTGTCCTGCTGTGACCATGTAGTGACATTGTCACATATATGCATCATGCTATGCAAGAGGAGTCCTATCATCACTGGGATTATACACATGGTTGGAAGAACCATCCAATACTATATATGGAAGGATGGCTGGACTAGGAAGGTGGATCACCACCTTGATGGCATCATGCTTGGCATCAGTGCATCAGGAGGATCAGCGCATCAAGCCATCACGCATCGGACAAAGGCACAAGACAGCACGCATGTCTATAAAGGATCACAATGGAAACGCACAATGCCTTGAGGCATTGCTCCTTATGGTCAGGGTCTAGAGCATTCCGGAAGAGGTCTATGAGTGGAGTCAGAGCGGCCGCGCCCATATGCGCTCATATGCACAGCAACTGCGGCAGCACCCAAGCACATGCTCACCAAGAACAATAGGAGTGAGTCAGAGTGGGGGAGTGCCAATGGGTCTGGGAGTCACAAGGGGTCCTCATAGAATAGTATATAAGTAGGTACATTGTAGCTGGAGTCTCCCCAGACTTCAGATAATTTACCTCCACCCCAATTCTATCTTGTTCTCATCTCCTTTCTATCCTCTGGCCAGTGACAAGGCCTGTGGGCCCCTTAGGGGGATGTGTGGGTTGTGCTTAGGGGCGTGAGCTCATAACACCACACTTGACAAATACTGTTGCACACATCTGGTCCAAGCTTTCACACTAACGACTGCACCTTCCGCATTGGGAGTTGCTTGTCTGCACAGCCACTTCCACAATAGCAGGTCCGCCTTCCGAGTACCGCAATCGAGAGCTGCTAGCCGCATCTGTATATGATCAACAGAAAAACTATTAGCCAAACAAAATCTTCATGGACTATTGCATTGATCAACAAGCACAACTGGACAGCTACATCAAGTGTAAAGGGTCACATTCCAGCAACAGGTTCCCGGTCACTAGTGAATACCCTAGCACTTAGCAATAGGATGCTGGAGGTCGATCAACAGCCATCGCACACCTATTCAAGATGCCCTTAGGGATAGCGCCAATACAGTCAGGGTTCTGCTATGGTAGAGGAAAATACTAGAAAAATACTCGTATACTAAGCTGCATCAGACGACGCCATTCAAGAGCATGGATTGGGACAGTAAAAGATACATGTGCCTCGGAGTACAGAAAGTTTCAGAGTTCCTTCGTATTGGTAGATAGTGAAAATGTATATAAACCATTATGTTCCATAGTAGAAATATCATATCATACCCACGGGGTTTCACTTTTAAAGTCTCATCATTCTCGTTCACTTCCAGTTTCATTCCTCTCCTCATTGTTTTGTCCGTTGTCAATGCCGCTTTGTGGAAAGACTCATGCACTCCGTTGTTACTGCCAGCAATCAGCATCCGCTATCACCCGCTATCTGCACTCAACGTCAGCTACAACAGTCACCAACCTACCACCCACACTCACGTCATGAGTCACCTGCACGCATCGCATATCCATGATTCCACAAGTCTGGTGACCACAACTACCATCACACTGCATCCGCGAGTATCTATTACTGTTGCACTCCTGTTGCCACTATGTCACATTTGTCACACAGTGCACATTATAGATTTCTGCACTAGTCCGCACTGTCCAACTGTCCATGGAATTACAGTCAAGTTTGTTACCACACATTTCACTGAACAATATCCACTATAGTTTCCATACCCACACAGTTTGATTCTATCCAGGATTGATGGGAGCTTCTTTATCTAGCTTCACAAACAAACCCCTGTCTACACAGCTGCCTTAGCAGTGTAGTATCATATTACCATCTGCTCCCTTCTCATCATGCTCATTTCCCTTTTCACCATGCTTGTCTCCCTGCACCCCTACGCATCTGCCAGTCTGCTCCCTTTTTGCCATGCTCATCTTCCTGCACCGCTACGCGTCTGCCAGTCTGCTCCCTTTCATCTCCCTGCACCCCTACATGTCAGCCTGTCTGCTCCCTTCTCGTCACAGTTGTTCCCTCCTCACTGTATCAGTCTCCCTGTGCCCCTATGTGTCTGCCTCTCTGTTCCCCACTTGTCTAATCCCTTTTGCTGTACTCTACATGCTTGCTCCCAGCTGTCTCCCTCCACCCATCTCCCACCTGTGTGTCCTACATGTCTCCCTCAGGCAAACTTGTATGTTTTTTTTTACAAACTAAATGCCTTTTTTGGTGTAGGTAAAACTACTGAAAATTATCTAGCACATGTATAAGATGAGAAAGTAATTAACTCATAGTGTACCATTTGTTATTTCAATTATAAATAATAATAATAATAATTGTGTTTGTGACAATTGGAATGTGGAATTTCAACTCCCAAGAGTATATGTCCACCTGACCTGAAACTCACACCATTGGATGTTTCATTTCACACCCCATGGTGTCTGAAATTCATGTGAAAACGAGACATTCAACTTCCATGTTTCAAGCTCCAGGGAGTTTGTTGAGTAGCAATCATATGTCCATCAGACATAGTTTGTCTCAGTGGTCGTCACTGTTATGAACGATGAGCTCATATGTCCATGATGACAAAGTATCGTATCACTGTCATAGACAGTGACCAGACACCTCTCCAGGTGTTATGAGTATTGTATCACTGTCATAGAGAGTGACCAGAGACCTCTCCAGGTCTTTACTCTCATAGAGAGGAGATACTCACATGCTGGTAGGCAAGAAAGAGCAACTGAACATATATTGGATATCTACAGGTCTTATATACACTTTTAGTGTATGTACATGTTTGTGTAATAGACTGTAATCTAATATATGTAAATAAAAGAAATAAAAGAAAAAGAAATACCCTCTAAGGGTCAAACTGGTGATAGCCATGTTGAAGGCTATACTTAGGGGTATTTGGGGTGAAGATTGTTCAACAGAATTGAATTGCAACTGCTCGGAAATTGAATTTCACCTACTCAGTACTTGGTTTGCATGATCTCAAGAAGGTGCTAATAAAGCACTGACTACATTGAAAAGGAAACTTTCTCCACCTTTTTTTCACATGCTTTAATTCCCACAGTGTGACCCTGTGAGGACGGGAAAAAGCGGAAGGTCGTAGACGTCCCACACGGCATTATTGGACAGGAAATGGCTTGGGCGGCTCTGCAGAGCGGCCCAGAGTGGTCCGAGCGGAACATGATAGATGTAGGGTCACATTGTCGCCATCTACCTTAACTGTATCTTCTTACCTCCAGCAGGGTGTAACTGGTTGCCTTCATGGCCAGGCATGCAAAATAACATAACTGCTCCGCCCGTCCCCAAGCCGTATGAGCACCACAAGGTGCTTTGCAACTATCCCGATCATCTCGCGACGGTTTTGTATGTTCAATAAGGTTCAGAATCTAAAACAGCTTATGAACAACATTGGATGGTAGATCATTGTTGCTTACCATTTTATCATAAGCGTCAATATGTGCTACGAACATAGGCCCTATGACGGGACCTACTAGTGTATCCAATAGGTGCTGATAACTAGTGTGGTGATCATAGTTCAACATGCACATGTAATGCGCTGCCTTGAATGAGTCCCAGGGTGTAGTATCATGCTGCACAGCCATTGCCACAAGTTTACAATGGTGATCAATGATCTTGTCTTCTCCCGGAGGTAGGAGTCTTAAGAGGTCTGCAACCTAAACCAACATCTTTATGAAGGACTCGACGGCAGTGCCAGTAATGTTTCTATTTTGCTTACCAGGTAACTGAAAATCGCATTGATTTTTCGTGCTTCCGCTTCACTTATACCATTGCGACGCGCCAGATCAATGCCAGACTTGAGACTACCCGTTGACATCGTGTGGACCAGCACACAGAGGAAAGAGACAGTGGAGAAAAAGGCGAGAAGGTTGCGCATATGCATGTTGAATAGGATAATGGTTGCAGCTGTTTTACAAGTCCTTATAAGCTCAAATAAATGCCGACGTTACCGAGATGAATAATTTGTTTGAGCAGTGGGTTTTTTTTTTTTTTTTCTTTCTGAATGGATATATTGGGAGAGTAATTCGCGAGTCACTACCGACTACGAGAGTAAAATGCCAACGGTGCCATAAGGGCCCGCGTGTAAAGGTAAAAGGGTACCAAAAAGCAGGAGGGTTTACATATGTAAAGGAGCCTAATAGCGGAAAAGCCGACGGAAGCCAGCTCGGGCCTGAGCGCTTGAGCACCAGTGGGTTGTGAAAAAAAAAAACTTCTAGTAGCATCATTGTGGCTGCGCATCAAGTGATCACCGATCACCGGGAGTCCTTGTGCAGATGTGAAAAGGATCATATTCGGGTTTTCCAGACCCGCCGCTTCCTGTCGTCCTCCCAGCGAGAGATTGGGAAATTGTCTTGTGAGAATATTAGGGCCGGTTTGGCGCCCAAAGGAAACAAAGGACGAGAAGGCGATTGCGAGTATATGTACATCGATGCGAACTGACATTTCGTGTGATGACGTCTAGACTGATTTACTTATTCAGTGGTCCAAAGATTCAAAATTGATCGCCAACAACACCGAAATGATTTGTGTCTCATTACTTATGGCTGTGTTCCAAACAACCGAAGTTCATTTGAAAGAAACAAGTCGTGTGACGGGGTCTTGATTGATTTACCGACAACACCGTGCATCACATCATCAAGGCTGTGAATCACATATTACGGAGGTTGCTTTAGGAAGTCCCAGTCTCACTGATTGCGAGGAAGGAGACCAACGTGACGGTGTCAAGAGACAGCAGAGAAAAGCGCGGGTAAAGGTTGCACATATACATCAGTGAGTTTCGTGGTGTCTGGCACCAACAGCCTGCCACACCGTCTTTAAACTCAAATGAATGCCGACGACACCGAGATAAGTGTCAGGGTTAAATTTTTGAAACGTTTACAAGTGCACTGCTCCTAGTATCCGGTGACTCAGCTGGGATGAGTCGCTTGTTCGATCACTGCTGGATTGAAGCCAAAATGGCGGCCATATCCTACACAAATTTCAAGAGCAGATGGACCCCTCCAACCCCATGAACGTCACCAACTTTTCATAGAGCGTTGTCATTATACTCAACGCGGCGCATGCACATGAACGTTGAAAGTGAAAAATCCGGCTGGGGGTATCCGGTCGGGTTTGGCCGCAGGCGTAGAAATCTGCTTGAGCAGGTCACCGTGAACGTTGAACCTCGACAATGCTACCAGCGAATCCTCAATCTCAATTATTCCCGAAGAATCGCTTCACGCTTCCCTGCTGAAGTCTTTTATGCAATGTGATTGTGCAGTGAGCTAATGGTCAGGTATACCCGAGATCTCTGACGTTTGCCTTGATGTTCCCGCTAGTATAACAATCGATGCGACTCGGACGGACCACTCTTCTCCCGCTGCCCAAGGGAAAGGCTAAATGCATGCTTCAATTCTGCAGAACGTCACCAAACGTAGTCGACTGCAGAGTCCTGTGGGTCCATGGCGTTCCATTGGATCGGTCTTGGGGATAATCACTTACGTCCACACGCTAGGTATTGGATAATCGACCCGCGTCCAAATGTGATCTTTATTCGCATGTACCTACTACTCGAAGGACCTAAAACACGCAAAAAATGATATATTGTTAAATTTCAGCGCTGTGCCACCTCTGTCATGATATCGCTATTCTGCTTCACGTATTGATCACATGCTTTCAGAAGATGTGCAGCTTGTGTAGCTTGCGCATGTTCCCGAACTGCAACAGTCGTCACCTCAGAATATATACCATTCCCGCAAAGGTGAATACTTACTATCCTCGACCCAGTATGGATTGATAAACTTATCGATGATCAACTCTTGAAGTCGCTCGCGCAACTCGGTCACCTCCCAATAGTCAGCGAGAGAAAGCATTTCGAGCGCTAGATCTAGTTGCGACTTCAAATCCTCGTCATCACTGTGACTCTGACCAGCAATTGAATTAGGCAGTTCCCCCGGAATATACATCCAATCTATGTGAGCCCACGTCATTAAACCGACAGAATCTAATAGATACGTAGACTCACCAATAACTTCCTTGACGCAACGGCTTGAATAATCCACAACAGGTATATTTACGTGTCCCAGCTGGAGCGCCTCCTGGAAACCCCAGTTACGAATGAGTCCCAGAAGTGATTGCTGTGCAGGCTCAGCCAAGTCCTGTGTGCCGGCAGTATAATGGTCCTCATCCTTGGCTGTAAAAGTGACATTGACGTCGTATCCTAGTTGACGCATGTCATTGAATCGGCTTCGATAATACTTCGTCTTGTCCCCGACCACAGGTCTATAAGCGTCCGGTCTCATTTCCGCTCGGACGCCGCTGCACCCAACAAGTTGCTATAACTCCGAAGAAAGTCCTTTACGTCGTGGAGATCTCCGACGTCTTGGATACCGTCGATAATGACATTCGCAGAATCCCATTTCCATTCATCCGAATCTGGATTGTTTACATTGAGGAAAATATCGCTTGAGTTTTCGTTTCGAATCTCAACCCGAATGTCGTTAACGTGTTCGTTCAACCATTTGTAGGTCGCTTTGAGATCGGAAAGGAGCGCAGGACGACGACCGTGCCTTTTCCCAATCTTAGCGAGGACCTTGAGATGTTTCACCTAGTTGTGATCGTTTGTAAACGGGTTAACGATGAACATGGGAAAGATACGCACAACTTCTTTTCCAGTAGGCTTTCCCAAGTTTTGGTAGGTCCCGCACAGGGTTGGGTTAGGTTCGGGTCAGCTCTGCCTCGCTGGCTCCAACAAATGGCCTCGTACTCCGGAAGAGAAAATTTGCTGGGTGAGAGTATCTTGCCACGCATATACATGGCTAGATTGATCCCATCGTAACCTGGCCTGTTGGACGCATCTCTCGGAATGAATTAAGAAGATCCAATTCTTGACATCGGTGGCTATCGCGCTGGTGTTTGAGGGAGAGCGAGTTAAAATAACGATACAATATTTTGCTCCGATCATATCTGTTGAACTCATCATCATCGTCCTCATCGTCGTTATTTACCCCTTCGGTGAATGCCTTGGCGCATTCTATGAACATGGCAAGGTCCAGTCGACGCTTTCGATTTAGGCCATAGGGTTCCAGCGATTGTGCGATATCTTGGTAGCGTGAGGAGAGAAGACGTTGGGGAGTATCTTGAAACGCTGCGTGAAACAAATCGTGACGCTCGAATAATGTCTCCACCTCAGTCAAGACCCATCGTTCGTTGGGGACCAAAAGTGAATACCCATCGACCTTGCCAAATAAAAGGAAACGGTCTATGAAATTACGATATTCCGTTTGTTTGCCGGTGCGAAGAAGAGTGTCACGGGCCACGGGTATTCTTCCAGGAGAGTCACGGAGCAGCCTAGTGATATCCTTCGCAGTGCAAGGCTTTTTGTTAACCGTCTGCATGCCGTCGTCCCAGTCGACAACATCACCTTCTGTGAATGATCGCAAGATTTCAGACGGCATAGATATAGGAAGAATGGTCACATCATTCAAGGCTACGAACCGAACTTCGCCGAATGCACGTTGGACAGGCCAGACAGGTAGCTTGCAGGCGATAGCGGCCAGATTCCGGGGAGTATAACGGACTTTCGACCTAGCCCAATGCCCAGCGCTTTACGATCTCCGGGAGGGAGACGCTTAATGGCTTCAAGACATTCTGATTCACTTTTCTGTATATGTTCCAAAAAGCATTGATAGACCGTTGGCTTGTGTTTCCAAAGGAATTCTGCTGCAATTGCAGACAGTCGTGCCTTGACAACCACTGTCATCTTAAGCCTTTGCAGAACGCCATAATCGAAATCCCCGCTGTTGTCTTTATCCACAACGACAACAGAAGCATCGTGAACTCTGCTCAAGGAGATAAAATACAGTGGGATAAGCGTGGGAATCAGTGGGAGGTGAGATATATTATCTCCGTCGAGGTCAAGTCGAGCATTCCAGAAAGTAGCAACCCAAGATTCGTACGAGTCGTCCCCAAAACGTTCTTCCGCAGGGTCGACAAGTTCTTCCACGAGTCCAAGGATCTCTGCCTTATCTAGGCGCGCCACATTATACGCCTTCAGGAGCTTATCCGGTGCTTTGAAGTTCCTATTTACGAGACGATTGCGGGGAAAGACCGTGTAGACATCGTCCTGAGCTGGTCCTACCACATAATATGTCTTGGTATATTGCGAGTAGAGCTTCGTATATGAACCATCTTCGAGCGGGAGCAGGGATAGTCCATCCAGCGCAACCTTGTCGTGCAACATAAATAACAACAAGGTCTTAATTTCCGCCATATCCAAGCAGCGAGATTCGTGGATAGCTTCAAGAAGCTTCCTGACGAACGTGCCATCCACGAAGCGCAGTTCCGCTTTCTTAGCTCTCTCGAGTAACGCAGGAGGAAGCTCCACGACGTCCACAGGATTCGTGCAAGAAAATAATTTAGCAAGTGCATTGCCACGGCCGCTAAATGCAAGGTCATCCTTCGCGAATAATACAGTGTCTTTTGGGCTCAAGAAAGTCCCCGGTTCGTATTTGCTGGCAAAAACACGCCTCGGGCTCTCCTTCAGGGTTTCAGGACTCCAAAAGGCACCCATTATCATCTGGCTCGTTGGTACGTTTTCATCAATACTGAGAGTCGGCATTCCAGGCCACCATGGATCATTTGTCTGTTGCGTCTGCAGCGCCCCCAACTTCTCAAGCAGACACAGGTATAAACGTGGGATTTCGGACGAAAACAACCACTTATTGTACTCGGATTCGATCCCAAGCCGGTCAAAGCGCACATTACGCCGCTCCTGCTCCAAGATGAGCGGAGCAGATATATGGGCTGGGAAAAGCGTCGAAATGGGGAGCGGTAATGAGCAAAACAAGTTGTATTCGATTTTCGCCGCTTGAGCACGATCTAGAGCTGCAGCAATGCGGACCGGTAGAAGATGGCTCATGTCATATTTCTCGGCAAGTTCCTTGCTAAACTTTTCTGGAACGTCAACCGCCATCGACATAACGAGCCACCGCAGATGATCCGGCTTAAAGAATACCGTTTCGAATCTAATCGCATCTGCCGTGGCGTTTTCAGCTAAACGGGAACATTCAATGTGTCGAATGGTCTCGACGTCGGGATTTCTGCGCTGCACATCGATTTGACCGAGTTCAGTAAATAGAAGCGACTTGTAAGCCAAGCTGTCAAACTGATCCAGAAGCATATTTTCAATCTGCTTCGCATCCCAAGTCCTTGACAATATAGAACCATGGTTCGAATGAGATTGCTTTCGAAGTGGTAACCTGAATAAAGTCTAAAAAATATAGGTTAGTTCGCAGGAAAGGCTTTGAAAAGATAGCACTAACCCCCTTGTATGACTCGGTCGAGTCCAGGTTAAAACCGTACATTCCATGCAATGGCTCGAGATGATCAGGGTATAACCTAGAACAAGGTGAATAAGGCGTCTCCTTACGTCCGCGAACAACTTTCACCTTTTCACGTTTTGTAAAGAAATGAGGAGGGAGTGTTTGCCGCGGAACAAGTTCCTCTTGTCAGGACTAATGAAGAGAACGTGATCTCCAGAAACAATCATAACCAACTGAGCAACAAAGGTTAGCCTCTGGGAAGCTCAAGGAACTCACTCCCACCTCCGTAAAATGGAACATCGTAAGCGCTCCGAGTCCAAAACGTCCAATCATGCCACGTTTTCCCTTCTTGCCACCAATACCGGTGTGCAATATCCCTCGAAAGTCGTCCCGGGAGAAGATTCCGTTGTTGAATACAACCAGAGACGGTCCCTGAAATGTGGCCAACCCTTCCGAAAGGAGCTTCTTCGTCTGGCCCTTATGATGGTCTACAAGCATGCTGAAGCTCTTGGCCTTGGCGTCGGACGCATTGGCAATGAATTCTGTGAAGAACTGTTTGGGTCGTACTGCCTCAGCGCGTTGCGAATGGTGGTGATAGGCTTCTCCCCCAGATCGATTTCATCCTCGGCTTCGTCAAGACCGAGACGCTGTATCTTGAGTTTCAGCGCGAGTTCCTCGCTGACGAGATGATGGGCAATGGGCGCACTTCTGTCGTCGTTCTCGATCGTGCCTTTGTAGTAGCATACACCGCTGCTTAGCGGGACAAGGTCCCCGGTGTCAGTAGGAATCAACAAGGATCCCCGTTCGCGCTCAGTAACTGAATCGGGCAACATCTTCAGCAATTGCACCGCTTGCTGTATTTTATTGATTTCATCCATTCCCGCATCGTCTTTCAAACCGTTGAGTTCATGGGTGATCGCTAATGCCGTCGGCCTGTTCCGTAGTCAGATGATTACAATTGAATCAAGTCGGTTTTGACATACCGTTCGCGACATCCCATCCTTGTGAGGAACTGATCGATCTGCTTGTCCGCCGCCCTGGAAAAGCCAATCTCATAGAAAAAACTTGAATTGGGCACGCTAGCAAACACGGCGCGAGAATGGGGCGCCAATGTTTCCGACTTGGTTGGGACCCAAGGCCGCTCAGCGACGACCTGTTGTATCGCTCCAATATCCGTCTCGAGAAGCGAACGACTCGCTAGCTCTCTGATAATCTCACAGACTTTGTGATAACGGTTTTCTAGCGCAGAGCAATCCAAAACTCGACCCAGCTGCTTCGTGAGGACGTCCAAGGGAAGGGGTTTGTCCCAGTTCAAAAGAGCCTTGAAGGAGGGCGACATCGAGATGGTCGCGTCGAGCGGCGTGAGGACTTGATCAAACAAGTCGGTATCCCGACGTCCGCTATCAATGCACTCTTTCGAGCTGACAAGACCGAGATGTGTCGGTAACCAGCGCATAGAGGTATCGATGAGGACACCCGAACAAAGGTAACTCGGATCGTTCATCATTGAAAGCAGAGCACGGGCGATACTCGATGCCTGAGGCGACTCATGTGTAGACGAGATGTACGAAATCCGCTCCCGCACCATGTCCGGAGTCAAGTAACCGCCATAATCCGAGATCTCGGAGACCATCCATGATGTTGCGATCATGGTCATCCTCCGTCTTTGGAACGCGCCAATCCGCAGAATCTGGGGTAAAAACATCTCCAAGTCTGGATCCGGGGTCGATCATGTCCTGCGGCGCTTGCAAAGTACCGGCTGACGAGAGGACAAACTTGGCTGTTTTAAGAGTCGATTTGACCCTATCGGTCGATTTATGATGTTTCCTGATGTAGGAAACGAAAGAGGCTTGCAGAGACTTGGGCTGAGACGAGAATTCACAGAGAACGGACAACAGAATGTCTTCATCCCTGAGAACGAGAATGTCCAGCGCCCTCAATAGGGAGCATAACGGGTCATTTATGCTGGACTGTCCAGGTAACAGATCGTCAGAGCCTGAACAGGGATAAGCCGCATCGGCGAGATGCCCTTGACGATCAAACTGTCGATTTTGCCCATTTCACGCAAGTGTATTGATCAGGTCTGACGCATCTGCACGAGGATCCAAGATGGGAAAGATGGGAAGCGTCTTGAGCTTCTCCAATTGGGTGGGAGAGAGGGACCTATAACAACCGGCAACGTGCTCGAACACGTGTTTTGCCTCCTCGTCAGTCAAGGAGGGTAAGCCATCTTCTACACCGACGACGATGACGGCATCCAAGATGTGGCCGACATTGGACGTGTCCTTCAACACGCCATGATGACTCAAGAACTGGACGACGGAAAGCGACAGGGCAGAACTGAGGAACGCCAGTCCCAATTTCTCAAACAGCGGTCTCCCGCACGACGCGGCGTTGGATGATGGCGCGCGGAAAACATGAGACGAGACGAGTTGCGCCCCTTTCGACGTAGGAACGAGGCGAAGCACTGAGCTTTCTTTAAGGAGCCTCATCGTTTCATCGCGGTCGCGCCACACACTCAACCAAGACCACAACACCTTTGCCAAGTAATCCTCGTCGCTGCGTTGCTCCGGTTCGCTAGCAGAGAGGTAGGCAACGACCTTGGGCGGGGTGAGCAAATCGACATTCAATTGGTTCGTGCCTGCTTTCTTCTGTATCCATTCCGCAACGTGGGGTGTAGCTGAGCGAGCGCTATCGCATCACCTGCCGACGCTCCAAACACGTCCACTTCATCGCGGGTCAGAGCGACGTACCGCCGAAGTCGTCGATGCTCTGTCGTTGAGCGATACATATGACCCCGTGAGGACGGGAAAAAGCGGAAGGTCGTAGACGTCCCGCACGTCGTTATTGGACAGGAAGTATCTGCACAGTGTGTTTCGCTGAACGGGGGACAAACTGTCGAAAGGCGTAAGAGTGAGGCCCTGGAGCACAAGACGCTCTCGGCGGTGCACGGAGTCAATTTAGTAATGGAGTCGTCGAGAAACGACATGTGGTCTTGCGGTAACGGAACCACCGTCAGCCCGAGCTGCGCCAAAGCAACAAGGACATCCCGATCGACTTGGTCTCTCGCCACGACAAGGGAGGATTTCAGATCGACAAAGGTCGTGGCGCCGTCGACGGATACTTTGGGCCAGATCGCTAATCCCGATTGGACTGCCACGCGGAAGGTCGCTGGCAGGATGTTCTGCCAGTAAAGCCCATCGCCGGCCGTGATCGAAGAGCATAGGGTGGCCATGCCGTGAAGATATCTTTGCAGACGGCATCCGAGTCCAACTCTGTTAAAGTTTTCAAAAGATAGGTCCATGCTTGGGGGATGTAGTCATCGAAAAGTAGGTGATTCCATTTGATCAAGACGCTGGGGGAAAAAGGAAAAACAGCATTATAGCCAACTCGGCATCCAAAAAAGGAGACGTGTGCTTACTCGTTATCGGAGCCCGGTACGATGCCTGTCTCGTTACAGTTGCGCAAGCTTTGCCTGGAGGAAGTCAGCGCGAACAGCGCGTGGATGTGAACGGGAAAGTTGGTCTTGGACGGCAGAGGCAAAAATGTGAAGAGGCGGCCAGAGGTGTACGGGTATTGGACTCGGAGAGTGGATAGGCGATGCGTACATCCGAGCGCAACTTGTGTTTCTGAATGACGTGCTTGACGGACTCGCCGCCGACTTTGGCCAAGAGGCGGGACTGGGCTTCGTCCTCCGAATTCTGGGTCTGAACGATCCGCCATGAATGTTGGATATCGCCGTTGGACAAGACCGAGTCGTGGACGAAAAGCGAAGAATCCCCGTTGTGGCGCACGGCTGTCTGCTCGGACTTGCTCCAAGTAGCTAGGAGAGCCTTGTCTGCGGCGCCGTCGGCGTTCCATACTCGATCGTCTTGAGGTTGTCGAGGAATAGAAGAGAGAGATTAAGCTCTTCGGCGATGTAGTCTTTGATCATCTGATCAAGCTCTCCCACGTGTACAGTGCGTTGACTTAATTCACTGGGCGATGAGCGTAGTGGCAATCGGATGACGGTACCGCGAAAAGATGCGGAATCAAATTTGTCAGAAAAGAAACTAAAACGTGAGTAATACTCCGTTTTATCCTTGAATTCATCAAACGTTATTCTCATGCTACCGGAATGCAGGGGGTCGAGAATGGCAAAGGAAGAACCAGAAAGGATTTGGGGTTTATCGGTGATCTTATTATATGCGTTTCAGAATCGAAGAAAGATGGGCTATGAAACGCTTTGGACGTACGTGATAACAGGCTCTGAAGCCTACACCGTATTTTCCGATTTTCCTTACAAAAGATTCAGTGTTGGTTCCACGATAGAAGGAAAGTATCGGAGCACTTACGAAGTGTCCTCTTTCTTTGACGATTGATGGATGCTTTGAATCGCCTTCCAATCGTCTTCTTTAAATCGAGAATCGTTGTATTATCAAGGCAGGGTGTTCCCCTTGTCGAGGAGAAAAATCTTGGGCGCTTGTCAGAGAACACGCGGTGCGCCACTCCGAGGCTCAACGTTACCTGGATTGTGGCCCCCGCATCGTCTGAGTTCTGTTTGAACTCTCGAAGGATGCTCGCAGAGAAAGGGTAATCGTGGAGGATCGCTTGGATCGCAGCCACAGGACTGACATGTTCTCCAAAAGAATTACTCATGATGGTGTGGATGAAAGTGGACTGAGTGAGACCTTCCTTTATATGCAATTGAGGCCTATTCGGGGTCCTTCTGCTGCGTAATCTTTTCTTCACAAAAGCACGACAAACACACTGCTGCGGGGAAGAAGGCCACTGTCAAAGACACAGAGATGGCACAAAGTAACTTGGACACAGCGCGTCCTGGCACGTCAACAAGGCCAAATAGACGCGGGACCCTTGATTTGGGGATAAACGCGTGACCCTCTTTCTTTCTGTAACCACCATCATCTTTCACCAACACTTATTACAGAATCACACAACATGTCCGGCCGTGGAAAGGGTGGCAAGGTAACCAGCTCTTGCAACGTATTATTTGCACATCTTACCAAGAGAGTATCTAGGGTCTCGGAAAGGGCGGTGCGAAACGCCACCGCAAGATCCTTCGTGACAACATCCAAGGCTAGTCCTCATACAGGCACACGCGTGGAGTGGCAATTAACTCAGCATTTTGCATGCAGGTATCACCAAACCCGCTATCCGTCGTCTCGCCCGTCGTGGTGGTGTGAAGCGTATTTCTGGCTTGATTTACGAGGAGACACGTGGCGTCCTCAAGATCTTCTTGGAGAACGTCATCCGCGACTCTGTCACTTACACTGAGCATGCTAAACGGTACGCAACGTTGCGCAGTTGTGATTATGCCCAGGGTCATTCATGTTCCTGTAGTAAAACCGTAACGGCACTTGACGTGGTCTATGCCCTCAAACGCTCCGGCCGCACTCTTTACGGTTTCGGAGCCTAAATGTGATGAATGACTCAAGCTATGCCTATGTACATTTCTATGTTTTCCCGCTAGTCTGTGTATGAATAACATGAGAGAGACTATTGACAATCGCTGCCCTTCCAGCCACGGCAAAGAAAAAATCCTTCGCGAGATTCGGTGCGACTGGATGGAGGCTTGATAAACCTGACCTCGTGGAAGCATGGCTCCAACTTTTCCTGGCGGAATTGTTGCAGTGATGGGTGCATGAAATGCTTCATGCTTAAGCTCGAATCAGCAACACAAGCAGAAACTCGGACGGTCAATGGCACCCACAGTAAGACGCCACCTTTTCTCCTTCCTATGGCCTCGGCTGTCCGAAGATGTCGCTTTGCAAATTCAAAACGGCCTTACATATCTCCAGACTTGCTTCTGTATCCCGTGTGTCATTTCCAGATGCATTCGCCGCCATGTCCGAGAGCACGACGTCCACGCATTCGTCCGAGTTGTTGTCGTTATTGCTGCCCTTAAGCTTCAGTAAGGCGTGTATCATCTCCGCACTCTGGGGTGCGAGAAAGTCAGCCTGCACAAACTCGACGCCGGGGATAGGCTGCATGTGCAGCCTGTCGACCGCGACGAGAGTGCGCCTGTCCCTACCCTCATCGCGCCCGAGTCCAACACCTCGTCGTCGATATTCAACGGGTCGAACACCGCAGGCTGATGAGCAGCACTCCACGTACCCCACTTGTCCTGCAGCCGCGTCGTAAGCCTGTCGCCATACGCAAACACCCTCGGCTTTGGCTTGTGCGCCCGACCGCTCCCGCTCCCATACCCAAACTGGGTGGCGACGACCTGACTCCAGCCGCCCGGTGCCGCACCCAAGTCAACGACGGCGGCGACGTCGGGCCGGGTGAGGAAGTGGCCGTACCGCGCGTGGATCTCGAGTAGCTTGAAGGCGGACCGCGACCGGTACTGGGCGGGATCGCAGGCGCGCTTTTTGACGTAGGGATCTCGAGTTTGGCGAGCAACCCATGGAGAGGACCGGGACTTGGACTGAGCGACGAACGATGGCCGAATTAAGGGCATCGTGATGTGACAACAAATACCGATAAACAAAAAAAAAAGAAGAAAAAACATAAATTAAATAAAAATTCACTTGACGTGTGGCTCGACAGCACAAGCCACGTCCTCGACATGAAAACCATACGGCTTTCCATACGCCCCAACGACGCTCGCGGCAGTCGCTTTAACCACTTGAATGCCGCCGTCCTCGCTCCATCCACATACTCCTGAGTCCCCTTCAATCCGAGCACCGCCCATGCAAAGCGGGCCAGGCCACCCCTCCCTCACTTTGTCGCCTGTACTTTCTGCTGAGCCGGGACCGCACACGCGCATCGCCGTATCCGGAAAACGAGGGTATTATCATCGACGACGACGCACGATATGCGGTTCGAGTGCATTGAATAGGGGTATAAATTCCGAGGAGGCATTGAGGTACCCAACATCACCGACTCTACTCTGAGCCAAGAAATGGGGCTCTGCCAGTGCTAGAATGGTCGAGTTAACAAAAAAGAGAGGTACCTGTAACAACAACACGTGTATTACATACCGTGTGCAGGATTAGCCGTGATGAACGTCCTCCTCCCACCATCCCCGTCTACAACCTCCATCTTGTGCGGCTGATGATGCCGATCCAGCCCATGAGGAGGGAGGAGGAGAGAGGAGGAGGAACAGTACTGGCAGCCTCTTCCCGCTGAAGCTGGCGCTCAGCATCCTCCAACCGAACACACAACGCCTTGTACGTGCTGAAAATGCTCGACACGCGCATCAACCGCGCGCTTTCCTTCCCGTCCCTCACTAGCTGTTGCCGGTCGGGAAACAGGCTCTCCCACACCGCCGCGATATACTCGTCCGCGCCGTCCACCTCAAGCGTGCCCACGCGCGGCGCCGCATACCGGACCTGCGACGTTCGATCAAACCGCCTGCGGTAGTGCTCGATGGCCGATGCGCACATGTCGTACGAAAAGGTGTACGACACGGCCAGGGTGGGAGGTACGCCGGCAGGGCGGAGAAAAACCCTTGCGCGTACGGATCCGGAAACACCGTGTCGTGGAAGACGATGCGCATGCATCGCAGAGCGGTCAGTTGCGCCATGTGGGCGTGCCGCATGTAGGAGAGAGTCCGTGTGTAGGGATGCGTCAGGGCTCGTTGACGATCGGGTCGTACACGGTGAACGTGATGCGTTGGCATCTCGAATAGTCAGGCGAGCCGCTGTCGTCGCTGAAGTAGTAGTGGTAAAACGACTCGCGGGAACGTGCACGTCCGCGCCGGAGATGTCGTCAAACACGGCAGTCCATGTCTGTGAGACGAGTTTGGAGGAAATCATGAAATGGATACGTTCCGAAGGCATGAGTGGCGATTCCCATACATTGCTGATGATGGCGTAGAGCAGCTCTGTGGGTGGCGACATTAACATTGACTCTGTAGTTTGGAGAGGTTATTATATCCATTTTGATGCTCGAAAGAGGGACGCCATGATGACATATTTGCAATGGATGAGGTGATGAATAGGAGGTCAGTATTGTTTTCATTGTTGTCTGCCGCGAGTCTGTGATATTGTCATGATCAGGAAAGTGATGGGACTCGCAACAAAAAGGTAACCAAAAAACCATTCTGTAGACAAAGAAACAGGGGCTTCACCTTCATTCCGCTTAGTAATCTATCTGTCATTACGCGATTTGCTCGTTTTTCGCCCTAATGATGCCAATGGCTTCCAACAAGGCCTGTCTGGAAGGAAGTTGGGATCAAATGGAACAACTTTGATCATACACCTTCCGCTGCTTCAGTCGTTCGAGAGGATATTTTGTCCCATTAATCAAATGACGCATTATGAGCTTGTTACACCATCTGAATGACTCTGTCTTGTCTTTCCATACTCACCATTGCATGCATGCTGAATGTGTTGTTTAATCTTATATTTGTCAAAGTCAGGTGTTACAGCAGTGGAGAAAGAGCCTGAATGCTTACATGGTCTTGGGGACAAGTGAATCCTAATGTTGCAAGGGCTGCCCCTGGTGGTAACTGACGTCTCAGCCTGCAGGAACATCCTCTTTTTTTGTCCTAGGTGAATATACCAGGACCCTTCTGGTAGTACTGGAGCCTCGACGTGAGCTGGAGCCGGACCCCGACCCTTTCTTTTACAATAACTTGAAAGGGCCAGTACATAAGTGTTTGACTGCCAAGGTGTTCCTGCAGCAATACGATCAAATACGGTCTTTTTACAAAATTTGAGATAGTCGGAAGCCTCCCCTTCACGAGGTTGATAGTGAGGATGCTTTTTAAATTCAGCATCATACTTCTCAGTGCATTGATTTCCTTATACGAGTTCAAGTCTTATCCGTGTCAGTTGAAGTCAGACACGTTATAGTGGAGAAAGAGCATGATTGTTTACCAGGTCGCTAACAATGCGAACAATCAATTAATCATGCCCGGTACTACTTTGTGACAATTGTCCACTAGGGGTATGGAAACGTCCCCGCTTCTGGGACCTCAAAGTATTGGCCTGCAGGAATGTCCCACTTGTTTCCAATTTTGTCATGAAACTGGGACGATGGTGGTAATTCGATAACCAAGAAATGTCGATCGTTGAAGACAGATATTGCTACAGTATGTAGTTCTACTACATGTAGCCTAGGAACATGAAGAGGTGGTGGGTTCACAAGATCTTGCAAGTGTGAATCGGGAATATTGGCATTGCTTAACTGGCAAACGACCTGATCTGGTTCTAGAAAACGAGGTTCATCACCTGGTTCGGCAACTTGCACAAAATGTGCTACAAGATAGTAGTCGTCTGCTGGTATGGGAGTTTCGATACGACCCTGTTGTATGCCATACTTGGAGCCTGGTTTTAATAGGTGAACACCGAGACTATGGTCTATCTCGTCTCTCGAAGCCAAAAGATTGACTCGGAGGTGGTCTTTCATGGATGGAAGGTGAGGCAGGCTGTGAGGGTCCGAGTTTGTGATGGGTGGTAGTGTAAGGTCCGTGGGTGTACGCAATTCAGGATAGGCTCCTTGGACAAGGAGGGGGAGCAAGAGGATGAGAAAGACGTGAGTAGACACCATGATTCGTACCTGCCAGAGGTGGATTCGCTGACAGCAGGCGCTCTCTTATATGCACAGGCGCTCATAACGTGTAACCACTGATGCTGATGTCAAACATTGCGGGTACTCAACGTACAACCCCAATGAGAAACACATCCGCCAGCAACGACAGAGTACTACGTGACGGTCACGACTCTGCTCTACAACATGATTTCCGAGATGCCTCAATCTTCCTCAACCTCATGATTTACGATCTACAAACTGGGATCAGCAGTTACCGGTTATCTTTTCACCACTATTGCAGCGCGGGCCAGTGACCCCAGAAGCCACTCGCATTCACTTCTCGCATGGCAATCGTCGACGTCCTCCCAGTAACCCAGACCTCGAGCCTTAACCTCAAGAAACCTGGGATCAAACATACGTATATCCTACCACTAATTGGAACAGGTTACCACATTTATTGGATGGGGAAAAACTTTTCCACGGGTGGGTATTTGAAGAGAGATTTGGATAATGTTATTCTTTGAGCTAAACGATTAAATATGAAATTTGTACAGTGTTCGACATAGTCGGGGCCTCCGCTTCGCGAGATTTATGTTGTGGAAGTTTTTCGATTATGCGACGGAACTCTTTGTCGCATCTGCTCTCAATACCCACCAATGTCTTATATTTGTCAAAGTCAGACACGTTACAGTGGAGAAGAGCATGGCTGCCTTACCAGCTTGTCAATAATACGAACGATACTGCCACCCATTGCTTGGGACAAACGCCTTGTGGCGTGGTAACGGACGCCCCTAATGGCACCTCAAAGTATTGGCCTTCAGGAATCAGGAATAGGATGATTGTCCTCGGTTCCGTATTGGTTAGCACGGAAATAGTACTCGGACCCTGGTCATAATACGATAGCCTCGAGAAGGTTGTCGTTTGATGCGAGCATATAGCTTGGGAATGTGAATACGGTGACGGTTGAGCGGTGATAAAATGTCGTTCAAGCGTTGCTCGGCAATCTTGGCATTTCTCATTCGAACGACCTGACCTGGATATAGGGCATCCTATAACCCTCTGGTGCGACAATGATTACAAACGATGGTACGCGATAGTAGTCGTCTGTTGGTATGGGTGTCTTTATGGATCCCAATCTTATGCCATACTTGGAGCCTGTTTCTATTTCGTGAGCACCGAGAATCAGGTCTGGATATAGGGTTTGTAGTGCAAAAGAGTCATAAATCGGGTCATCAGGAAGCTGCGGTCGGCTATTTTTTCCAGAATCGGCTCCTTGGACAAGAAGAGAGAGAGCAAGAGGATGAGAAAGACGTAAGTAGACACCATCATCGTAATGCAGCAGGCGCTCTCTTACTTACTTATATGCACAGACTCGGACGGCACTTGCCAACCACCACACATTGCTGATGTCAAACGAAACGTGCCGGGTATCGCGGCGATTTGCAACGCGACAAGCCCAAATTCTGCTCCAGAATTCCGCTCTTCCGAGTTGTAGCAAAAGAAGAAGAAATTCTGAAATGTCTTGGACGATTTCTGGTGTGCCAGATTCGATGAAGAACAGTGGCTGTGACCGTTGGCAACACGGCGAGGTCATATATGAGAGTCCACGCTGACTCCGCATCACCTGCTAGCGGTGCTTGCACACGATCATCTTCCGCTAGGAAGGAAACGCATCTATTAACAGAATATATACATCCTAGTTGACAGGGGCAATCACATAACTGAATTCGGAATTGGGTCATGAATGGATTATATTCAGGGGCGGTGCTTCGAGAGCTTCGGTTAATGGCATTCCCTGAGCCAAACGACGAAACATGTACGCTTTGCATTTTTCGATATAAACCTCTTCGTTCCCTCCGTAAGATATGTGAATATCTTCAGGCTTTCCGATTGTAACATCATAACAATCCTTGCATTTCTTCACCATATGCTCCAAAGTCTTATTTGTCAAAGTCAGACGCATTGCAATGAAGGATGAGCATGATTTCCTACCCGATTGTCAATAATACGAACGATACGGCCTGATGCTTCGGGACAATATCCCAGTGGTGTGGTAACGTGCCCTCCTGGTGGTACATCAAAGTACTGGCCTTCAGGAATGTCCTTGCCATCATACTTGGACCCTGGTGGTAATACGATAGCCCTGAGAGGTGTGTCGTTGCCGGAACCTAGCATGTGGATCTCCGGGCCCTCGTCTAACAATTGATGAAGGCGTGAGGAGGGAATGTCGGCATTGCTTAACCGAATGACCTGATTTGGTTTCAGATAACGAGCCTCGCTACCTGGTTCGGCAACGGCCACAAACGCTGGTACACGATAGTAGTCACCCCTTGGTATAGGAGTGAAGGGGCGACCTTGTACGCCATACGTGGAGGATGGTTCTAATAGGAGAACATCGAAATGTTGGTCGATAAGGTGGTATTTTATGGGCGGTAGTGTTTGAAGGTGAGTGTCTGTGGGTAGCCCTGTGTCTGTCGAACTTATAGGAGGTAGTGTAAGGTGAGGTGCAATCGGGTTAACAGGTAGGGGAGGCGGCGGTCGGCGACCCGGTCGGCCATACTTCCGCTGATTAATGGGCCGCTGATTAATGGCCCAGGCTCCTTGGACAAGAAGAGGGAGCAAGAGGATGAGAAAGAAGCGAATAAATATCATTTTGATCGTAGGTGACAGTAAGCGCTCTCTTTTATAGACTGCGCTTGCCAACCATCATCAAAGGGGCAAAACATACGGAGCTTGGATACGATCTTTTGCTGTGTGGTCGCAAGACAAACTTCGTGTGATTCTGTAAATTCATGTATCGTGCCAACTGCAATGATGATGCCAGTCACAGAATTCTGCAGAGAGGTTCGGCGAGAACGAAACACAGATAGCGTACCATTTGACATATTTGACATAGGATCAGTCTTGTGAACATTCACAGCAAAAGATCAACTAAGTACAGACGGTTTACGTCCTGTAAGACCTTTTTGCAACAAAGTTACCACTCCCCATCAAATCACACGGAGTTGTCACCTACCATAGAATGTACCTGATACCAAGCCCTGGACACCGCCTGCCCCAAGTGATGGATTCCGTCTCATAACGAGAAAGTACCAAGTTATATGGCGTACACCTCAGTATGCAGCGCAATCGAACCCAACTCCCTCTCTCCCTTGCCCAACTCGAGCGCAGCGACAGCATTCGCAGCCTCGGTTGTCAGCTCCAGCGGTCCGCTAGCACATACCGCCAAACCATTGCCGCCTGCGGGGCCCGACGCGTAGGACTCATGTACCGCGCTCGATTCACCGCAGCATTTTCCGTCAGACTCGGATGGCCCGCCAATGACTAAATTTCCTTCCTCCACCTTGGCCGGGTCCGGACGTCCGTCGACGACTCTTCTCAGGACCTCCGAGACGCAAGGACGCGCAAGCAACACGTCGCAATTTGGGATATCGGGTACCCTAGAAGGATCGCACAGACATGTCACGTAAATCGTGATATGAAGATCCAGATTCGGGCAGGTCGCGGCATGACGAGCAATCGTGTTCAAGAAATCCGAGAACCAAAGCATCGTGCCTTGTCAGCGAAGGTCAGGCGCCACAACTCTAATTCTTCAAGACAATTCTCACCAAAGCTGCGGATGTACCACACAAATTCTATCCTCCTCGTCACGGCCTGACTTGCCCCGATACATTTTCCCACTAAATCGTCCAACAATGCAATAGTGAAGGTCGCGCCGCTACCTCCGCTGACGAACAGAACCGTCTCGTAAGCAGAAGGGTCTACGCTGCACCCTCCATAGGGACCGTCAATCATGACATATGCGGGCACGGGGAGATTTTCATATTCTGCAGCTTCCACTGCCACCGCATAATCTCCAGTCACTCTCTCATTTCATCATTTCAGACAAAGTGAGGCGCTTACGTTGGTCACTGCAAGCCTTCACCAACCGCTGCCTTTCTTCGTGGGCAAATTCATTCAGCGCTTTGGTCCAGTTACCCGACGCACGCACGCCGAGTACAAAACCAAGCCCCGCATATCCCGCATGCTCCGAGTCAGAATGCGTATTTCCCTCCGCCACGTCGCTTTTTTCATCCGACGTCGTCGTTGGTAAAGGTTTCGCAAGGCAACCTTCCATTGGAGGAGCGCACATGATCGTGAAGGGATGCGACTCGAAAAGCTGGCCCCGAAAGAAAACACGCAGCCGGACGAACTGGCCTGCTGTCCATCCGGATGTCTTGAAGGGTACGTGAACCTTTTGAATAACGGCCAGTCATCGTTCGTCGTTCGTTCCTCTTTTCGTTGGGTAGGATACTCACCAACGTCATTTGCTTGTCTACAGGAACTAAAAAGGCATCTTCTATTCTGATCCTGATCATTCTCATCAAAAGATCGAGACCGAAGAACGCGAGTGGCGGGTATATCCACGGCGGAGCGTACATCGTGTGATAGCACACCGTGATGAAAAAGGCGATGTAACACAAGAAGCTGAGCGGGATATATATATTAGAGGCAAAAAAAAACCATCAATATTAGTCGACGGGGAGCAGGGCTTACTGGACGATCCAGAACACATTCCACAAGTATCGTCGCACGGGGCGCAAACTGCTCAAGGCGATGATGGACAGCAAGGAGAGGCAGGCAACCCCGCTTGTTTGCTTTTGTTGGCCTAGGATCGGCAACCCATACGAGAGGTAGTTCCTGATCCACAGGGAGCCGTGGATGAGGCCTGCCAGGAAAAGCCCACGGCCGGACCAGCGGTGTATGAAATTGAGCTTTTCGTACCCGACGCCCGGGCCAAGGAGGAACGAGACGACTGAATTTTTGGTGGCGAAGATGAAGACGGGAGGGAGCTGGGCCAGGGCAAGGAAGCCTGGAAGCGGAGGCTCTGATCCAGATGAGGAGATAAGGTGTGCGGACAATACTGACCTGCACGATTTGGATTGTCGATGAGAGGAACCCGGCACACGACGCAGGTCACGGTGACGGCGAGATAGGCGGAGACGATGAAGACTGTTGGACAAGAAGCCAATAAGTGGATCTCTCTCTATCTTTCTGTGTCTGTGCGTGTGGACAAGGGACGACTTACTCTGTCCTGCAGTCAGTCCGACCTTTGGCAGTGTCCAGTGCCAGAAGGATCCTAAAGCGCTCAAGACCTGGCTCGAACGTGCCGTCTTCCGGTGCCTACTGGCGGTCCGTTGGGCCGTGGCATTATGGTGAAACCCTTCGTTTTCAGTCACCCGTTGGTACGGTTGGTTGTGTTCTGTCATACCCAGCAACCCGACGAACGCTGCCCCACACATGATTCTCCTCAGCAACCTGGGGAGAGCCGCAAGCACAAACACGCCCAAAACAGACGCCCAAACGATTGTGAACTTGCGCTGCCATTTTGGGTCTTGAACGTAGGAGCTATGAAAGGGTCAGCGAGTGCCCTGGATTCCAAATAAGAAATAAAAAAATAAAAAGCCTATGTACTTGTAGGGTTGCAATTCTGTGGGGATGACAGGCGGTGCCGCAGAGTCCATGAATGATGGGCGACAACGAACAACGAATGTCTCTTATGATGCAGGTGTTCACCCGCGGTTACCGGCTGATTGGCTCTGCCGGCACAGCCACATAGCGGCATGAAGACAAGTCCGTCCAATTACAATACATAGAGATTCAATACATTGATCACGGTCGCCACTAATGACCGCTTCCCCCCCCGATGTGCCGACCAAACATCACCTCGCCTACGCCAGCACCAATACAGATGGAAAAAATGAAGCCGAGTTGGAACGTCCTGTGACGGGTCACGTCGTTTCAGGAGAGAACAAGTCAAAAAGGGGGAACACACGCACATGACTGCCAACATGAAAAAGTATGTAAGCGCAGAGTGGACCATGTGGATAGCACCTCGTGCCAAGTCCTGGGTAAGGATGAAACGGGGCGCGTGTGGACCGCTGCGGAGGGATAGGGAATTCTTTATACACACGCCAAGAGGAGATTTGTGATGCGCGAACTCCTTGGATTGGTTGAGCTTCTCGAACGTGCCGAACTGCTCGCTGTTGTCAAGTGATTAGCCTCATTCATCCCAGAGCGAAGAGGGAGTACAGTAGAGCAGACGCACCTCCGATTCCATGATCTTTCCGCTATCCCCCGTGCTGCAGCGACATACCTCTCGAAGATGGCGAGGAAAAAGAGGCCGATGCAAGCGCCGATCATAGCTCCTGGAGTACTGGTCATCCATCCCTTAAACCAGAGCGTGTCGCCGATAGGCGTAAAGTGAAGGAAGTTTGACATGGTTTCACTCATGTTGGAGCCGGAGCCTGATCCCATGTTCATCCCAGACATGTCGGTTTGGGCGAGCGCGGGTGGGAGGAGCAGGGGGAAGAGGATGAGTGTGGCCGGGTCATTTGAAGAAGGATGGCCGAAATCGTGAGAAACGACATGTCCTAATAAGGGACTTCTTTATTTACATTTAAATAAACTTTCAGGGCGACTAACACCGATCATGCCCGTTTTCCCCCGTCGCCATCCACATGTCTTCGTAGACTTGCAATTCAATAGAGGAAAGATCTTGTTCATATAATATCCATAAATTGCTACACCCAATGCTGAGGCACAAGTACAAAACTCCCTCAACTCTCTTGAGGCGCGTGGTCATTTGGTATTGTTCCTTGATGGTGGATCGTGAAAGTGATGGTGGCGGTGGTGCTGATACTGCGGCCACACGGCTCCCCACACTAGGCACAGTTTAACTGACAAACGTGGTTGGGATTGGGCGACCAGAAGATATGACAATGGCGTCGCGGGTGGACGGCGGGCGCGTTTCCTTTTATGGACGTATCAGGCGTGGGTAAGCGCCGTCACCCGCACAAGCTTACATAAGCTTGATATAGTGAGAAACTTCGTTTTCTTCTGGAACCTGTTCCACATCCTTCGCAACGCGTTTTGCCTCTGGTCCGTATCCTCCTCCTCTCCACGTAATTCATTCCACATGCTCTGTAACGCGTCCGGCCCTCGGTCTGTTCGCATTAAAAGAAAAAAAATCTGTCGATCCCTCACCCCGCTTCCAGGATAAGTAAACTGAACCCGAACGTTTCGATTCAAAACTCACAGCAAGCTGAAAGAACCACTTCCGTGCTGGAAACCCAGTGTGATGAAGAAGAAGCAGAGCCACGAATTACTTGAACAATCCATACTTGCGAATTCTGTTCAATGACCCTCTCTGACTCAATCTCACCGCGCCAATTTTTTTTAAATTAACAAAAAAAGGAATCATGCCATTTTCAAACTCGGAACTTGCCAGTCGCCAATTTGGAACACGGCAAAATCCGTTTTCAAATAACGCTTCACATGCTCGTTGTAGCGAACTCCTCTCATACATATCCCATGCTGGCACATTGCGAAGCTTGCGTTACAGCGCGGGGTCGTTACGCTGCAATCTAGGATTCCACGTCTCGTGCAAGCCGGGGGTAGTAATTGTAATTGGAATATGCCTTATATCCACACGGACTTACACTTGCATTCGCATAAGCACAAAAAACGTTTCCCCCAGAACATGAACGACGTCGACAAAAATGCAAGACTAAGCAACAGTAATTCCGAGCTTGTTCATACGCCTCCTCCCCCCCTTCGCCCGCCAATCGAGTATTCGTCATGTACCGCCTTTTTCACGAGTCTAGCTACTCGCTGGAAGAGTATCTGGACCAAACAGTTCGTATTGTCGCTTTTATACGGCCAGATACTTTCTATATGCATAACATGCACGAGCGTGGCAACTACCGAGTTGGTCAATCGAGGTCTGACCCTTCCTACAATGCAAAACAATTTTCTGTAAGAGAAGTGATCCATTCATTCCCCCTCCGTTTTACATCACTGACGAATCGACGATATTTCGTATTTTCAGGTACTTTTTGTTGTTCGTGACGTATACTCCCTATACGGTCTACAAATGTAAGTTAATACAGCCACTGACTAATGTGACGTCGAATTAACTGAACGCACCTTGGCAAGATGGCCTCAAAGGGTGGGTCAAGCTCGTCAAGCAGGATGGATGGAAATGTCTGAGCCGAGGCTTTCTTGGAAATATGAATATCGGAAGCTAAGACGCTCTTTAGACTTCATCCTGGCGGCCTGCGACGTTGAAGGCAACTTCTTAGTTGTGAAGGTCAGTAAGAGCAACGGACCACAAACGTATGTACATATCTGACGGGCAGATGTTAGGCGTTCTCATACACGGATCTAATATCTTGTATGCTTCTCGATACGTACGTGTCTAGAAGATGGTATCAGCACCTCTTTGATCATAACCTGTTCCAAGATGGGCCATACCCGTATGTCTCTTCTTCTCGTGGGTATACATGAGAGTAAAATGCCATTGGACGCAAATTTTGGTAAGCTGTTGGCGTGCGGTCCTTCCTGTCTGTTCACGCGCTCACTAGTCAACATCCAGAGCGTCATGATCTGTACAGGAGGAATGGGATTATTGATTACTTCTGATATTTTGACGGGCAAGAATTGGTCGGGACCAAGTAAAGGGAAAGGCGATGCCTTCCTGCTCGCAGGCGCCACTCTTTACGGATTCTGTACGTGAACCCCAAATACGTGCAATTTCAGGACGCTCAATCGGGGTACTAACTAAGCCAATGCGACGGAAGAATTTCTGGCTAGGAAGCGGCCCCTATACGAGGTATATAACTATCTAATCCCTTCAAGTTCTGGGCACCAACGCAAGAAAAAGGTTATTGGCCAGCTTGGGATGTTTGGCTTCATTATCAATGGAATTCAAGCGTCTGCGCTGGAGTATAATCTCGTCAAAGCAGGTAACTGGAACGGCGCTACTGGTAAGAACTGTTCAACAGGTGACTACAACTCACATGTTTATGAAAGTCGGTTTGCTCTTGGCGTACACCTCTGGTCAGTTGCATTTTCCTTTATATTCAATATTTCAATAATCTCTTATTAGCGATGTTGATCTTGTACACCCTCTCACCCATTCTTTACCGGTTATCCTCATCCACGTACTTCAACTTGAGTTTGCTTTCCAGAAATTTTTACGGATTGCTGTTTGGTAAGGTTGTAACGTATGCTACCGAAGATTCACTGTCTCACTACCAGGCCGAACTTCAGGCTTACTATTATTCGTATGTTCTAAAAATCGTATTCAATGGGTGCTAGTCCTGATTCTTGTCCAGCATTCTGCACCGTATTGGCTATATTTCGTATCACTAGCCATCGTGATTATTGGATTAGTCACCTACTTCTGGTCTTCTGCTCGTGAGTGCACTTGGACGATAAGTGAAATGATCCGTCGCTCACGGAGCATAGCTGAAGAACGAGGAGTAGTTGACCCCCAGGCACCGGAATATATTGTCATGGAAAGTCATAATAATTCAGAAGGCGACTGTCTGCACCGATGCTGGTAAGACTAGGACGGAAATTTGTTCCGTAGCTTGGGTTTCGTGGTTTTACGAGGGCGTCACTTCTCGAATACTAGGGATGCCTAAAAAAATGAAATCTACGGTTATCCTGTTAAAAATTCAAGCTGTCGATCTCTTGCACGGAACATATGGGCTTTCACAGGTTCGTGCTCATTTTCTCAGAAAGTTGAGGTTCCCCAGCTCTGTGTCTAAAGGGTGACTTGCTTATATGCCTCTATTTGGTGACTTGTACCATTGATTTCGAGGTGCGGATGACAAGGTTGAGAACGAGAACGAGAACGAGAACGAGAACGAGAACGAGAACGTTGATTGAGGGATCTGAAGAAACGCTAGAGAAGCTTGCCGTTACAGTTGTTATGTATCCACCAGGGTCTCTCCCCAGTGACAATCTTGAACACCCTATCCTGCACTCTGTCAACTTCAAAGTTGCAATGAAGTACGATTCAAACATTATGAAAACACTCCCAATCAATCAGACCCCCGGCGCGTCGATAGCAACGCCGCTTAAACCCAATGCCTTTGCGCCGAAACGCTGACCGCATCATCGGACTTGCCGTCCTCAAGCACCCCCACCAACAGCCAGTTGCATCGCCATTAGAGCCCATGTCAGAGGACGAAGACAGGTCAAGCAGGAAGCGCATGCGCATAGATAGTCCTCCGGAGGATGTCAACCAGCATCAGACGTCTCATACACGCACCGCTGCTTACCTCGACCCACTGTTCTACGCAAGTGCGTCAATATGGACACAGGGGCCATTTGAGAAACCGGTTATCCAATATCCCAGCATCCGAGTCTCCTTTCCCGACTGGGAGTGTGGATCAATCCTCTTTGAATGTTCACGATGCTGTATTGGGTCTAGTTCACCGCAAAATAATCGACATTGACTTCCGGTGCATTCCACAGCACAGCAACGTTGTCATGCTGCCCGGGGAACAGGTACGGATGTCGTGATGGTGACAGGTAAAAGCTGTGCACGCCGGATCTCAGTCGCCTCCCAAATACCCCACAATCCCCCCATTTTTGCTCATCAACTGGTGTTTTGACGTCTATAGCCAAGGGAGCAATAATGTACAGTGGTCCTGTACTACAAGCGACACTTGTGCGGCGATTAATGCCCTTTGATGCCTGACGCTCCGTACCTGATACATTGATGGACCGGGTTTCTAGGGCTCCAGACAATATAAAGTGTTATGCTTGCACGAGCCTGCCCCGCAGGCAGGACCTCATCCGACTGCTATGCGGTTCAGTTCAATCGTTGTTTCATTTTTATTTGCATGCATAGCAAGCGCGTCACCAGTATATGTCAGAGCGCATCGGGCTCATAATGGCCTGTCACCTGTAAGCTTTTGGCTCTTCCGTGAATCTAGCATGCCCTGACCAGGTTCTTAAGAGGGGATTATGGCTATTCAACCAGAAGTCCAAGACTGAGACTAATGATCAGCCGATCAGTGAGGCACGCTTCCCTTGTCTCTACAATGTTGTACTGCGATTAATGTTCACTTGTAGAAAATCAAGCTCGATTGCTCACCTGCTGTCATAGAGGAAATCATTGAATCATCTCGGAAGGGAAATCTGCTTGCGGAAGGAATAGGCTTCGAAGTTTCCCGAGGAACTTATAAAGGCGAGCCAGTCGAGGTGAAAACCATCGCCACGAAGAGAACTATGAGACATGCAATGATGGAAGTCATGGAATGGGGTGGGGCCAACCACCTTGTTGCTTCTGCAACTAAGGTTGAGGGAAATGATGAGAAAGTTTTCTTGATCCTCAAGCATACTATCCCGAAAATCCCAAAGGAAGACATGAATAAGGCCATCAACAATGCCCTCAAAGGGGTCTCCAATGGCAGGGCTTATCTGTGCGCAATCGAATTGCAGTCGTACATAGTAAGCTGATTTCGGTCTTCAGGAAGGATGAGCGTGATGCGGCAAACTTCTCCTGGGAGAAAAATATTGGGCCGAAGGGACCTAAATGGGTTGCGACGATAATAGATTGGACAAACATGTTGGCCTTACCTCTATGGCAAGAAAAGGCACCCATCGTTGATAAACAATGTCACGTAGCATTGTAGCCTGAGCATTGAGCGAACGGTCCACTTCCCAGTGAGCAATTGATGCCTGTATACTAGGGCATGCTCAGGAGCTTTAGCAACACAGTCGTCAGTCAGCGCATTTGCGTGACACACCAAGTGTCGTGACGTGAGCAGTGACTGTGACGGCCATAGCGACATCGCTCCAAGATATTAAATAAACACGTCGATGAAAAATACGAGAACAGCGAGGGGTTTCTTACCCTTTATGTAAGGGATATTTGACCTGGGCTGGGCAAGATCGGGCCACTACCCTTTTTCCAGATCCTCCTCTTACAAGTCTTGTCGTGACCGGGTTTGAACGTTGATGCCGTATCCAATACCCAATCCGGCTGTCATCGGACCTCGTCTCTAGGGCTCTGGGGTGAATATAAAAAGGCGTCGCACATGCGTGGGCCTACCCCAGAGGCTGGACCTCTCATATCGCTGCGATGCAGATTAGTTCAATCATCATCTTGCTTTTCTTCGTATCCATTGCAAACACTGCCCCGCTTTATACCACACCTCACAAAGACGGCTTATCGTCTGTAAGCCTTTTCTCTCTTCAACGAGTCCCTTTCATGTCCTGATCAGAATTCTTAGCGAGGTATTTTTGACAGGATCAAGAATAAAGTGCCATGGGGTAAGAAACAAGCCGTATGCGTTTCTTCTCTCTGTGACGTTGTGTTGCCATTGATGTCTGCTTGTAGCCAAGCCTTCCGCGATGTTCAGAAGCCATACGAGCCGCTATTCCACAGAGATTTCACCCGATCGCAGAAAGTGCAGGCCTTTTCAAGGTTTACGAGTCCAGCCTCAACGGCGTAAGGGTAGATATTAAAGAAGAAGAAACTCCCGGAGACACATCGGCCGAGGCAGAAAGATGGAAGAAAGCCGGGTACCTTCTCATTAATGCAGTCGGGATTCTTTCAGGCCACAAGGTGACTTACTTGATTTTGAAACATACGATTCCGAGATTAGTTCCAAAACGCATGAAAAAGCTCATGAAGGAGGCCATTAAAAAGTGGAGCCTTACGCATGGCATAACGTATCTGTACGTGACCATGCTTCAGACGTGGGTCAGCTGAAATTTATCTTGTTGTTTTCAGAGCGAAAAAGAACCCGGATAACTTCCACTGGCTGTATAAACACGGATCATGGTCTGCTGAGGTGATGGACTGGGCTCGCGGGTGGGCTCAAGAGGCACTGGTACATGTCATGACAGGTCAACCATGTCAGCTATGAACTGACCCAAATATTCGACCAATGCTTCACGTTAAGCCAGACGTCCGATAGAAAGTGACTATACTACGCAGAACAAGGGAACTTTAGTCGGTCCGATTGTGTGCATGTAGCTTAGGAAGCATGGCGTCGTGGGGCGGTACGTTAGCGCCATCCATGATCCTTGTAAATTGCATAGTTCAACCGACGCCGGGGATATCATTTTTGCGAGGGGCTGAAAGGACCATTGATCGCGATGAGACAAATGATGCCGCTGAATGTGAACACAATCCGCATGGTAGCAAATTCAATACCGATGCATTTGTAGATGAATCAGCAGCTTTTGACGGGTGCCATGGTGCTGACCTAGCAGCCGTTTCCGAAACGACGGCTTGCGACGCGACGTTGCGCGTGACGCCGACGTCAGTTTTGGGAACGTCAAATATCTCAGAAACAGGGGCTTGGCTCGACACGGACAACTGTGGAGTATTCTGAAATGAGGATATGATCTGATAGTTCTGTTCATGTCACACTGTGGCGGTGTGCAACCACAACGACACTTCGCCCTCTTGGGCAAAGCGTTTGATTGCAACTGAAGGAGAAGGCGAGATACAACCTGATACAACGCTCCGGGACCCAAGTCCCTCTATTCCCGGTGCCGGCGAACTCCAAAACGGGGAACGCTAAGGACATGGACGAACGAGATGCAGCAGGAAGCGGTAGCGGCGCGTCCTCGTTTCCTCCTTCCGCACTTGCCCAATATGCTGGGTTGTTGACGCAAGCAGCTTCCTCGGGTACTTTATGAAGCATCGGAAGGACATATGTGCGTCCACCGAAACCGATATACTGGCCTTTGAAAGTAGGCGAGAGCACTGACGGGAGGTTGGTCGAATAGACATGTATTGGGCAGGCACCAAGTGAAGTGCCACGTTTAGATAGAGATGTGGCAAACCCAAGATGGGGGAGATAAGGGCGATAAGGCGGCCATCTTGAGGGCATATTTAGGCTCTGACGCGGACGGCTGGGCGCCAGGGAGTACTTCACCAGAGCCGGCCCATAAGACGCGGCTGTCGAGGATCCTCCGCCTCAGCGTACAAACAAAACACACTGTTTAAACACAAATGAAACATTTGGTAATTCAACACCATCATGTCCTCCGTCGGGTGCATCATTATCAATCATAGAAAGTACTATCTTACCGAGACCATGGTGCCCATATCTCCTCAAACGAGTATTTACGACCTGAACAAGCTGCTCATGGGGATGAAAAGATCGAGCCTTCGCAACGTCAACATCGACATGCTCGAGGTGTGGAAATGCACCGACTCTGCCCTGCATGATGTCGATATGGACCTTGATGAACTCCGAGAACGTCTCCGCAGGGTCGACTTTTCCAACGAGCAGACTGCCCGTAAGCTTTGTCCAACTTTAAAGGTGTCGAGCCTCGGCTTGCAAAAGGACGAAATGCTACTGGTACGGTTGCCCAGTATGTCCTCTTCCTTTACCTCTGCTAGATTCAAGTGATTTCTCACTGCCATGTCAGGTCCCCTCCGGTGCCTCTTCGTCGACCTTGATCAAAAGCCTCTTCGCCACGTCTCTGTCAACGTGTCTCCTGATACCAATGTCTTCAACGTGAAAGAGACGGTCTTAGCCAAGGTTCGTACCGAAAATTGGCGTCAACGAGCTCGTGGTGTGGAGATGCTTTGGTCTGAAGCTACGAGGGGATCAAGAAGACTACCAAGAATTTGAAGCACGTGTCCGCACCTTCGACCTTTCTAACAATCAGCACGCCGAGAAGCTCAGCGAAACCTGTAACGTGTTGGAACTCAAGGTGCCACCGGATGAGGCACTGCTAGTACAGGTGCATAGTACGCACTCTCTTTCAATCCTGCTATAGGCAAAGTGATTCACTGGCATCGTAGATGTCCGGCAGGACAAGCGCAAACATGACGACAATGACGACCTGTCGCCACAAATCAAGCGTCTGAGGATGGAAATTGCGAACACGCCATCCTTTTTAGCTACGGCTGACCGATTCCGAAAAATCGCGGGACCAGAGCACGTCATTGCCTTCAATCGTCCGTTTGAACCCTTTACCATCCCTCTCGTGCTACTTCACGAAATATTTTCGATCTTCAAAGATAGGTGTGAACAGGCACCTTCTGAGCGAGCACTCATTTGCCTCAATGAACTCGTCCCTGTCGCCTGCACATGGCACAGTCGAGACCTCACCCGGAAGACTGAAATTCGGTCTGTACTCGAGTGGTGCATGGGTCTCAGGTTCCACGAGCAGTATATCCCGGGTACCGAATTTATGACTGATGGAAACCTTGCCGTCATCGTCATGCCGGCACTTATCCGAGCATGCAAGAACGAGCACGGGGACGTTCTCAATCAGGCCATCCTATCCTATGCAAACTTTCTGAGCAAAGCGCTCGAGGATCCCCGTCGCTTCTACGACTTCAACACACGGTTTCCGAGCATTCTCATGGTAGATATGGGTATGTCTGCTCATTTGACAATCGTCCGTTCACTTTATTCAAGGTATATGCAGGTTCGTTTTTGGGATTTTACGGCGCTGTATGGGACGGGAAGCGCGTCCGGGTCGAACCTCTCACACCCCTCTTCGATCTGTCGACCCATTTGAGGGAAACCAAAGCCAGATCTGCGATCGCAGCCTCCTTCGATGCACTCATGGTTGCCGTGAAAAGCATCGAGGCACATTACAAATCAATCGAAGCCGAGGCCAACTGGAATCCGACCTCACCAAAGCGGTACGATCCTGACCTTCAGAAAGCTCGCGGATATCCGTTCTTGACATCCTACGAAGACAACGGGCAGGAAATAAAATTCATGTACAATGAACGCCTCCATGACGAAAAGCTTGTCTTCTCCGCCACCCTTATCGACCCGCCCGACTGTGACGAATTCGTTGTCAAGTTCACGCAGTGGTATTCGGAGGACGCGCATAACTGTCTGGCCTCCCACAATTTAGCCCCGAGGCTTCGGCGATGCGTTCGAATATCTGCGGATTGGATTGCGGTCATCATGGATGAATCGAAATACCGAAAGCGCCTTGATCTAATGCTCTCTGGCGCAGACAAGGAGAAGGTGCGAGCGAAAGTGACGAGCATGGTGCGAATGCTACATCAACAAGGGTTTGTTCATGGGGACATTCGAGAAGTCCATATTCTTATCGACAAAGAGTCGCTTACATCTGATGATGTGAGGATTCACCTAATCGATTTCGATTGGGCCGGGCCTATTGGAGAGGCCAAATACCCGGCTGATGTCAACAAGATAACTGTGAGGCGCCCGGGTGGTGTGCAGGGTGGAGGGCTCATCACCGAACAGCATGACATCGAAATGGCATCGTTTCTGTTCGCGTAGTGTTTTTTTTTTTCCATGATAGGGAACCATCAATATTGAGTTCTGCAGAAGCGGGTAGTACTGTCAAAATGCGTGGCAAGGATAAAGTGTTTCGATGGAACTGGAGAGTGGGTCGCCATTCGACTCTGGAAAAAGTTCTACGATGCCTAGTACACACAATAATATTCATGACGTCCCGAGTGCATTATCGAAACGGCGACTTGGGTACAGGGTATTCCTTACTGACGAGAGGCACGGGCCTATTAGTGCGCAGAATGACAGAAATGACTTCCTTGTCACAGTGGTTCTCTTCAAGTATGCAAGCCGCACGCTTCAAAGGCCCGTCGCTCGAAGCAGCGCAGACCGTGCCGGCCTTCCGCATATTGGTGCAAGATGTTGGGAGCCTTCTGTCAGGCAGTTGATATAGAGATGTTCGTGAGCAACTGTACCCTATTATAGAACTCGAGTTGGAGCTTTCATGAAACTAGCAACGCAACGTGGACACGTTGAGAAGGAGGATGACACTCGAAGGCGTTGCATAATTAGACACGGTCGGCGGGTTTGTGCGAAGTTGTTCCAACTTAATCCTCAAGATTGTTGGCATTGACAGCGATCAAGGATCGGGCATCTTGAAACATGTCCGAATGCTGGACTGTGAAACTAAAGACAATTCTTTATACGCGTCAGTATCCGGTGTATGAATGGTTACTAGCGAATTAGGAGAAATCACGATCCACCATTTCGAAAGAAAATAGAACCGTTGGGATCGCGGTCCAGGAAGAATTGAAGGACATTTTGAGTGCGGATACACATCTTCAAACAAAACGATGTCTAGGTAGTGCACCAGAATTCCGTAGCCATGGATAAGAACATGGGCGTCCAAATGTGGCCAAGAAACCGAGCTTCCACGAAAGCGTGGTTGTGGCTTCCTAGACAAGAAGAGGGACAACACGCCTACAGCATACCTACCCACCAGCATACGAAGGTCGCAAGGAGCTGGTCAATCAATTGAAGCGGCAGGGAGAAGAAAGAAACCGCTTTCATCACACACACAGAAGGTTGCAGGTGCCAAGCAGAGACATGTAACTTTTGGCAGTAACAACATTCCTATCCTGTTTCCTCCCGAACCCATTCGATCGGTCTTCTGGTAGTTTCTTGTGCATCGTGACTCAGAGAGACCATCTCATCTGGCCCTACATGAGGTGAGTTTCTTCTAGGTATTTTACATTCTCCTCTGTCATCTTACTTTGTAGGGACAAGTATCCTCATCCGTATCAAGTCTTTTCATCGACAGAGAACTAGACAGATGCACTTGGAGGTAAATATAATCAAATGTATCGTTTGGTACTTACAAGTTGGTAATCTGTGTACTTGGGAGCCGCAACCCAACATCTGTTACATATATGTCCGAGACAGCCAAAAGTTCGAGGCATGTCAGGTAAACTGCACTTTGGACACGGAACTGAAAGTCAGGATCAGGAGAGATCATGTCGATTACTTGGTCTGGCAGGTCATCATCACCGTGGTAGCTTCAAACACAACAGGTCTATTCAAATATCGAACGCACAATCATGACGCCACCATTTTCCTTTTCGCGGCCTTCTTGCTTTGTTTCGCCGTTGGTCCATTCGAAACCACATCCGGAATCCTATCAATCTTAGCAGCAACGCGGCTCAGCGACTGTTTCGTCTCCCCATCCGTGAAAGTGGAGAGATCATAGTAAGTCGGAGCGTAGTTGAGCAACCACTCTGGTTGCACTTCAGACACGGTCCGAATGAACGGACGCGTGGTCAACACAAACTCGTTAAAGATGACCCATTCAGGCTGCGTCTCTAGCCCGCACGACGGATGGAGCCTTACAACCTGCAATGGGTGAACACAACATCTCGTCACGCGCTCGACCTACTCACCTGATTATCCTTTACCGTCAGATAATTCCCCGTTTCGCCCTCCTTGTGCGCCACCTGCATAAAGAAACCACAAACGAGCGCCTTGAGGATATTCCGATACGTCTGCTTCTCGTCTTGCAGCGGCAACAGTTCAATCCCGAATCGTTCCATCACACGCTGCAGCTGATTGCGCACGTTCACCGCTTCTACGAGCGATCGGTGCGCCACGTAATTCTGCCAGGCCCAGTTCCTAGCATTATGCAAATCTAATTAAGATTCATGGGCGGATCAATAGACATGAGGATGACCATGATAAAAGACAAACTTTGTTGATATTGATTATAGACATTAAGCAGCGTAACGTGGTCTCCGTATGGTACGGTCAGCCCGGCCTTGGCAGCATCAGCCTCGTGCCTCTGGTGATTCGGTCGGACCCAGATATTCGGTACTAGTAACATTGTCAACATTCACTCACACACTCGACTATATCACGTACCTGATAGCATGGCCGTGATGGTCAATATCTCATTACTGCACTTGAACTCGGAACTCGTTATCAACATTTTGGACAGCTAGCTTAACGATGAAATGACCAACTCCAACTCAACGGCACACGGACACACCTGAGGATCGAGAGGAAACTCGGCCATGATACTCCCAAGCGCAGTCAGATTCCCATTGTGATCCATTGCCCCTAAATAATTAAGTTGCTCCAACGCACGCATCAGCGTCTCGGCCGCAGGCGCATCGACGTAATCAAAATGCACCAGGTCCTATTCACCCTAATGAGATTCAGACCCCCAGGCACACAAGGAGTCCTCACCCTGATTCCAAGCTTGACTAGCTCTAGCGCCGTATTGCTCAAGTTGCTTCTTAAGATCTCGGGATGCGTCTGCTCTTCTAGCTGCTTCATAAAATCGCTCTCCGTATACAGCCTGAAACACTTGCCCGGCCTCGTTCGGCCTGCCCGCCCCGCCCGCTGCTGCGTCGATGCTTTGGATATGGGGCTCACCATCAAGCTCTCCACTCGGATCCGCGGGTTGTATACCTTTTGCTTCGAAAAGCCTGGATCGACGACGTACACGATCCCGTCAATCGTTAGCGACGTCTCGGCAATGTTCGTCGACACCACCACCTTGCGCCCTGGCGCCCCGTTCGGCGAGCGCGGGGACGGTGGGGGGTCAAAGATGCGTTGCTGCTGCTGAAGGGGGAGTGATGAATAGAGTGGGATGCACACGAGCGGGCCCACGGAGGGGTCTAAGCTTGTTAGGTAGTCAGCTTCGATCTTGATCTTGCGGCACGACTCCTCGATCTCTTCCTCGCCTGTGAGGAAGAGCAGAATGTCGCCCGGGTCGTTGGTGCGGTGAATCATGAGCACGGTGCGCATCGCAGCCTCTACGTAGTCCTCCTCGGGCTCCAGTGTGTAGAATAGCTCAACGGGGTGCATACGCCCTTGCACCTTAAACAGGGGCGCGATCTGCTCCGGCTGGAGGCCAAAATATTTCTGGAACTTGAGTGCGTCCAGCGTGGCGGACATGACAATGATTTTGAGGTCGCTCCGCTTTTTAGCAAGCGACTTTAATAGGCCCATGAGGACGTCGGTAGCCAGCGTCCGCTCGTGCGCTTCATCGAGGATGATAGTCGAGTACCGGTCGAGGTTGGGGTCGTTCATCGCTTCCCGGAGTAGCATACCATCAGTCATGTATTTGAGAAAAGTTGTCCCCGGCTCCGTCATGTCTTCGAACCGGATCGAGTACCCCACCTGACGGCCGAGCTGAACTGCAGGGGTGTTACCTGATGTGGAAAACGGTATTGTATGGATACATACCATCCATCTCGTCCGCCACGCGCTTTGCCACAGACATTGCTGCAACTCGTCTTGGCTGGGTGCAGGCAATCAGCCTGCCCTTGGTATGCGGCAAATCTGAGTAGGCCACGAACTGCGGTATCCTGCAAGCGCATACATAAGTATATTGATATATATCTTAGGAAGGAAAATACGGTACGACGCACTGAGTCGTTTTCCCCGAGCCTGTCTCGCCGATCAAGACGATAATCTGGTTTTCGCTAAACTAGCTTGGTAGAATGGTCAGTAGGGTGAACAACAAGGGGACAGGGAGAGGGTCAATGGAAGCAGAACTCAAACCCCTCCCCAAATCGAGGCAAGTACTACGCGACATACCATTTCATAAAACTCGTCCATCTGCGTAAACACGGGCAATTTTTTCCGGGATTCGAGGATTTTTTGGTATTGTGGAGTGTGTTCGAGCTTGGTGAATGGGCTTATCTTGTGTTCCTAAATCGCAGCCGCCGCAAAGTTAGACATGGGCAAATTTATATTCGATGGGCTCACCAGAGCCTTTCTGACTTGGTATCCCTTGACTTTTCGAGGTCTGAATCCATTAAGAGGGTCTTTTACTGATGGATCACCTTTTGACGGGTCTCTGGCGGACATTGTGGGGTCGTAATTGAACAGGCTCTGGGATCATGTCTGGGACAATTTAGTGCCAAAAGCGGCACTAATTAGTGCCACTTTTGGCAACTTCCCCATTAAGCACTAAATAGTGCTTCTTTTGTCCAGCTTCTGCTTTTAGCACTATTTACAGTACACTCCCTCATAATGCATAGTCATGTAATGCATATTTTTCATACATCAGCAAACTTGGGGTTTCCCCACAGTGCCCACAGTGTTGCAGGACTGGCAGACAAGTCACAGACTTCAAGTAGAATTTTGCAGAAACCTGCAGTACCCACAGTGCCCAAGTGAATCTGCAGTGATTTTGTAGTAACCTGGCAGTGAATTGGCAGAATGTTTCGCAGACAGCTGCAGTGCCCACAGTGCCACAGTACTGACAGTGCTGACAGTGAAGCCACAGTGAATCTGCAGTGAATCCACAGTGACCTGCAGTGAACCTGCAGTGATTCTGCAGCAAGCCTGCAGAGACCTGCAGTAATTGTGCAGGTCAGTGAATCTGCACTGAATCCACTCCACTTGGCAAGAGTGGGTATTTCGAGTGCTAGGAAAGGGTAGTCTCCTAATTCTTCTGTGTCACGAAATTTGTGCCACCAAGTGAGTTCTGGTTCTGTGTTTGGTGGAAAGAACAAACTGTTTATTTGAATTGTTTTCTTCGTTATGCCAAAAGATCCAAGTTTGTGCTGGTAGCTCCTCGTCGGGATCTCCTTCTTTGTATTCCCTTCAAAGAAGCTGTCTGGGACTTGTTGGTTTTTCTTTTGGTAGCTGAAATGTAGTACCACCCTTTGTTGGTTGTAGAAGGATAGACTTCCCGGTTGAGGTAATACCTCTGTTTGTAACGAACAGAGTTGTTCGGCGGTCTGATCTGGGAGGTTGTTGAGCAGCAATCACATGTCCGTCAGACATGGTTTGTCTCAGTGGTCGTCATTGTCATGAACGATGAGCTCATATGTCCGTCAGACATAGAGTCATACGTCCGTGATGACAAAGAGTATTGTATCACTGTCATAGACAGTGACCAGACACCTCTCCAGGTGTTTTGAGTATTGTATCACTGTCATAGACAGTGACCAGAGACCTCTCCAGGTCTTGCTCTCATAGAGAGGAGATACTCACATGCTGGTAAGCAGGAAAGAGCAACTGAACGTATATTGGATATCTACTGGTCTTATATACACTTTTAGTGTATGTACATATTTGTGTAAAAGACTTGTATCTAATATATGTAAATAAAAGAAATAAAAGAAATAGAAATACCCTCTAAGGGTCAACCGGTGATAGCCGTGTTGAAGGCTATACTTAGGGGTATTTGGGGTGAAGATCGTTCAACACCCCCCATAATCTGTACAGTCATGTACTGATTAGTAAAGATCTTCTCACAGGCCTGCAAGAAGAGGTGCTTATATTCTTTCAAAAATCTTCGAAAGAAATGTGGCCAGAGATTCCCTCACATCTCCATCTTTCCTTTAATTGCCAAGCCCAAAAAGCTTTAGGAGGAAATTTCCAAGGATCTTGTCCTTGAAGGGCTTGGTCCATCCATATGGCAACAGCCGGAGTGTATGTGATTCGCGGCTGGGGTTTTTTAGGTGGTGGAGGTGGGGGTTCCTCAAATTGGCAGCGAGACGACCGCTTGCATTCGTGTCCGACATTGGAGTGTCCTCCTATTGTCAGAATAGGTTGTTGTTTTTTACTGCGGGGTTTCCTATTTTTGCCCATAATGATAAAGTTGTTCAACGTTCTTTAATCAGCTGGAATAATCTCTACAGTGATAGGCTGGTCTCTTTATCGCAGTAAAATGAAGCAGTTTAGGGCCCTACTCCAGGGCCATCAGTAATCAATTTAATGATTCTGATAAACCTAACATTGGTGTGAATTTTCGAATAATATTCGACCAAGATTTTTAGTCAGAATATCAGCAGGATTTTCAGATCCTGGAATGAATTGTAATTCTATCTCTTTCTTTTTATGAGTTTTCGTATAAAATGATATTTAATATCAATATGTTTTGAACATTTTTCAGTAACAGGGTTATTTGCAATAAATAGAGATCCCATATTATCGCCATATATAGGCGCAATTGTTATAGGAAAATGTATTTCACTTAGTATTGATCTAATCCATTTATTTTCTCTAGCAGTCAGATAAGGCCATGTATTCAGCCTCTGTTGACAATAGTGCCACTGTTTTTTGTTTTCTTGATGTCCAAGATACTACTCCTCCTGATAAAAGAGTAAAGAATCCAGATGTGGAATGTCGATCATTTTTATCTGAAGCCCAATCTGAGTCAGTATAGCTCATTAGGCCAGATCTTAATGATCCATCATATTTAATGAAGAGATCTGCAGTTTTTGCTAGATATCTAGCCATTCCTATTGCATGTTTTAAATGATCTGATGATGGATTTGCTGAGAATTGAGACATTTTTATCACAGCAAAACATATATCTGGTCTTGTTCCGATCATTAAGTATAGTAATGATCCAATAACTGATTGATATTGTGATCTAATCTTATGATCTAGTAGTTGATCATTTGTTATTGGTTCATATCCAGTTGGAAGCGGAGTGTTCATATGCGTAGCATCACTCATTCCTAGTCTCTGGATTACTTTATGCAAATAGGGTTTTTGATCGATGGTAATTTTATCTCCTTGTTTCTTTATTTGGAATGATAAAAAGTTTTTTGTTTGACCATCGATGAGATCTCCTAAATCTCTAGATTCCCATCTATTCATAAATTCTTGCTTTTTACGCAATGTTATGATTTTGTTAGATCCCAAGAACATTGATTGAGTCATCAACATAGATTATTGCTATGACAATGTTGGATCCTTGTTTGAAAACAAATACACCCGCATCCGAATGTATTCGTATAAAGCCCATTTTTTCCATTGATTCGTCTAATGATTTCCACCAAGCTAAAGAAGCTTGTTTTAATCCATAAAGTGCATGATATAATTTATATACCATATCTTTTTTATCTTTATTTATAAAACCTGGTGGTTGTTTCATATATATTTCTTCATCCAGTTTTCCATATAGGAATGCAGCAGTCACATCTAGAAATGATACATATAGTTTTTCTAGTGCTGCAAGTGCAAGTATGAGACAACATGTCTCATATCTTACAACTGGTGAGAATATTTTTGTAATCAATGCCATCTATTTGGGAAAAACCCTGGGCAACTAGATGAGCTTTTTTATGTCCATCGTCTTTTTGGACATAAACCCATCTGCAACCTATGGCCTTTCAACCTTCAGGGAGATGTTGTAGATTTATTATTACGCCTCTTTTGATGAGCATATCCCATTCTTTCTTTTTGGCGTTTATCCAATCTTTTTGTTCACTGATTGGTAAGCGAAATATTTCGTGATGATGTTCAGGTACAGCTATATTTGCTGTTTCGTTGATAGGAATTGCACATGATAACAATTTATTAATCATGAAACGATTTAATTTTGTTCTTCTATCAATTTTTTCGATTTCAACTGGATCTTTATCTCCGTAGACATTATCTGGTTGATTAACTGGTCGTCTATTTCTGGTTGGTCTTGATGGACCTGGAGATGAGGGTCTTGAAGGAGCAAATAAATCTTCTTCAATTTCTCTTTGATCATCTGAATCATCACTTCCTGAATCGTCATCTGAACTATCAGATCCCTTTCCTTTGGGAGATATACTAGATTCATCAGATGAGTTGCTATCACTCTCTGACTTCGATGAATCTTCTTCATCTGATGTATTGTGTTCTTTAGATGTTTCATGAGGTATTTCTGGTATGAGATCCTCAAACTCTTCCTCTGGATTGAGAAATGTGGGAATTAGATCAGAGTTTCGACATTTTGGAAATTTTGTTTCATCAAAAACTCCAGTTGTTCCCATAAAAATGGTATTATTTTCAGGATTCATAATTTATATCCTTTCATTCCATTTTTATATCCCAGAAAGATCATCATCTTAGATCTGGCTTCAAGCTTATTTTGTCTGCGTTCAGCAGGAATATATACATAAGCTTGGCATCCAAATACTCGTAAATCCGATACATTCGGTTTTTTCTTTTCAATAAGAAAATTGGTGTCTGCCATTTATTACGAGCTATGGGAGTCCTATTATATAGGTATACTGCGTGTTCAAGCGCAAGTTCCCACCATGATTGTGGTAAGCAGGCATCAAATCTGAGGATTGTGACTTTTCCCAAATAGTTCGATTCATTCGTTCAGCTCTGCCATTTTGTTGTGACGTATATGGAATTGATTTCTGGATCTCAATACCGAGATCTTTGAGATATTTTTCACTTTTAGTGAATTCACTTCCTCCGTCAAACTGCCATTTCTTTGGCAATATTCCATATTTGTTTTTTATTAATGCAACAAATTGCTTTAGCGAAGATTCCGTATCAGATTTCTTTTTTAATAAACCAATCCATAAGTGTCCAGAGAAATCATCAATAAATGTCATGAAATATTTATATTTGTGATATGATATCATTGAGATTTCTTTGAGATCTGAATGTATTAAATCAAAAGGAGACGATGCTCTACTTTGTGATTCTGGAAATGATTTACTTCGCATTTTTCCTTTTGCGCATCCTGAACATATTTGTTTTTGTTTTGGAACTGGAATATTTGGAATCCGTCTAAATGAATTTTTCCTTTTCGGATTACTTCATCTTGTGGATGTCCCAATTGTTTATGCCATATATGAAAATCAGGTTTTCGTGTCACAACGTTTATTGATTCATTATGAATTTCGGAATCTAACCAATATATGGTTTGTCCTTTTTCATGTGGTGAGAATCTTATAATTGATGTTTCTTTAATAAGGTCGATATGATCTTTATTCCCTTTCAGGGAATACCCTTGATTTAGGAAGGTTCCCATGGAGAGTAATCTCGTATCCATATCAGGAATATAAAAGACTGGCCTGATCAATTTTATATCTGCTTTTCCATTAACAGTTATTTTGATCATAACGGCTCCTACGCCTAGTATCTGTAAAGTTTTTCCTTTAGCAGTGGTTTGTACAAACCTTTTATCGATCAACTGTCGATAATATAAGAAGTCATTTTGATTGTGTGTAAAGTGCAATGATGCTCCTGAGTCAAGAATCCATGACGACTCATTTTCTTTACATTTCACACAATTATTGCAATGAGAAAAATAATGTATATTTTTATTATATACATTTATACTACCATGTCGCTGTAAAAAGCATTTAGTAGTTTCTCTATTGACAAATGAATGACTTAACTCGTCTCCGAGGCTTACAGCATCGTCATCAAAGAGTGGATCCATTGGTTTGTCAAAAGGATCCATCGGGATGTCATAATCTTTATCACCGCCCTCAAATAACGTTTCTTCCAAAACGTCTTGTGGATTTCCCACAGTTGAGTAGTCAAGATCTATCTCAGATCTTTTTTGTCTGTGAGGTGGTTCAAAAGATATTTCATCTTTTGTGACTGTATCTAGTATTTTTAAAGTTTCCGTCGTGGGTGTGATGCCGATGCGTTCTGCAAGCGATCTGGTCTTATTAGACTTGTCCCATACGCCTTTTCGGGTTTGTGACTGACCCGTGAATCGGGCAGCTGGTGGGAGCATGCAGTTTTGTACGTTACGTGCCGCAATGGAAAGAGCCGGAGATACGATCTCGACGGCATTGTGCTCCTGATCAGACTCAGGAGGAACGTCTGCTTCTTGGGCGCGTTTCTTTCCCTTGCCTCTAAAACCCTTGCGAGGGCGAGGTCTTTGATCTTTGGATTCGTCAGAACCCTGACACTGATTGTCGTCATCTTTTTTCTGATTATTCCAAGTCGCATCCTTTTCTTTCCTTTTCACTCCGCTGATTTTGTTTGCTTTATCCCTAGAATTGTATTGTTGTTTCATAGCGTAACTCCTACGGTATTCTCCAATGATGGAATCGGAGATGGCCTTGAAGGTGAATTTATCTGTTCCGTATAACTGGAACATGGCTGTAGAAATGGCGGTCATTCTTTGGGAAGAGCAGCTGCAAGAATAAGGGCCTGCATAAAATCAGGGATCTCGACTTTGTCCTCTGTGAGCTGTGCAAAATATGATCCAAGTCTTTCGATCTCAGGTACAGGATCTTTTCCTGAGAGTTGGAATTTAACCGTTTTCTGAAAACGGTCAAATATGAGCGCTGGTGTAGTCTTTTTATAGCTAGTAGCCAATGTATTCCATGCTGAAAGTAATTGATTGTCGGAAGCTATATGTCACCTGATAGAATCAGAGACTTTGAGACGTAGTGCTCCCAGACCGGAATCATTAAATTTTTGCCATTCACAAAGTTCTTTTCTGTATTCTGTTGCTGCTGCAGTGCCAGCTGAATTGGCGGGAGGTGATGGTTTAGGAAATGATAGATTGATGATAGACCATGATCCTATATGAAGAAGGTAGGACTTCATCCTTTCTGCCCAGACGCGATAGTCGATGCCGGTGAAAACATTAATAGAATTGATGCCGGTGGAGGTCTTTGAAGACGACATAGTATATGATAATCTTATCTATGAAACATATTATGTTAGCGTCTTTGTTTCATAAAGTTTTAATGAAAAATATTAAAATTTTTCGTCATCGTTGATCATGTCCTTGAGACATGTTTTGTCATCGTTGGCAACAATGACGGGCTTACCGGGGCCCATAACCTGTTGAGCAGCAATCACATGTCCATCAGACATGGTTTGTCTCAGTGGTCGTCATTGTCATGAACGATGAGCTCATATGTCCGTCAGACATAGAGTCATACGTCTGTGATGACAAGAGTATTGTATCACTGTCATAGACAGTGACCAGACACCTCTCCAGGTGTTTTGAGTATTGTATCACTGTCATAGACAGTGACCAGAGACCTCTCCAGGTCTTGCTCTCATAGAGAGGAGATACTCACATGCTGGTAAGCAGGAAAGAGCAACTGAACGTATATTGGATATCTACTGGTCTTATATACACTTTTAGTGTATGTACATATTTGTGTAAAAGACTTGTATCTAATATATGTAAATAAAAGAAATAAAAGAAATAGAAATACCCTCTAAGGGTCAAACCAGTGATAGCCGTGTTGAAGGCTATACTTAGGGGTATTTGGGGTGAAGATCGTTCAACAGAGGTTCGGGTCTCAATGATGTCTGGCTAGTGACGAAGCACTGAGCGGTTCCTGAGTTCCAACTTGTGTTATGGACGATGCCCTTGTCGTGGTTTGTTCTATGTCAACAGCAACAAGCAGAGTCTCAGTCCACTCCCAGTCACTGGACAAAGAATCTAGACGCTGATGAGCGGTGTCCCGCCGTGACCGTGTAGCGACCTCGTCACGTATATGCGTCATGCTATACAAGAGTAGTCCTACCGTCATTGGGATTATACACATGCACTGACCCTGACACTAATTATCTGATACCACGCAGATCCGCAGGCCTCGCATATCGCAAAATGCGCACAAACCCGCAGCGTAAGCCGCATGACAGTCGCAGTATAATCTGCACCCATCCGCATTACCAGCGAGCGCCGTCGCGCTTGACAACTACCGGCGCGCACATCCGATTATCCGAAAGCCTGCGCTGACTAACGGACGTTCCGCATCGGGAGTTTACTGCCGCATGCGACAATCTGCACTGCCACTTCCATAATAGGCAGGTCCGCCTTCCGAGTACCGCAATCGAGAGCCGCTAGCCGCATCCGTATACGATTGACGGAAAAAGCTATTTAGCCAACGAAATCTTCACGGACTATTGCGTCGATCAATGAGTACAACTGGATGGCTACATCAAGCGTAAAGGGTCGCATTCCGGCAACAGGTTCACGGTCAATAGTGAATACCCTAGCGCTTAGCAATTGGACGCCGGAGGTCGATCAACGGCCATCGCACACCTATTCGAGACACCCTTAGGGACAGCGCCAATACGGTCAGGGTTCCACTACGGAGTTGCGCATCGGAGGAAAATACTATGAAAATACTTGTATACTAAGCCACATTGGACGACGCCTTTCAAAGCACGGATTGGGACAGCAAGGAGCTGTGCGTACACAGGGAAAGTTTCAGAGTTTCGGAGTTCACTCGCATTGGTAGTATAGTAAAATGTATATAAACCATAAAGTATCATAGTAGAAATCAGCATATCCCATCCATTCAAGTTTCCTCTTTGCGTTTGCTTCACCTTCGGCCTCTCTTTCACTTGCAAGTTTCCTCTCTGCGTTGTTACAGTCGTTGTCGAGCCCGCCTTGCAGAAAGACTTTGGCTGCTCGTCATTATTATCAGCGTCCGACGTTTGCTATCCGCCCGCGCTATCTGCCCCTGACGTTGTCTGTTCGCACCACCGGCCTTCGCTTTACCACTTCCGCTGTCCCGCAAAACGGTTATCATCACGTGACCGCCGCCCGTTATTGAGTAGCCGCTCTTTCCTTTAGCATCCTTTCGCGTAATCTGAGCGTGTTGTTGATTGGTCCGCTCGCTTACGCTTGCATTTGTCCGCTTATGCTCGCATACGTTTGCATTCGTCTGCTTACGCTTGCATACATTCGCATTTGTCCGCTTACACTTGCATACATTCGCATTCGTCCGCTTACGCTCGCATACGTTCGCATTTGTTCGCATTCGTCTGCATTTGCTCGCATTCTACATTCGCGCAGTGTGCTTCCGGAACTGGCATTGACGGGAAAACTTTACCTCACTCACAAAACCCCCTGTCTTTCCTGTTGCTTTGATAGGTTGGAGCTTATTACATTGGCTGCCCCAGTGAGGCTTTTTAAAGAAAATTCCGCCGTCTACGCCACCAGAATCACCTCGCGAGCGAGAATTTCCCGGACACCTCGCAGCATCGCCCTACTCCGGTAGCTTAGTCACCGACTGGTACAAATCGTTGAAACAAGGAGCAGAAACTGCACAGCACCTCTTACAGCAAGACCCTAGCCAAGCGTTAACAGAGATCTTTAACAGGTATTTCCACTGAGCCAGGTTTCCTAGTGGACTCCTAGTGGACTCCTGGGCTTCCCAGCAATTCCCAGCAATTCCCAGCAGATTCCCAGTGATTTCCCAGTCAGTCCACTATGGTCCTAGCACATTCCCACCTCATTCCCACCTCATTCCCAGTGCATTCCCAGTGAAGTCATATCTTGATAGGAACCTACCACTGAAGACTTCCTGCCATGTTCCTAGCCATTCCCAGCAGTTCCTAGTGGATTCCACAACTTTATTTCAATTCTATCCACATTTTTAATGAGGGAACTATTCTACATTGTACCCTCCTTCCTCTACCATCTCATCCTCATCCTCATCCTCATCCTCATCCTCATCCTCATCCTCATCACTGCCATCATCAATGCTCATTCTCAATTGTCTCTCCATGACCTGGCTAGTATGGTACACCAGCATTGTGTGCAAGAACCAGTTAAAGTTTGTGGCAGTCATTCTTTTCAAGATTTGTTCAAAGCCACCAAGCCAAGCATTCAATTGCTCACAAGCCTGTGTATTGAATGCTCGCTTATAATGATGTCTACCCTGTGAATCAGACTCAACTACTACCAAGTTTGGTGCAGAGCCATCTGTAGGTGAAGGATTGCACCATGTACGACATAATATATCTGCATCACTGTGATTGGTGTAGTGATAAGTGTCAACAATGAATCTACTTGTTTTTTTCCATGTCTCCCAACTTCCATTTGCTACACAGGATCTTAGCACTAGACATGCTTTGTCAATGCAAATATAAGATGGCCTTGATTCCTCTGTTGGATAGACACGTGCCAGGAAGTCCAATATATTTGTTGGAGATTCTGCCTTGAAAAACTTATCCCATGCAATTACCACACCACATGGTGCACATATAGTTTCCACACAATATACTCTTGGTGGAATGAAACAATCTCTGGCAACTCTTCTATTTGATGGCTCTGGTTGATCATGTGGATGTTGATTCTGTTGATTTTCTGGCATCCAAGGCCATGTTTCATCTGCCCTCCTCAATGCTCTTCTGTATCCACCCAATGTTTGCTGCCTGTGGTTGATAAGATGTTGTTGCCATTTTCCTTGGTGCCATCTACAGGCTTGTGTCCCTGCTACCTTATCATTGCTGCAATTTGCAGCATGACATTTTCTTCCATGTATATCTTCATGATATGCACAATATACACCACCACGTGCATTAGCCAAATCAGATATACAATCTCCATATGCACAATACTGGTGATGGGTTTAACATTGATTTTTTCTCCTGATATCAAACTTACTGTGTGCCCCATGACAATTCCATCAACAACAACCATCTTTACCAGTCCATGTTCACCTTCTGCAGTACCAGCAGATCCTTGTGCAGTTGTGATATCAATATCAGCATGCTCTCCACTTCCTATAACATCTGCCCTGGTTTTGTATTTTTGTGTGCACTCATCACACTTGTGCTCCAGAGCTCCCCATATAACTCCTTTTTGTCCAAGGTTCACAAATGCCTCTCTTGTGACTTCATCACTGGCAAGGTCACTCTGTATTGTAAGATATACATCCTCCTTTGATGCAATAAAGCGGATGGACTCCTGAATAAATGCCTGCCAGATCTGCCTACGGGACAATTTACCCATTCCTGGCAGAAATTTATGAGAAATTGAATTCCAAAATGCTGCATATGTTGCAGCAGAGGTATGGAAGTTATAGAATCCACTCAGCACTGCATTTGTGAAGAAACGATCAGCCCACAATGCTCTTCCAATCTTGATGTACTTTGCAGAGTTGAGATAGATTCTGTTAGATTTACTTGTGTTCTGAATTTTGACCTTCTCATGATCAGCATAATACAATCTGTTGCATCCAGGACAATGCCCACAAAGAACTGGTACTTGGTCATAGACACAGAAATTTTTTATCAGTTTCACAATAGGAATGTCACGTAAAGTTGTATGCTGAACAAGAGAACGTGGATTACATGTATCAGTCTCACAAACAACAGCATCTGGACATATCATGTGGACTGGCTGGATATTTCTATTGGAGATAGGTTTTATTTTTCCAATGAATTTTCCCTTCTTGTTGCAGGGGTATAATTTCAATAGCTTGGCAAACAAGTCAAGCTTAAGGCCAAGTGCCCTAGCACTTTCATTGACAGTCATACTAGATCTCTCATCCATCAAGGATCTTTCCCCTACTTTTATTAAAACTTGTCTTGCCAGTGCTCTGATCCATCCAGTGGCAGTACTACTCTTCTCCTCTGGATAAACAGCATTTTGTTGACGGCCATGTAAGTTCAGAAGGCTGACATTTTCAGTCATTGTCAGCAAGAGCATCACAACTGTTGATAGTGTGATTGTGGAATTAAAGTTGGCCTGAATAAATTGGCTGAAGACACTGAACCTAATGTCTGGAAATGGCTGTTCCTCTGCTGCTGCAACTACAGGCAAACAAGCCAAAAGTCCAAATATTTGCCATATGACCATATATTTTACAACAATTCTGGACAACATAAGAAAACTATCACAGCAATGTAGCCAACAATGAAATAAAGACCATCAATGCTCACATATGTCCCTTCTCCTTACCCTTCTTGCTTTTAGCTTCCTTGTTACCTTCCTTGTCACCTTCCTTGTCACCTTTATTTTCCTTCTTCTTCCCCTTCCCTTTACTATTCCTCAACTTGTTAAATTTTTCCAGGTAAGCAGACAGGTCATTGAATGAATAAGATGTTTTAGTGAACCCCCATAACTCCAAGTCATCTGGAGCCCCTTCAGCTCCCTCCAGCCACATTTGCATTTCAGGATAGTCTCCAATTTTCTTGAAGAAACGCTGCACATGAGAGTGCCACATGGTTTTACTAACAAACAGTTCAACAACTGAAGTCTTGTTGAGCATCTTGGGAGATGGCCAACTGCCCTCTCTGTACATATTCTGCATAGTGTCAATGGCCTTGACACAGGCCTGATATTTAGCATAGTACACCTTGAGTCCTACATCTTTTGTGGACTTTCCTGTGAGATGCTTGGGAATGCCCAATGCAGTAATAAGTTCATCAGTTGACAATAAACCATGTACTCCCTTGCTCTCTGGAGCTGGAGTGGTGGAATGAGCAGGAGTAGGAATTGATATAGGAGTGGATGATGCAGAAGGGACCTGAGACTTATCATACTCCTACATTGCTAATTAGTTTGATCTCAAATTATCCATTGAGTACTCACCAGACACATGTTGATATTAAATATTCCATCAGCATATGACCATTCAATCTCTTCCTCATCCTCAGGATCATTCAATATGTCCTTGTACTGTCCCCTGACACACCAATTGCCATTTTCCAATATATAAATCCTGGGGTTTTGAGCTACATGTTTAAATGTGAGCAAGATGAATGAAAATGAGAGTTAAACACTTACTTTCAATGGGGTGATATTTCTTCTGCATTTGTTTCAAAATGACAATCAAATTATTGTCAGTGGTGGTTTTGACAACCAGGGTAGGCTTGAAATTAGTGGGATCAGCAAGAGATGTGAAGACTCTGACCTCCCCTTTGGGAGGCTTGAGTCTGTCTCCTAAGACCTCAGGTACATCTGCAAGGCTCAGCACATTCCCAAGTGCTTTCCCTCTGATAATGCCTCCTGTAGTACGGGATGCACCTTGAAGAGCAATTCCCATGTCTATGTCTTTCCCAAGAGGTGATTACACAGATTTGTCACATAGAGAGGCTCATACCTTCACTAGCCTGTCCAAACACATTTCCAATTTCAAGTTCTCCATCACCAGTCTTTGAGTTTCCACCATTTCCAGCCTTGCCATCTAGGTCATGAAGGTGACATCAGATTTAAATGTAAACTTGCCAAATTCTCAGTCTCAGTGAAATCCTCCTGCTGTGTGGTCATCAGCTTCCTCCTCAATTTCCTTTAAATAATCTGAACATACCAACTTCAAGCCATCAGCTAGATGAGCCTCTTTCTCCTTCTCCCCAGTTCTTTCTACCTCCTCCTCCTCCTCCTCCTCCTCCTCCTCCTCCTCCTCCTCCTCCTCCTCTCCTCCTCTCTCCTCCTCCTCCTCCTCCTCCTTCTCCTCCTCCTCCTCTCCTCCTCCTCCTCCTCCTCCTCCTCCTCCTCCTCTCCTCCTCCTCCTCCTCCTCCTCCTCCTCCTCCTCCTCTCCTCCTCCTCCTCCTCCTCCTCCTCCTCCTCCTCCTCCTCCTCCTCCTCCTCCTCCTCCTCTCTCCTCTCCCTCATTGGTGGTTTCCTCTTCACCATCATCATCATCATCATCTATTTCATAGCTGCTGCCACTTTCCTCACTTCCTCCCTCCTCAATCACCATGTCAGAGCGACGAGGTGCAGCCTTCCTGGTTGGCCTTCCACTGGTACTAGGCAAAGGCACAGAGCCAGCACGAGGAGGGGGGTACACAGAGTCACCACTTTCTTGCAAGATGCGTTCAGTTCTAATAGTTAGAAATCATATAGGAAAATTAGGAAATGATCATACAGCATGAGGATACAGCAAATGAAATGATCATACAACAATGAGGATACAGCAAATTAATTTAAAATAATTATAGGGTGTGGGTACATAAGTGAGTGGCAGGTGGAACAAGGCAAATTCAGGTGTTGAGGTATTGCCGGTGGGCCAGATGAGGTACGGGGGGTGTGACGTGGCGAGTAGGTGATGTACAGGTGGGCGAGGTGTTGTGCATGGCCAAATTGAGGCGGCGCAGGTATTGCCGGCGGGCCAGATGAGGTACGGGGGGTGCGACGTGGCAGGTAGGTGATGTACAGGTGGGCGAGGTGTTGCGCATGGCCAAATTGAGGTGGCGCAGGTATTGCCGGCGGGCCAGATGAGGTGCGGGGGTGCGACGTGGCGGGTAGGTGATGTACAGGTGGGCGAGGTGTTGCGCATGGCCAAATTGAGGTGGCGCAGGTATTGCCAGTGGGCCGGATGAGGTACGTGGGGTGTGACGTGGCAGGTGGGTGATGTACAGTGGGTGAGGTGTTGCGTTTGGCCGAATTTCAAGTATTGGTGGGCGGGATGAGGTACGGTGGCGGGATGAGGTATGGTGGGGGATGAGGTACGGCGGTGTGACGTGGCAGGTGGGATGAGGCATGGCAGGTGAAGGGGGTTGCGTTTCGTGAATTTGAGGTTTTGCGCATCAGGTACATCCAGGTTTGATGTGCAACATGGTAGGTGGGTGGATTGAGAGTAAACCATGAGTTTGAGTCCAAAAGAAAGAAAGCAAGAACTAACCTTCGCAACTCATCATGAACCGGGGTTGGGGCAATGGAATCCTGAATGGCATGGGCAGCGGACGTCTTCCTGTATGGTTGTCAGCTAGGATTAATAAATGATGAATGGGGGGGTGCACCTGTTGCCCTTGCCCTGTTTTCTCTTATCAATTGTGTTATCGGCCTCATCATCAGCCCCTCCTTCGGTCCTTTGCTTTCTTCTTATTACTGGGATTGCTGTGGGTAGAGAAGCTTGACATGGCCCGTTTGCGGCCCATTTTTGACGGGGGAGCAGCGGTGGTTTGAGTGTGAGATGAGGAACATGTGGTGGGCATGGTGGGCGAGAGGACGTCGAAAATGTGACGAATGTCACACTGAGTCACGCTAGTAATGCTCTAGTGACAATGTCACAATAAGTCCAGTCCTAGGATTCCTAGGATTCCCACTCCACTCCCAGTGGTAGGAGTCCTAGGATTCCTAGCTTCATTCCTAGCATTTGAGTAGGAATGCACTGGGACTGATGCAGGAGTCCACTGGGAATGCATTAGGAATCCTTCAGCCATTTTTGGTGGTGCAAATACTTTTTACTTTTGCTAGGACTGACTGGGAATATTCCCAGTGGAATCCTAGGATTCCGCGGAATTTACTGGGATTCCGCTAGGAAAACCTGGCCGAGCGAAAAGACCTCGGAATTCCCAGGACATCTTGCTACATCACCAGCATCTGGTAAACTAGTCACCGATTGGTACAACTCATTGAAAAAAGGAGCAGAAACCGCACAGCACCTTCTACAACAGGACCCTAGCCAAGCGCTAACGGAGATTTTTAAGCACACCAGTAGCTTTGGTCGCCAGTCCCGCTGCAATCTAGGACTCTCACCGGAATTCCAGCGTACGGAACGGATAAACAAGTTGCTCACGCAACCTGCAGCATCTTCATCACGAACCACAGATAACGCAGAGACCGCGGATAATCACCAAGACAGCAATTGCTCCAGCAGTCCGCTCACATCATACCGCGCGCATGTCACTAAACATTATCCGCTATAGTTCTTGTACTCGTGCAGGATAATTCTATACAGGTTGACAGGAGCTTCTTTAAACTTGCCTCGCAAACAAACCCCCGGTCTACACAGCAGCTTTGGCAGTGTAGTAACGTATTAACGTCAGGGAGGTGGTGTTTGATTCTCCCTCCAACATGCTGCTTCTATTACAAGGGTTCAATGTGTTCACCCTGAAACACGACGGTTTGGTCCTGACAGCCAAAGAAAGGAACAAGTTGATGCACGCCTCAAATGGTAACATCAAAGTGAAACACTCGGGCCGCATGATGCGATATGCTCCATACATGTATGAATGGAGAAAGTCCCGATCCAGTTCATCGCGGATCACCGAGCCTAACTCTCTGGAAAATCACACGGTACCAGATAACGATGGAGTCATGCTCCCAGAATGGGATGACTTCATGGACCTGCACTTGGCCGATTGGGGAATCCGGACCAAGAAGGAATACACCGATCATTGGGTAGAGAACCAAGAACGGGTTGTACTGCCAGGGGTCCCAACGAATGTGGATTGCCCTAACTATCATTGGCGGAGACCCGGGTACTGTTACATGTACCTGTTCAAACCTGAATATTATGATTTATACCACTGGCCGGAGTGGCCCACTGTTACTGAAATCGCTTCCTGGAACACCGAGCTCCGAAATCCATTTGCTTGCTTCAGTCTCCAGGATAACTGCCAGCAGGACCGGTTCCATGTACTCAAAGAGTTTATGATCCACATAGAAGATGGTGACGACATCTGGGACTGGGGCAGTATTGATGAGATGATCGCAAGGGGGACGTACAACAAGCGGGCTCGATGGGGAGGCAAGGGCTTCTTTTGCCGAAACAAGAAAAAGAAGAAGGCCCGATCATACACGGGTTCGACCCTGTCCATCAAGTGTGAAGGGGGTGATGCGGAATTATCCAGCGTTCCTGTTCACACGAGCAAGCCCAACCCGGTTCTGTATCTGATCACTGGATCTACGCCACCCAGGACATCGAAACAGTCAATGCCACCTCCAGTTCCACCAAAGGTTCCCATGTACACCAAGGCAATCAAAGCCAAGAAAGCGGAGTTCAATGCCATAATGCGTACCTGCTGTAACGTGCCGGTTCCGGCTACGTTGGGACCGATGCCGAAGCGGACCGAGAAACCGACACATAGCTGCGTCGGACATCACTGAAGCAACGAAACCTTCGCGCCGAAGCGCATCGGACATGCAGCACAAGGGACGAAACGGCCGGTTCAGCAAATATTCGACAAGCATGAGGCATGGACGCGCACGGACCAACAGGACTCGGAGGAGAAACATCGCCGCAGGTAAGCCTCGTGGTAGATAGTATAAAGTACGCATGTAGTTGCAGTAGGAAGTAGCTTTCGGCACCCCAATACTACCGCTCTCTTTCTATTTATCGCTGGCGACACTCCGCCGTTCCGCTCGCTTTTCCCTCGCACCGTTTCGGCGCCGTCTCTCGTTCCGAGTGACTTCCGATTGACCATCTGAGCCCCTTTGGCCGAACGCCGTTTCCACGTCGGCCTTTACTTTACTGTTTCACCTGGAGCCCACCGCGAGGGGCTCTTTGGTCATCGATAAGTCATTCCACCTCGTTCCGCAGCTCAGAAAGCTACAGAGAAGTTCGCCGCCCAGCTAGGACCAAAGCGCCGACAGAAAACCTCCGAGCCACAAGCAGGACCGTCAACGCCGTCCCGACCATTCCGCGCAACACCTTTCTGGGCATCACAGAAACCTCTGACGCGCCACCACCACCCGAGCCTGAACCGGAACACGTTCCACCACAGCCGCACGCATCCGATAGCTCCACAGACAAAGACGGACGGCTACTACCGGAACTTTTCCCCTTCCCTTACGAGACGAAACAACCGCCGAATCGTCTTCCTATTTCGATCTACACTCCCTCCTCGAACTACGTTCATCTTCTCCGTTCGGTACCTCAACTCCGAAAGCGGAACACGACTACCTACTTGCCAATTTTGGAGCAACAGGATCGCAAGTTGCCTTATCGCCCCTTCCGCCTCTGACAAGATCCCCCACGCGCTCGCCATCACCAAAGCTAGTATTCCTCCACCGCCATCACCACTAAATTTCGATCAGATAACAATGGCCGACGCCAACCAAACTGGAAACCTCCGTATGCCAATCAGGTCTAGCAAGGAGGCGCCACGCTTTCAAGGCGCGGCTAGCGGACTCGAGCGCTACCTCGAGGATGTCGAAATGATATGCGAAGACCGCCAACGCTCCGGCGATGCCGAGTACATCAAATGGGCAATATACTACACTGATGAAAAGTCTTCGGAAACGTGGACGGCCGCAAAGAATGCGCTCGGGATAGATCAATCGTGGGAAGCATATAAAACGGCAATCCGAGAAGTATACCCAGAGGCTCTGCCCGACCGCCGACACACTATCGCGGCCCTCCGATCGATTACCGATAAATACCAAACCACCGGCGTTACCACCGAAACGGTCCTAGCAGAATATCACCGAGAGTTTGCGGCTACGGCGAATTATCTCGTCTCGAAGCACCGCATGACGAAACGGGAAGCGAGCATTATGTATATGTCAGCGTTCCCGAACGAGGTCAGACCTGATATTACTACCCGGCACAATCAAATGCCCAGATAACCGCCCTGATGACGGTTACGACCTCAAAGACATGAACAACGCCGCACAATTCGTAATCAGCTCCCGACCGGCCATCGCCCTCTTAGCCGCGACAACACCACGCACCTCCGCTCCCACCGCGCCGGCGCCTCCGCCAACCGAACGAGTGCATCCGCCCCATCCGCCGCCCACCAACAACAGTACAATCGACCGCCGCCCTTAACGGATGCATTTTCTGCGGAGCACGGACCACCGAGTCTATTGGTGCCGAGAGCGCAAAGAATATGTAAAGGTGGGAAGATACAAATCGTCAACGGACGAATCCAGTTGCCAAACGGCGACGACCCGGCAGGTTCCCCTTCCGAGACCACGGTCGGACCTTCAAAGAACGCGTGGACAGATGGCATAAGGACAATAAACAGCCGAACACGCCCCAGGAGCGTGTTGCGTCAGCTAATCTCCTAGAAGTAGCCGATACAGCCGACGCTTACGCAGCCGAGCAACGCAAAACACCCACAACGGCAGTTCCGAAATCCAAACAGACCTCCCAGCCATTTCGTCCGCGCCTCGTCGTCGAAGGGCAAGGAAAAAGAAAAGGATGCACCAACGTATAAGTTTCGGTCGCCGATCGATGATCCAACGGCATCAAAAAGGATCCTCGACCACTTACTAAGTCTGCCCGTGACCCTGCCTGCCAAGGACATCGTTGCACTATCCCCGGCCGTCCAGAAAGATTTACGTCAACTGGTTACGCCAAACGCATGGACTCCGCGTCCAGCAACGAGGTATCGGCAGCCGAACACGAGGAAAACAACGAGGTTGAGGATCCCACCGACGTGCTACTGGCCACTACTAAGCCGATTCAAAGCCTCCGAGCCATCGACGCAACCCTCGGAGGCAAGGTACCATGTGAATGCGTTGTCGACAACGGGTCCGAAATCATTGTCATCCGAAAAGACAAGTGGGAGCGAACGGGAGCCGGCTGCTCAGCAGCAAGAAAGATCATGATGGAGACCGCCAACAGCACAACCAACATGACCCTCGGCATCACGGAAAATCTGACGATGACAGTAGCCGGCCTTACCGTACATATTCAAGCCCATATCGTCGAAGACGCGCCATACGAAGTCTTGCTCGGCCGCCCCTTCTTTACACTTTTCTCCGCCATCACCCGCGACTACCCGAACGGACATCAGGATATCACGGTCACATGCCCCGAGACGGGCGCTTCTACGGTCCTCATCACGAAGCCGCGGACGAGGCGAGGAACAGCCAAAACGGGTTTTTAATAGTCGATGAATCGCCGCCACGGAGACAAGACGCCCGCAGTCCACCAACCGCCGAACGTGTCAATATCGAGGAACCGAACACTGTACAAACGCCGAACATTGAAAATAATAACTCACTACCACTTAATACGACAATCGTTAATACCACCGTTCCCCCGCCACCATCCAGCACCACCGCCTTCCGCTGCCAGGTAGCACTACCAAACCGCACAAGTACAAGCCGGAAGTCTACATAGTCGGAGAAGGAGATAACCCATACCACTTGGCCAGGGACGATTTCGTAGATATGCTCACAGCGCCGAAAATAAGCGGCAACCTTCTTTTACCATACCGCGGACATATTAGTATAATGGCAGCCCAAATTGATTTTGATTCACCCGCCGAAACACTAGCATATAAGAAAGTCGCAAACCGTATTAAACCAGTCGCCACAACACTACCAGAGAAATTCCGAATCATTCGCCGCATACCATCCGATCCACTCGCCGACCTTCCCATATTACCGACACAGCCACCGGACGTCACGCCAGGTAACAGATACACCGAAGAACGCATCAACGGACAAAACATCAACCCAACAGGATTTTTGACCGCCGAAGAAGAAAAGCTCATCCACTACCTGATCCGGATACACGAAGACAGGTTTGCTTGGACCGAAGAAGAGAAAGGAAGATTCTCCGACGAGTACTTTGATCCGGTGGTGATTCCTACAATCGAACACGTGCCCTGGGTTTCATTCGGAGGATATTCCTGCTACGCAACATTTGACCTCTTTGTTGGATTTGATCAGCGTAGACTCGCCGTGGAATCCCGAGATCTAACAACCTTCCAGACACCACTAGGCACATTCCGGCTAACGTCCATACCAATGGGGTACACGAACTCCATGCAGGTCCAGCACGGCGACCTAACATTCATCTTGCAAGAGGAAATCCCGCACATTACTAAGCCATTCGTAGACGACTGTCCATGCAAAGGCCCGAAAACCCGGTACGAACTACCCGACGGCACTTATGAAACAATTCTGGAGAACACCGGCATTCGGCGTTTTGTATGGGAGCACGTGCAAAATATTAACCAAGTTATTCAATGCGTCAAACACGCTGGAGGCACATTTTCAGGCAAGAAGTCCTTCTTTTGCGTTCCGGAAGCGGTGATTGTAGGACACAAATGCACGTACAAAGGACGCCTTCCTCACGACTCGCGGATAGCGAAAATCAAGAATTGGCCCATACCGGAAACCATCACTGAAGTACGCGGATTCCTGGGTACCCTCGGAACCGTCCGCATTTACGTCAAAAACTATGCGGAGCACGCTAGACCATTGTCGGACCTCTTATGGAAGGACGCCGAATTCCAATTCACGGACCGCCACATAGCCGCTTTTGACGCATTAAAACTGCTCGCAATAAACTCCACCACCATACGAGGAATCGACTATGACTCGGCGAATGAAGTCATCTTGGCTGTCGACTCGTCATGGTACGCGGTAGGGTATTGGCTTTCACAGATCGGCGACGACAAGAAGCGCTATCCAAGCCGGTACAGCTCTATTACATTCAACGAGCGTGAACAGCGGTACTCACAGTCTAAACTGGAACTATACGGATTGTTCCGGGCCCTCCGGGATGTCAAGATCTTCATTATTGGCGTAAAGAACCTAGTGGTCGAAGTAGACACCAAATATATCAAGGGTATGATTAATAACCTGGATATCCAGCCAAATAATACAATTAACCGATGGATCACCGGCATCTTACTTTTCGACTTCACACTGCGGCATGTATCCGCCAAGAGGCATATGCCTGCCGACGGGCTATCCAGACGTCCAACTTCCGAAGATGATGAACCTCAGGACGACGGCGACCCCGACGACTGGATCGACACGGCCAACGGATTCTGCATCGAAGCCGCCAACTGGGAACCGAAGCCATGGATCACCGCCGCCTCTTACGAAACTACCGCCGGCACCGAGGAAATTCCACGGTCCGACAAGCAAATCGCCAGGGATGCCGAGATATCCAGAATAGAAGCATACTTGAGGAATCCGAACCGACCGGCCGATATGTCAGAAGACCGGTTCCGGCAATGGATGGCGAAGGCTAAGCGGTTTTTCATCCAAGGCGAACGATTATGGTACCGAGACGATCACCGACGACATAAGCTGGTCATCTTTGACGACGCAAGACGGCTCCGGATAATCAAGGAAGCCCACGACAGCATTGGACACAAAGGCATTTTCTCAACTCGTTCACGCATCAGAGATCGGTTCTGGTGGCCGTCCCTTGACAACGACACAAAATGGTATGTCCGGACATGTCATAACTGCCAGATAAGGAACATACACCGCATACACATTCCGCTGACGGTGCCAGAACCTGCGGGACTCTTTCGAACCGTGCACATGGATACTATGAAAATGCCGCCCTCCGGTGGATTCAATTACATCACACAAGCACGATGTTCACTCTCCGCATGGCCCGAATATCGTATGCTCCGATTGGAGAAGGCCGAGGGAATTGCCAAGTTCATCTTTGAAGATATCCTCTGCCGACATGGAGCCATCGAAACCATTGTTACCGACAACGGAACGCCGTATGTAGCCGCCCTGGACTTCCTCCGCCACTGATACGGCATCAACCATATACGGATATCACCATACAACTCACAAGCAAACGGTATTGTTGAGTGCCGACATCTGGACGTCCGCGAGTCGCTAATCAAGGTCGCTGACGGCAACGCCGCCAAATGGAGTCAAGTAGCACCGTCGGTATTCTGGGCAGAATGGGTCACCATCCACCCGACAACCGGATACAGTCCGTATTACATCGTGCACGGTGTAGAACCAATCCTTCCGCTAGACATATCGGAAGCCACGTATCTCTGCCCACCGATTACCTCCAAGATAACCACAGACGAGCTCATTGCCTACTGAGCCCGCCAATTGCAAAAGCGGCCTGAAGACCTAAGCGCAATCCGGGACAAGGTATACAAGACTCGCCTCGACGCTGCATGGAAGCTGGAGCAGCGGTTCCGAAACTCTATCCGACACTTCAACTTCGACAGGGGCGAGATGGTGCTAGTCCGAAATAACAGGATCGACATGGAACTCAATCGCAAAACCAAACCTCGGTACATCGGACCGATGATCGTTATTCGGAAAACAGAAGGAGGATCGTATATACTGGCCGAAACGGACGGAACCCTTTCACGCCTCCGGTATGCTGCCAAACATTTAATTCCCTACTTCACTCGTAGTATTGTGCCCGGTGAGAGACTTTCACGCTTGCTTAGTAAATCGGACGAGGAGTTGTACATGATGACGCACGCATCCGACGAAGCCTCCGTCGCCGACAGCGATAGTGATGGTTTCAACGATATCCTAATGGACACTCACGGTGATTCTGTCTGACGCACTCCGTGGACACCTTACCTTTCTCTACCATTCTTGATACGTATTCTACACTCATTTAAACTTATTATACAGGGTGCCGGCGGTGATGCGAACATCACCGAGTCCCAATCCGCCGCTACTCCTCTCTGCTTTTCTCCTTGCCACGTCCTCTGCCACAACCTTTACCCTTCTGCGCCGCCGCGTCCGCACGTGAAACCTCGTCTTTCAAATCATCCACTGACTGCCGCAACGTCTTCATCAACTGGAGGTAGAATGAATCGAGCGTCGCAATTTGCTGCTCGAGCGCGCCCATACGCCTTCCGAAATCCGCTGGAGCTTGCACCGGAGGCCCCATGACCCGCGACAAAACCGCAACCGGCGGATCCTTCGCCATAGCCGCCCTGCCGACTGCGAGTGAACCAATCTCGACAACGCCTTCCTTTAAATTTCCCCTGCTACGTGTACGCGGAGGCTGCTCCTCCGGGCTGTTTCCTGCTTCCACTTTCCTTTTATCGCCACGCAGCGGCGTCTCCGGAACCTTCCCCGTCACGGCCATGTTCTCCACGCCCCGTGCCAACGAGCTTGCACCGCTCGCCGTAGCCGACGAAACCGCTCTTGATGATCGAAGCCCAGATGCCAAGGAGCACTTATCTTTCGACCATGGCAAAAGTCACACGATGCGCGGCCGGGAGTGATAACGCAGTTTCGGCCATCCTGGGCACACTTGACGCACCGCTGGGCATCCGAGATCAGCGCCGGCACCCGTACGTAGTCAACCACAAACGAACCTGGGATTCTTCGGTCAGAAGAGCGTCCGGCGCCGAAATAGGATGAGCGGACGCACGCTTCTTTGCGACGGGACGCCTGGGAGTCGCACCTTCCGTAGTCGAACCCGGATAAGCCAGAGTCGACGGCGGCGCGCCGACAAGGACACCTGACTGATCGGTGCTGCTCCGAACGTTACTGGACGCCGCAGAACCGACATTGATAAGACTGGCGGAATCCTCGGGACGGAGGCTTCCACCCGACGACGAGCGCACCACACTTGCCGCTGCAGCTAGCTCCCGCAATGAACGACGGAGCCGATCGTACTGCTCGAGACCGTCCTTAACAACGGAAGGGAGACGGGGATCAACGCCCTCTTGCTCAAGTTCGCCTATTAGCGTCCGAATCTTATCCTACGGAATCGTTAGAGGAGGCGCCACAACAGAGAACCACGCACGAAATCATCCCGCGCCAATCCCAACCATATGCGAACGGCAGGAGCGTTCTCCTCCGTCACGGAATCCGACGGAGCTTCCAATAACCGACGACTAAAGCTCCGAGCACGAAGCTTTAGTTGCTGCAAAGTCAACTGAACAAGGCTGTCGGTATCGTCACCAGCTGGCGACGAGAGAGCAGACATGACGGAAACAAAGAGAGAACCCACCCACCACTCCCCATTTCATTCTTATCGTATCCTTATCGCCTCGGACCTGACCGGGGGTCAGCATCAAAAGAACCCGGGAGATGTAACGTGCCGGTTCCGGCTACGTTGGGACCGATGCCGAAGCGGACCGAGAAACCGACACATAGCCGCGTCGGACATCACCGAAGCAACGAAACCTTCGCGCCGAAGCGCATCGGACATGCAGCACAAGGGACGAAACGGCCGGTTCAGCAAATATTCGACAAGCATGAGGCATGGACGCGCACGGACCAACAGGACTCGGAGGAGAAACATCGCCGCAGGTAAGCCTCGTGGTAGATAGTATAAAGTACGCATGTAGTTGCAGTAGGAAGTAGCTTTCGGCACCCCAATACTACCGCTCTCTTTCTATTTATCGCTCGGCGACACTCCGCCGTTCCGCTCGCTTTTCCCTCGCACCGTTTCGGCGCCGTCTCTCGTTCCGAGTGACTTCCGATTGACCATCTGAGCCCCTTTGGCCGAACGCCGTTTCCACGTCGGCCTTTACTTTACTGTTTCACCGCGGCGGTGATTGGAACTGGCATGATGGACCGGTGACCACTGCAGAGGACTGGATGATTGAAGCAGGGCCAAGCAACTTGCATGAGGCGCAGAAATGGCGAGAGATAGACCATTGGCGTCAAACAGTAGCAAATGAGGTAGAACATGCTTATCCATATCCTGTGGCCCAATATAGTAGTGAAATTCTACACCCGGACATTCCGGGATTCTGCTATTTGGTGATGTTTAAGAAGCTGCACTGGAACCGTTTCGAATGGCCAGCATATCCCCAGATTCAAGAGATTTATCAATTTGACAGTCAGATGAGGGAGTTACAGGCAAATGTGAGAGCACGAAAGACCTACAGACGTGAAGGATGCATCCATGTGGAACGTGTGTCTCAGGGTCTCAATGCCTGGACTCAAATGGAAGACTGGATCTTGAAAGGATATGGACGGTACCATGTTGGGGCTTTTCAATGGACTGTCCAAATGGCCATGGGACTTCGGGATTTTCTGATCGGATACACACAAGTCATGCCGCACCCCTTGCCGCCGCAAATTCCTTTAACCGGTGTAACGGATCGGTTCCGGCTAGCTTGGAACCGATGCCTACAGCACACATTTGCCCCGCCTCAACCCTTGGACCCTCTGACACTTATTTCTGATGCCAGCGAAGCCAAACAAGCCCCTCCGAGCAACACCAAGCCTCATTGAGCACCACCGAGCATCATTGGGCATCACCACTGTCGAAACTCTGATAGTTATTATAATAGTTACATTAGATTAGTTACATTCATTACAATAACTAATGTAATGGATATCTTATCTAATCTATATCTTATCTATATCTTATCTAATTAGATAAGATTGAATAACTATTAATTAAGTGTTTCATATTTAATCATAAATAGCTTACATAATATTAGTCATGTGACTTATGACTCACAATTATGACTCACAGTTATGACTCATTTATAGTCATAATGACTCATAATTATGACTCATGATAGTCATAATGACTTATACTTATGACTCATTTGGAGTCACAATGACTCATGATTATGACTCATGATTAGTCATAATGACTCATGTTTATGACTCATAAATGACTCACATTGAGTCATATGACTCATACAACGTCATATAGAAGGAAATGATGTCATATGGAACATCATAGAAGAATATAAATAGAAGAAGACTCAGAATGACTCGTTTTAGGGACCGATATTATGTAATAGGTAGATTACACTGTACTTAGGTTAGGGTTTATGAAATGCATATAAGGAGGGCGTTCTGAGCGACTATCCCCTCAGTTTTACAACTAACATTAGTACTTTTACTAAGGCAACACTACTAAGAAATGTAAGTGTAATTGAAACCTTACTTAGCTAGTGTATGCGCTGCTGTATATTGTTTCAATAGGTTATGGGCCCCGGCGACTGCCTTCAAACGCTCAAAAGGGTTGGCGTTGTATGTCTAGAAGGGTATAGTCTACAGTGTATTATAAATAGTTTAGGTGTGTGATCAGATCAGCTGATGGAGTCTCAAATATCGGAATCATAGATGGCTGATGGCCCTCTATCATGACCTGATGGGATCTATAGCTGATAAGATATTGTGTGATCTGTGTTTTGACTTTCTCTCACGCCTACGAATGAATGCTAACCCAACTATGGGATAAATAGTCGCTTAATGGTAGCAGGGATACCATTTCTGTCACACTTGTGACAGACTATCTGGGAAGATAGAATAAATATCTGGTGTCACGCATCGGAGTCGTGCGTTGTTGGAAGACAACGAAATCAAAACTTTCCCAGGACCGGCAGGTCTTTAATCATGTTGTGGTTTTGTCACACCACTACTAAAAAAGACACGGATTTTGGGCCGCTTTATGCGGATAACAGGGCCGATCCCCTGTAAAGGCTTCACGCACCCCCAATTGGCCGTTACATTACTGCATATATCATAATAACCGTTTTCGTCGGTTTTCTTTATTTTATTATTTAATATTCGTATAAAGGTCGTGCTGAGGCGAACTTTCGTCGTACACGCAGACTATTGTTGGGCAGATGAATAGCACCCCAACTAGATTAGGACGTCCGAGGATGTCACTTACACAGATACATACACACATACATACATACATACTAGTTTGTACGCAGGGAATTTGAAGGAGCCCTGGTACGAGATTGGCATAACAACATCCATATAACCCCAATGAGTCGTTTGCGTTGCCAGACAAGTCCATGACGTATTGTTTCAAAAATAGCACAGCCTGATAAGCACTCTTTTTTCTCATGTATCATTCGGGAAATAAGAATTAGGCTAATATATTTTTATTTTTAGAAACACATCAAAATGTCGCGCGTTTACCAAATCGGTCCTCTTTGCACTCAAATGTACTATCATGTCTATCTTGATGGAGCTATCGGCTACGACAATTACATCAATCAGGGCATTTTAGCTCGGGTCCTGATTAGGAACCCAAACTTGACCAAGGAGGACGTTCTCAAAATTATGAACAAATATGACGCAGATGATATGGCGTCATGTGATCCATATGCTCGACTTGCTCACCTCCTCCATCTGGCACATTCTTGTGCCGGATATAATAATATCAAAGATACCCCTGAGGTCAGGGAAATATATCCAGCGATCCGATCTTACGATCTTCCCGCGCATCAAATTTCCTTCGCCCCTCGCATTGACACTTTTGGTTTCATTCTTGATTGTTTCTTGACTGAGGAAGTCAGGGACATCGGCGATAAACCGCATATCTTAGGTGTCAAATATAGATCAGGTGATGGCATGGCCATCAGCGAGAATGAAGATCTGATCTTGTTGGATCAGTTTGACAGGGCTGAGGAAGATGATGGAGAAATCGAGATCATCACACGTCGGGAAAAATTATCTGACATCCCTGGATTTCCACAGCATCTCGGACCGAAATGTCACTATATGGGATTCGATGGCCGCCCTGCTCCGCAGTATGAGTCTCTGAAGAAGACTATCGATACGACGCTCCGAAGGGTTGATGACCCTTATGATCCGAAGGAGCTTTCTCAAGAATTGGCTAGGAAGAGACTAGCCAGAGAACACCCCATCTGGATTCATGAAGGCATTATTTATCATGATAAGCAAGATTATGATGAAGTCGTCCATGCAGCCGAGATGCAAAGGGAGGAGAAAGCAATCCAGAATCTAAGTCGGATCTTGGAAAAAGACAGATATATGTCTTTGGTAATCAATCTAAATCAGCTATTAAAATCAAAAGCTGATGTCTCTGTGACAGCGTACGTATTCAGGGGTTGTGAGAACCCCAGTCATTCAGAAGAGGAGTTACGCCACTCCCCATACAGTCACATTCGCCCGGGGAAAAGTTTATCCCGGTAGCAGGAGAGAGACCGGAGCGGATGCTCCGGAAAGATTCAAGCCTGTTGTCCCGATCGAGGACGAAATCAAGAAGCTCAGGGAGTTCGGCGAACTCAGTCGTCTCCGAGGACAGCGTCGACTACCAGGTATAGTACCTAGTAGTCTATATACTTGTACAAATGCGGACCAAGATGGTCCAATTATGAATTTTTTGTCACAGTCCGATGAGAACGAAAATCAGACTAAGAATAATTTCCCAACGGTTAAATCTGATGAAAAACTTCATCAAAATGAATTTACTCACACGTCTAATTTGGATAATTTTGTATATGTTCCTGATGAAATCATCGACATGTATTATCCTAAGAGTAATCCTTTTTTGAAAGAAGAAGAAACCGCGTTCACCATCCACAATGAAAACATCGTTCAACAGTTCCCAGAGTCTCAAGGATGTATTAATAATTCCCCTGAACCAACATTATTAAATACAAAAGAAATTATTGCTGGTTTAATTAAACGTCTACAAAGGATCTGTGAGAAACAGAAAGCTGATGATTCAAATCAGGATAATGATTGGAATGATGAACACAAATCAGATGATGATGAGAAACCTTGGGGATATGAACCACATAAAGCATCCGATTGGATTGACGAAAATTCGGAAGAAATTGTTTATCCGAAAAACAATATTTCCAAACCAAGGAATCTTCGACGAAAGAAGAGGGTTCACAATTTTCAAGCTCCACAAATCAGATGGCAGAAGAACGTTACACCTATAAGAGAACCAAGTTCTTCATCAAATAGGAAATTCTTGAAATCAGGTTCAGGTACTGAATCAAAATCTGATAGGAATATTCAGTCTAATTTCAGCGTTAAAGCAAAGGAATTAGAACTTGCATTTCCGTTCTTTATAAATGTTAAATATAGGGTTAACAAACAAACACATATCATAAAACATACTAAAAATCATCCTATCTGGAATAAGAATGGACTATGTTATATGGTTTTGTTTCAACCCAGATACTATAAAGAACAAGTTTGGCCTATGTATCCTAAACTATCTGAAATCGTCTCATACCCTCAACATTGGAGAAGAAACGTTCATTTTACTTATGAACGTACTGGCATTAATCATCTTCATTTCACTGAGAATTTTAAGTCTAGACTTGCTTGGTGGACTCTAGATGATTTTGTTTCCTCTAAAAATAGATTGGCAAATTATTTATGTGGAGGAAAAGACGATAAAGAATCGCTCGAAAAAATGGTTACTGTGTTTAATGGAGTAATGGATTATAAAAAATGGAAAGAAACTTTAATGGCATACTTAGCCATGAAAGGATACACTAAATACGTAACTAGAGAAAAAGAAGGTTATCCCTCACCACCTACGGAAAAATCTACCATTGAAGAAAAAACCCATTGGGAATTGAAGTATAAATCTGTTTATAATGAAAGACTTGATTGGGATGAAAATTCTGCAAAGACAAATGCTATTATTAAAATGGCATTAGCAACTAATCTATGGTCTTATGTTAAAGATACTCCAGCTCAAACTATTGCTGAATTGGATAAAGTTTTTGGAACGACTGGAATAGCCAAATATTTCATTTTATACAAAAACATATTCAGTTGGTCTATGAAACCAGGACAAGATCCCATTATAGCTATCTCTAAATTGATGAAAGCTGTTTCCGATTTAGGAACTGAAGATAAATACAAACTTCCAGACTTTGTATTGACTTTCTTCATTTTACACGCTTTGAATCAACAATATAGTACTTTGGTTACTAATATTGTTAATAGCAATATTGATGAATTCACGTCAGCAAAGATAGTTCCTAAGATTCAGAATGAATGGAATCTCATGCAATCAAAAGCAAGGAGTGGCAGACAAACCGTTCAAATTGCTAACATTGGATCTAACATCAACAAGTATCCAAACACTAAACCATCTTGGAATGATCAACAATCTAGTAATCAATTTCCAAACAACAGGTTTAGAGGAGGATCTTTTAGAGGCAGATTCAATAATAGACGATCGTTCACACCTCGTCAAAGCAATAATAGATTTGCTAACAAAGCAAATGCATCGTCTTTATCTAAAGATGATAAGAAGAAATGGAACGACAGAATCGTGATAACAAGAAGCTGAAAAATAAAGCTTTAATTGCAGAGTTGAATAAATATAAACATGAGAATAAGAAAGATTCTCATAACATTATTCACTTTACAAATAATATGACGATTGATGAACCGATTCAGACTATAGGAAATATTGAGGAAGAGATACCTGAACACACATCTAATCATGATTTATTAGATAAAATAGGTTTTCATTACATAGATACTATGTTAGCTTATCCTCCGGAATATCTTCGAGATGACGTAGTAGATTATGAACCTTCTTCTGAAGGAACACAGTTCAAAAGAATCTTCTTAACACCTCAAATTCCATTTTCACCTATAGCAGAAACTGATGATAGTTCAGTTCCGGATCTTAAATCGCAATCAGACAGTAGTGAGGAACACTACAATGATGCAAATGATGGTTATAACAGTGGCATTGAATATATTGATGAAAATATCAATAATGACGTCGAAAATATGGATATAACTAATCCTGAGAGTAACTCTGGAGGACCATCTGATGAGGATGATCCATTTGGGTATGTGACAAATTTAAACCATTCTAATTACTTATCTAATACTGTTTTAGTGCTTGATAATTTTACCAATGTAGATGTGTTGAACGCATCGAATCAAGCTTTGAACAACAGTAGATACAATTGTGTATATAGTAATTATGAATATAGGGTTCCTAGTGAACAAATTATGCTCTTAAATAAGAATGATAAGTGGGTAATTGATTCTGGAGCTACCAGACATTGTACACCATTTATAAATGACTTTATGTCATATAAGAAATTTATCACACCAGTTAAAGTTACTACTGCAGACAAAAATGCGAAAACACTCATTGAAGGCCAAGGCCAAATATGTTTCCGACATGGAAAACATATGCTAAACTGGATCGTATGTTATATGCCAATGTTGCCATACAGAATTATCTCTGTACCACAACTTACTAGTATGAATTATGAAGTATATCACACAAAAACACAAACTATTATACACAAGGGAAACATAACGTTGACAGGATATCCTTTAGAAACTAACTCTATAAGTTGGTTATCTACTGAGATTAAAAGACCTTTACAACATTTGTTATTAAATAATAGTTCTAAACTATTGATTATTTTATTTGGCATCGAAGAATGGCACATCCAAGTGATAACGTGTTAAGTCATATGTTCAGAAATACTGAAAATAGTACTAAAGTTAATAAACCACATATGAAAAATATATGTAAATCATGTATCATGGGAAAACTTGATAACAAACCATATCATGTTTCAACTAATAGAGCAACTACTTGCTAGAATTGATACATATGGACTTGATAGAATTACCTATTCAGTCTTACCATAAACAAAATGGGCTTTATTAATTTTAGATGATTATTCTTCTTTTGCTTATGTAGCATTACTTCGATCTAAAGCTGATACTTTTACTGCTATTAAAGCATATATATATATATTGAGAATCAACTCAATTTAAAAGTGAAAAGTATGCGTTCAGATCGAGGGGGAGAGTTTGTAAATCAAAAGCTAAATAACTATTTTCAAGAAAAAGGTATTAAACATGAACTAAGTGCTCCACATGTTCATCAACAAAATGGTAGAGCTGAACGATTAAATGAAACCATTCTAAAGAAAGCACATACACTTTTATTAGAATCTGGTTGTCCTAAATCATGGTGGTCATTTGCATTTGATACTGCAGTCCACATATATAATCGTACACCATTAAGAAGAACGAAATGGAAAACACCTTATGAAAATATGATGAACAAAAAACCTAACATGTCAAACTTTAGGATATTTGGATGTCTAGCATATGTCTATATAGTAAAAGAAAGAAGAAAGAATAAATTATCACCAAGAGCTGAACCGATGATATTCATTGGATATGAAAGCAAATCATATAAGTTCATGAATGATAAAATACTATAGTCATTGCTACACATGCCATCTTTGACGAAAACATATTTCCCAAATTAACAAAAGATAAACTTATTCATAAAGATATACCCACATCTTTAGATCTTAAAACAATTCCATCAAACAAGAATTATTATAATCATGACACTACAATCAATGATAAAAGGAAATCATTTCATGATTCAAATAATTTAGATGATGATGATTCGTCGGAATCAGATGATCATAAGTCTAATAAGGAATTAGACAATCATCTACATGACAGTAATTCTTCATATCATAGCACAAAATCATATTCAGCAGATGAAAGTGATTATAATTCAAATATATCTAAAAGTAATTCATATAGATCAAAGAAGGACCATATTCAGAATCAGATTTGAATATATCTGATATGTATAAAAGTAAAAGTGATCTTGATGAAAATATAAAAGATCCTGAAACAAAAGGTTTTAGAAGTAGTCAAGTAAAAAGAATTGACGATAACTTCGAAAAAATGAAAGAAATTAATGATTCTTTTAAATATTTTACTGATAAAGAAAAACAAAAAGCTATTAATACTCCTTCATTAAAGAAATCATCTACAAATAAGAAATCACAAAGAGATGATGAAAAACTAGCTAAAATAAGAGAATTTGAAAAACAGATTGAAAATCTGAATAAATCTAAGAATACTCTTAATCAAAGTAAATCATTAATTGAAACACCTTTTCAACTTCCAAGTCAAATCTTGACATAAACTATAGAAAGAATATAGATTTATTTAAAGGAGTTAAACGTGTTGGAAAGAAGTTAGATCTTCGAGAAGTTAAAAGAAATAGACTTGGTAATGATAAACCAGTTTCTAGATCTACGATACTAGAACAGTCTATTAATCCAGATGAACAAGCTCGAAATCCATTTGGATTTAGAGAACAGAAAGAGTTGTCATACAACAAAAGTTTGGAACACGAAAATCATCTAGGATTCCAAAAGTTAAAGTTATTAAAGATAATGTTTATGGAGATAAACATCCAGCTAAAATTGAAGCTGAATTTAACTTTAAGAAATGGAATGATGTCATTCAAAATAGAATTAAGAATGATAAAGAACTAAATGATAAATAGACAAACAAGTTCAAAAAGTTACTGAAGACTTGTATGAAAGAAAAAACATCCAAACATTAGAACGTCAGAATCTAATATGACAGAACTAACTGTAGAAGATCTTAGACCTATTCCTAAAAAGAATACTAAGAAAATAACTTCTGTAAAACAAATAAATCAGATGTTAAATCAGATTTAACTCCAATGCCTAGATTTGAAAAGAAAATCTTATTACCTGAGATAATAAAGAAACCTTCTATACCAGATATTGATCTAGATAAGACGGTTACTATGGATACAAAATTAGATCAGAATCTAATGATTTAGAATTTGATAATGAAGCTTGGCTAAAGAAAGTACAAGCAAAAAAGAGATAAATTTCTCTTATCAAAAGCAGCATCGAAACTCAATGATCAAGAAAACAGAAGAAAAGGATACCGTTGTATATAGAGATCTTATCAAGATAAAGATAAGGATCCTCAATCATATTCAAAATGGGTAACTGCTATGGAAGAAGAAATTAAATCTATACAAAGTAGAAATGTTGGAATTAGTAACAGACCTAAAGACAGGAAACCTATTGGAGATGGGTTTACACTATAAAGCAATCGGATAATAGATTAAAGCGCGATTGGTTGCTCAAGGCTTTTCACAAGTACCAGAATAGACTTTGGAGCCACATTTAGCCCGGTTTCAAGATTCGAGACTGTCAGAATCTTACTAGCATTAGCAGCTTTAGAGGGTTGGGTACTCAAAGCACTAGATGTTAAACTGCTTTTTCTATACGCCAATTAGAAGAGGAGATATATATGGAACAACCGGAAGGTTTCAAAACCAAAGATACTGATAAAGTATATAAGCTAGAAAAGCTTTATATGGTTTGAAACAAGCATCTTTAGCTTGGAATATACAAGCACATAACACGTATAATAAACTAGGGTTAGAAGTATTATATGCTGATACAGGAATATATGTCTACAAAAAACAAAGACATTGTTGTTATCATCTTATATGTTGATGACATAATATTCATGGGCAATAATGAAAAGACTGTTGATGACTTTAAAAAGAAATTTATGAATAAATGGGAAAGTAGAGACTTAGGAGATCTAAGTGAATATTTAGGAATGAATATTGTGATAGACAAAAGTAAACGTACTGTCACAATTGATCAAGCCAAATATGCAAAAAAGATTGTTGAAAGATTTGGTTTAATAAATGCAAAACCAGTTAATACTCCTTTACCAGCTGGTTATGTACCAAATAAACAAATAGAAGGCAAAGCTACACCTGAAATGATCACATACTATCAACAGCTGATAGGATCATTATTATTTCTAGCAATGTGTACTAGATTAGACATCGTTTATGCTACGATATTAATGTCACAATTTGTGAGCAATCCTACAATGGATCACATTAATAAAGCACTACACATAATCAAATATGTTGGAAGCACATTAGATTATTGTATAAAATATGATGGTCGTGATGCTTATGGTTTAATTGTATATGCTGATGCTGATTGGGCTTCAAATCCAATTGATAGGAAGTCAACAACTGGTATGGTTGTAAAATTAGCAGGAGCACCAGTATACTGGAAATCAGCTAAACAAAAAACAATAGCATTATCTTCAACAGAAGCTGAATACATGGCTGCATCAGATGCATGCAGACAGATATCATGGTTAAAAATTTGTTCAATGAACTTGGATATGATATACAATCCATTCCTTTAATAATGGATAACCAAGCAGCTATTTACATGGCTTCTAATCCAGCTCAAGAACAAAGAACGAAACACATGGACGTAAGATATCATTATATCAGACAATGCGTGAAAGAAGATTTAGTTGATCTCTATTATATAAAAACTGAAGATCAAGCAGCTGATATCTTAACCAAGAATCTTATGTTGAATAAGCATAATAAAATGCTTGAGTTGTGTGGTATACACAATTGATAAAATATTCAACAAGGGGAGTGTCGAAACTCTGACAGTTATTATAATAGTTACATTAGATTAGTTACATTCATTACAATAACTAATGTAATGAACATCTTATCTAATCTATATCTAATCTATATCTAATCTATATCTTATCTATTAGATAAGATTGAATAACTATTAATTAAGTGTTTCATATTTAATCATAAAGCTTATATAATATTAGTCATGTGACTTATGACTCACTATTATGACTCACTATTATGACTCATTTAAAGTCATAATGACTCATAATTATGACTCATGATTAGTCATAATGACTCATACTTATGACTCATTTGGAGTCACAATGACTGATGATTATGACTCATGATTAGTCATAATGACTCATGTTTATGACTCATAATGACTCACACTGAGTCATATGACTCATACAATGTCATATAGAAGGAAATGATGTCATATAGAACATCATAGAAGGAATATAAATAGATGAAGACTCAGAATGACTCGTTTTAGGGACCGATATTATGTAATAGGTAGATTACACTGTGCTTAGGTTAGGGTTTCTGAAATGCATATAAGGAGGGCGTTCTGAGCGACTATCCCTCAGTTTTTACAACTAACAACCTATTAACTAAGGCAACCTTAGCTAAAGAATGTAAGTAATTGAAACCTTACTTAGCTAGTGGCTTGCGCTGCTGTTCTTGTTTCAATATGTCTTAGTTCCAAATCATGTCCTGCTAGGCGGATAGTTGAGTAGATGCACTTGGTTCAATGCTACTAGTACTCAACTTGTGAACGTGACATAGTCACACTGGAGAGCATCCGTCTAAAGCGACTGCAAAGGCGCAAGAAAATGCGCTTCAGTTTGGCGCTCAAGTTCAACGCTGTTGCGGACTGGTGGGACGCTTACATCCCCTATGACTCAGACCCTGACTGATAGTACATCTTGCTGCGAATAATCTCTTCCCCAATCGCAATTAATCGACTTTCTGATATCAGAGTTTCTTGGTGACCCTGCCTTTCCTCTTTCTGGATCTGATCGTTCTCACGCACTGGAGTTGGCCGCATAAAGCACGCGGTGCAATGTCATATCCAAGTGATAAGTTGGGAAACGCACAAGCTTAGCATGTCCCGTGCCGCCCAAAGCGGAAGTCTGAAGGCATCAAGCTCATCTGGCATCAATCAACTCAACTGACGTTTCAGAGCGGTGACAACTTAAGGTCGTGAGTGATCTCTGCCATTGGGTGAATGAAACTCCTGAATACGACAGACACAGGAAGGATTTCTATAATTGCTTTGCTTGGTCAGCGGAAAAGGGAAGCGAGGAATCGGCTTGCATGTGCACTGACTCAGTTGATACAAATGGCTTTGCTGTTGGGCTCAGGCAACAGTTGGCATCCCCTTCATTTTCGGCATCGAGTTTCACACCTAGGGCAGTGGCATATAATGAACGTGCGTGTCCTATTCATTTTCAGGCTGGTCCTCCACTTATCGTCTGCCGCCTTTCGCCACAATGCGCTTGGTCAATTCAGTCGTCATGCTCTTTGTTTTTGCATACATTGCACATGCGCTGCCACATACACCCCGTTTTGAAGCTCGTGGGGATGGCGCTTCACTTGTAAGTTGCAACCGTTTCCATCCATTACTGCCATTTTCCAACTCTTTTACGCAGAATACACTATCAAAATGAATGCCACATCCTGCGTTTGGATGGGTCCGAAATTCTGGAGTTCTCATCAATGGAATATTCCTGTCAATCCTGTTTGTCCTTACCACTTTTGTTTCTTCGACTTCCAGTGAACTTCACATTGTAGAATTGCCTTGACCTAAAACCGGCTTGGGAATACCCCCATAAACAATTTACCAGCCCGCTGGGTCCGTAGTAGGATATTGGCATGACGCTGTTACGACTTTCCAAACGAAATTTAGACAGCAAGACGCCTACATTGAAGAAGCCATTTTTGTTGAGTAAGAGGTGGCAGTACCAATATCCGTGATAATATATATAAGGCCCACCAACTTGGTCTTAACAAGAAGGTTGCGTTTGGATCAGAGCAAGACAGCGAGGACCGGATAAAATTTTACACAGTCACGATGCCTCAACCGCTTCACTATCCATTGCCATTTTGTGTTCAAGACTGGATAAAATTAGAATATTAGTTCAACGCTACCTAGTGACATGGTCAGAAATTTGGCCCATTGAAAAAAAGTAGAATTCCGTCTTATAAAACCAATGGATAAGCCCACAATGTAGTATCGAAGCACACGAATAGACGCGTCCAGATCTATAATCAAGCCAACGCTTGGACGCAAGCACAAGGACTTGATCAGCGGCGGCATCTCTTCTTGATTACTGCTGCCTTGAAAATTCATGATTGATATCCGCATTCATTACACAGTTCTTAGTACAGTTCTCAAAAACTAACTCTACTGACTCTTGCCTGCCAAGCCAAGGACATCACGAAGTAGCGCAAATTCTTGATTTTTGCCTCTTTGATTGCCGCATTTCATCGAATGCCCAAAGTCGACGATCGTAACTCCCGAGTCACCAATAAGAATATTCGCCCGACGGATGTCTCCATGGAGTATGCCCGCATGATGAATGGACTTCAATGTCGACAGGGCTGATTCGCTAATTTGAAACAGTTACTCAGCTGAACACCAAACACATCTTGAAGGAACTTACCGGTCAGAAACTGACAAATTGCATGGCAACTGTTGGAGTGGAACACCTGCATATAACATTACAAGAGCGCAGGCGTCATCTTCCAAGTCATCAAAGATACCCAATGTTGTCGCAATACCTCGACGAATTCCCTTTGACCGCAAATGGCGGTAGATCTCGTATTCGTTCTTGAGGGCCTCCCGCTGTTCGGTGTCAAACGCAAGCTTGACAACGACATCCAATTCCATAGTAGTACTATTCTGGACATCCAGTTCAAGTATGCCGCGGTGGACCACGCCTGTTGCACCCCGTCCAATTTCCGATGTAAGGACAATCTGGATGGCTCGTGGAGAAAACGGAGTTGGAGATCCCGCGCGTGCCGTAATTGGAGGAACAGAGCGAATGAATGAGGCAGGGACTGGTGAGTCGTATATACCATATTGGAGGTAGAGAAGGACCCTATTATGGTTGTTGGCTACATAAATCGCTTTCTGGTGCTTGTCAGGTACATCAGAAGGCTGACATAGTTGAGGTTGACGTACCTCAATGGCTATTGGTTCATTACCACTAGGACCTTTCCTTCCTGCCGAGCCTCGGAGTGTACTACTCTTTCTCACTTGGCGCCCATCTCCACGTTGACCCCCGCGACGTCCATGGCCGTCCTTGCGGCTGCTTACAGAACCCGATTCTGGTCTTGGTCTTTGTCACCATTAATTAAACCGCCGCCGCCGTTGCCAGGGGATTTTGTTTGAGCTGCAGCTGGCGGTCCATCGTTTCTTGGATGGCAGCAATATAGATGCCAATCTGGAGTTTCCCATATCCGGGGTCGACGCACTCAGGCGGTTTGATGATGTTCGAAACGTAAAGCGTTTGAGTGGCTCGATGGCGGATACACACAAGCTCATGGTTGCCCGAGTGAAGGACAATGATAGTGCCATCTACTCGTACGGCTTGTGCCCACGCCTGCAGAAAGTCGACATATCAACATTATTTTGACAGCGATCGTATTGCACATCACCTGTTGCACTAGGCTTTGCGCAGTCAGGACAGGCCGAGTAGGGTATGCTTTATCCTCATCCTCCTCAGACTCTAGTTTGCGTTTCTTGCCTTTATCCTTCCTAGAAGGCCCACCCTCTGATGAACATGGTGTCAGCTGTGGTGGTTGGCGTGACCGCGCAGCTGAACGAGTGAGTCGCCTAATCACAGGTTGTTGTAGGGTCACGAGTGGTTGTACATTGGTTTCATCGCCAAGATCCTATAGTATGATGAGCACCATTTTTTTCACGATTCAGAGAGTATGAACATGCAGAGAGATTCCACGGGGGATTGTGGGCATCAGGTCCAACGTTCGTATTATTGGCATTTTCCATCGCCTTGATATGCTTAGGATTTGTGGCGCATCCCTCTTCCTTGCAGGTTGTCCAGGAAAACGTCCCCAGAATAGGAACCTCGTTCATTACTTCGGCAGAACCAACGCTGATACTTTTCATCTCCCATGTTGCCAAAGAATAATCAGAATTGCTCATGTCCTTAAAGACGTCAAGATATTTACTTTCTATTGTCTCCACCAAGGCGGCATCTGCTCCGCTCGGCCCCTGAGCACAGTATGACTTGAAGCGCAGCCGCCCATCCATGATTGCATAGCCCGAGGGACCTGGTGATTGTGTCCACTCCAAGAGACCAGGCAACCATTTTGAAGCAGTGGGTGCAGAATGAGTGTCGAAGCAACGCATGCGCAGAATGTGGCAGTAGTTTGGTTGTAAAAGTTGACAACCCTTTCTCGTCTTGTACCGCCCTGTTTGACATCTCCACGTAGATTTCTCGTCCACGGGCTGTCATGAAGTCATCCAGAGGTGGAAGGGTACTTGAAGCGGCATCAAGTGCTTTATCGACATTTTTCGCGAGTTGTTGGATGAGAAATGGAAACCGCACCACCCTCTTTAGAACTAGCCCTTCAACAAAATGTTTATCATAAATGAAGGTTTGGGGTGCCAGTTGTTCTCCCCGCTGGTGAGCCTGGCGAGTATCAGGAATGAGGCGAGGAGGATTCCAGGAGAATAAGCGCTCGATTTCAGTGCGCAGTTGAGCTGACTTGGAGGATTTAGCAGTGGTAGATGTCATAATGAGAGCAAGCGAACCACCCGGCAGACGGAACTTGCTCATGCGAAGGGGTCGACCCGACAGTGTCTCACTTCCGAGATTGGACGCTTGACGTTATGTAAGCTGCTCCAGGGAGACTGGCATGTAGTAAGTTTAAACGGTTATCTAATCCGGGAGCTACGCTACCGCACCTCGCCGCTGCCTGGTACCTCCAATGCCAGACCATCGGTGCACTGGCGACGATGCCCAACACAGACCATCAGTGCACCGGCGACGACGCCCAACACATTGGTTGGCGGCCTTCCACACATATCCATCGGCGGCCGCCCCTAACCGATCGGTCTTGGGACGTCTCACCCACCGCGGGAGTATAAGAGAGGGTGCATCGTGCCTAAGACACCAGCCCTCTCTTTCCTCCCGCCAGGCTGGTCGTCTCATTATCTCCTTCCCCTCACAACCGTTCAAGTACACCATACTGACGTCCTAATGCCAGTGTTCCACGCACAAGCGACGCTTGGCGTTCTGCTCCCAGTCCGCCCATCTATCGCTCAATGTCAGCCGGAGGAGAAGCACCTAATCTAAGCGAAGCCGACGTAGGTTTCCAGAATCCCGATAATTACGATCCTGCCAATTATGATGCGCAACCGGATGATGATGGACACTCCGTCAATGACGATTCTCACCTCACCACTGTCGCCGCATGTGACGCCCCCGTCGAACGCTATCTCAAAGGGGAGCTCATGGGCGCCAAAACCATCCTCGCTATTGGAACGGCTATCCCAGACTCCGTCACTCCTGGAACGCATGGAAGTACTTCCTACCTCCGATACGTCGCCCGAATTGAGGAAGCTATGGGATCGACTCGACGTGCCTTTGAACGCAGCCGCCCGGAACCTGTCTCAGACCCAACTGATCAAGGATCTCCATTGACCGGTCCCTTGGCGTGGCCCAGTCTATGTCAGCCTCGTCCGGCCACGCTCCTCCTCGGACGACGGCCACGATTCCAAGCGAACCAAGTTTGAGAGCGAACTTGTCCCTTGGCTCGCCACCGAGGCTGAGGAGTTGGAGGAGCTCACCCCCCTCCTTAGGAAGACTCTTCGCCAGCTTGCAGAGTGGGCAAAAGACTACTTGGCCATCTTTCTTTCGGTCACACAGGCCCTTCACCACGTCGCATTCCCAACCTCGGAATGGAAGGCCATCATCAAAGGGAGAGCTGTCGACTTCGACAAAGTCCACGCTCACCGCTTGTCCATCACCCCTTCGACCAAACGGTCCAGACAGCTGGCCACAGGGATCGACATCGTTGTCGATGACGCAGAGCCAACCAAGCGGGTCACCAACCTTACTGACTGGGAAGAAGCCTGGCGTCGCTTTCTTCACAGCCATCACCTTTGTCTCCCCTCACCGAAAGGTTGAGCTCAGCACCTACCACGACTGGATCCGAGACCGTTTTGACTCCTATGTCCCATCCGCCCACTGGCGCATCATCAACCTCGACCGAAAGGTTCGAGTCGAGGTTGCCTCCCGAGGGGACATGTCCCTTAATGAGTTCCACCGGTTTGGGCACTTTGAAACTT